>OZ005652.1:103051554-103520554 GCA_963930645.1 Salticus scenicus
AATATATTCTCACTTAAATTAATTAAATGAATATGGCAATTAAAAGGCATATATATCAGATTTTTTAACATCTCCGTTTATTTTTTTCTGTAATCTGTATATATATATGAATTACGTGTCACGATGTTTGTCCGGGGTAAACTCCTAAACTAAGGAACCGATTTTAATGAAATTTTGCACACTGTGTGCAGTTTGGTCCAACTTGAGAGATAGGATAGTTTTTATTTCAATTTATTGCCACAATATTGTTTTATTGCAATTATTTGTTAATTATAGACCTTTATTAAAGTTGCTCCAAAATATCTGTGAGTTCCATTAATTTAATTGTTGCCAAAAAAAAAAAAAAAAAAAAAAAAATACGAGTTCATTTTCTTTTGACATAAAAATAAATACATTTAATCATACGTGAACGTTAAAAAATTATAAAAAGTTAAATTATGCATCTCACGAAAATTGACGTCATAATCAATTTAAAGATTTTATACACATTGATAAAGTGCTAATGTAGTTCTATCATAGATATAGTAATATATATAGATCTCTCATCCCCATGTTATCGTACAAAGATTTTTGATGCCGAAAAAAAAAAAAATAAATAAATAAATAAAAGCTTTGGAAACAGCCATTAAGTGGTATTGAAAAAAGAAAAAGAAAAGAAAGAAAGAAATATGAATTTGAAACTGTATCTGGAGTCTTCCATTCCCCTTTAGCAAATAAATTATTCATAAATTTTATTTGCTAAAATATTAGTATGTATTCCCGTGTGTATTCACTCGGGGAAAGACGGCCATATTTTCGTAAAAACGTCGTCTTTTCCCAAATGAAAAGGAATAACTTTTTTCTCCCCAATGATCACTCTATTCTATATATGCTATACTATATCTATGAGTTCTATACGCAAGCGAAGTGTGACTCACCGTCTGTGCAGCCAAGAAAAAGATTTCCTATGTTAATTGCCCACTGGATTTTTTGTAAGAAATTATTAAAAATCGAGGAAATTTATTTCCCGATTTTAATCCTTATATTTGGGTATAGATATGTATTAGTTATCGCGGGTGTTAGATTGAATTATTTTGCTGTCAAATTGACAAAATTTTATTTTAAATTTCAAAACTCTGTCGCCCTTGGCTTTTATTATTATTATTATTAATATTTGGCGATCAAAAGCGTAACACGAAAATATACATGCCAGATGTATGCATTGTACGAAATGTAATATGTATTATTCATTGTGCGTATGTATGACATGTAATATGTATTGTACAAAATATTGTTTCATATTATTCATTACTCTTTTAATATAAGTTGTTAAAATAACCATGATTTTTGAAAGGAATTAAATATTTTCGCCAGATAATTTGGCGATATTCTTTTTTTTTCGCCAAGGATGACAGAAATGAAATCTATTCCGCTGCAAAATATTAGTATCTTACATCAGATATTTTATTTAGACATTTGAAAACAAATTTGACTTCAAACTATGATAGAATATTTATCATTTTCCTTTTAATTATTATATTATTAGTATATTAAAATTTAAAAGCATGGTATATAAAAAGGTTTTTTTTTTTTATCTTATAATTATTCTTATCTTAATCCTCAATGTTTTCCATCTTTATTAACTTGAATTTACTATCAAAATTTTAACATACTCAAAAACTTCTCATCACTTCGTTAAAATACACTAAACTTTTCCAAAATATTTTTCTATTTAAAATGATACATGTATTTACTTTAAATGTCCAATATTTCATAAGATTTCCAATTTTAAAGTTTTAAAATATTTATCAAATTTACTTATTTTTCTGGTTTAGCCTTATTGTTTTCCTTTTTATAACTACAGCTGTTGCCCTCTTTAAAATATTTAAAATGATGAGGTCATTTTATAGTAAAATTATCCATTATAGCATATATTATATTTCACTCCTCCATAAAAATTGATTTTAAAATCGTCTGTTTCTTTTATACTTTTATTTTAATAGAATTTTAATAGAATTTAATTTATATATTAGTCATTTTAGCAATTTTATCCAAAGTAGCATTAGAAATAATATATATCACTTCTCCATTAAAATTTATAGGACCCTACAATAAAATTAATTTGTGCTTAATATCAACACTACGAAAATTTTTATCAATCGCTTCCAAATTTTGACCTAAGTTTCAAATCTCAACCCTGAGGGTTTTTACATCGGCTACAACGTTTTCGTCTTTGTTCGTAAATAATAATTTGACTGTACTAAATAGTTTACAGCCGTATAATTCAACGTATAACTTAGTCACAGCAACGCGTGGCCGGGTCTGCTAGTTTAACATAAGACTTACGATAAAAGATTTCTAGTAGTTTTCCTGGTAAAATTTTTAATAGTGCAATACTTTTCTTGAAGGATATTTTTATTCTTATTTATTTATAATTATTTATTGAGAAAAAATTCACTACGAATAATGTGGTGTGTAAAAAAATCGGGTACTACCTGTTCCCCCGTAATACATTAAACATTTGGCATATCTACATAAATTTACAAAAATTAAACAACATTTGTATGTCATTTTATATGCTTATCGGTATTTATCTTAAACATACTTATCTTGATTTTTGTGTTTATTTCATAGAATCATGTATGTATGTTTAACCATGTGCGCAGATGTATGTGTATATATATGATATGCGTAGGAATATGTAAGATATATAAGATAAATCGTATTTGAATTATCTTATGTACATGCACGGGTATTCGAGAGTCTATTATTATACTTCTTTAAATATGTGGGTTTGATTTATAGATATAAATATGATTTAAACAATTGTCCCTAAATATCAGTGGATTAAATTTAAGAAAAATATTTTTGAAAAAACTGGTTCTTAAGTATTTATAGAATGATGACATTGATGATTACTTAGTGTAATAAGTAAAGCTAGGCCATCTACATCAAAACAGTGTTGCCAAGTGTGAAGAAGTGTATATTCAATATCCACCACTAATTTTTAATTGTAATGTTTGTCTAATCGACTGTCATACTTATCAAATATTCAAAATTTGTGGTTATTAAATAAAAACTCTGATAAAATATATATACATATACATATACATATATACCACCTTCATCTAGAATGAATAAATGCTCATTTTCTAAATCCCTTAACTAGAAATATAGATTTTCGAAGTATATACATAAGGCACGCCAATAAACTGAATAGACGAAATGATCGAGAATTTCTAGTCTACCCATTTCTAGATGGTGAAACAATATTCTGAATATTCTGAATCTTTTGTACTGCGAGAAATTCTCGCTTGATTTTCTAGAATTGGGTAATAAACCAAGATTATAGTTGCTGAAACCCGCCTCTTATATTCGCATTTATTTGCAGAGATAACTTTGCCCTCGAGAATATAGGCAAACGCTCTAGAATTATAATAGGGGTTTCTAGAAGTCGTTTTCGAAGGGGACTAGAATTTATAAGGATGACACGGAACTATTTTTTCTAGAGACAAAATTTAGATTTTATTTTTTCTCCTTATACTAGGCGAGTCGTATCAACACTCGACGATATATTTAACGCCCCAGCCCACCCGTGACTGCTCTTCGATGTCCTTTTTTAGTCAGTTTTGTCCTTTCATTCCTTCCGGTGTTAGCCTTTTTTTTTTTTTTTTCGCAATTGACATTGTGAGTTTTTTGTTTTCGTCTCATGCTTTTTTCTATGGAATTTTGACTCTTTTTTTCCCGTGTTTCTATGAATTTTTAGCTTTTTTTCTTGTTTTGTACATCCTAAAGTGCTATTGCGCACTTTATAATGTAGAAAACGAGGGGGAAAGGCTCACATATAGAATCTATATGTCAGTTACAGAATTTTTTCTCAGTGAAGGTCCATATAAGTTGACTACACTGCATCTAAATTAATTTCAATTTAAAATTACTGTATTCATTTAAAACCATCATATCATTAATGCATAGGAGAATAGTGGGGAATATGGAATTGTCGGGTAAAACGGAATACAGTAATATCTCACTAGCACTGTTAAAAAAGTGCAATTTTGTTACCAGAAATTCTCTGTGAAAATTACAGAGTTCTCTGTAATTTGAGAAAAAAGTCGTAAATTATGGAAAAATTACGTGGACAAAACGTATTTTTCTGTAGTTTCACAGAAATCTGTAGTTTTAACAGAGAATTACTGGCAACAAAATTGCATATTTTTGATAGTGTGGACTTATCGGAAGCACATCAAAAGTTTTCACTGAATTTATTTCTACCAACAGGTGTTTGAAGTTGATTTATTTTCGAAGATGACGATTCGGGTAATGTGAAATACTAACTATTCCATATGATTTGCAATTTTTGTAAAACTTGAATGTTGATAATTTTTTCAATAGTGTTTATTTTCAATAATTTCGAAATCAGATGTTTATATTGCAATTATTCATAATTTTCTGTAAAAAATACTACCTTATTTCTTGCTATTCTTTAAGAAAATCGGTATTTAATATTTCTCTTCATAACTATTCCACACAACCCGCTTCTTCCACACTACCCGAAAAGATTTTTTTTCCCTTAACTAAAATTTTGCATGTAAACTCTACATTTTGTAACACAAAACCATGAAAATACATTAACAACACTCAAAAGTTTGCAATAGTCCAATCTACAATGATGCAAAATACTTCAGTTTATTATGATGCAAATGATATTCCATATTCACCTACTTTCCCCTATATTAAAATCCCTAATGTAAATATAAATATTTCTACCATTTTCATTCGGAGTTTCTCAATGTAAATCTCAAAATTTTATTTATTTATTTATTTATTATTTTATTTTATTTTATTTTATTTTTTGACAAAAATCATTTTCGAAATTATAGATTTGTGGAAAGAGAAAATATAAAATAACTATTATAAATCCTCTAAAATTACACATATTAGTCGTGGAAAAAATGTTTTTTACTTTTTATAACAGTATCAAAACATCGTATTTTCTACTATCTCCAGAAACTTTTGTCATCTAATAATATCTCTTGGGGTAAATTTACAACCAATGCTTCAAATACATTTGCTGAAAAAAAAAAAAAAAAAAAAAAATCTGTAAACTGACATTTTAGTTCTTCAACCATCAAAACAAGAAATTATTTATCAGCTATCCATAATTTATTTCTTTCCTACCTGCCAATATACTCGGAGTTGTCAAAAAATCTTAAATTCAAATTGAAAACAATATATTTTTTTTCTTTTTTATCATCATAAAATACAGGCATCTAACTGAAAATGACCATCTTCGAGAAATAAACTTATGATGACACCGTGATAAAGAAAAAAAAAATTCTTATGTCATTCTATTTCATCTATCCAGCATCGTTCCCTTCATTCCTTCAAAGAAATATAACTCCTTGAACGCGATAGCAAACCTTGTCAGTTTATTAAAAAAAAAAAAAAAAAAAAAAAAAAAATGCGATAGAAAGATGGAATAAAAAGTAACGAAATAAAAAAAGAAAACCACTCTGCCGAGTTATGGTCCCTTATTTTCTTGCTACATTTCGATCAAATTCATCCTTTTTCCTATTAGAACGTTTTCACTGGCGTACACGCTTCGATGCAAGAGGATTTAAATTCTCTGCTTCAACTTTCGCCATTAGTTTGAAACTCTAAATCACGGCAAGATAAGTCATTAAAAAATGTTTTGAAGTTTTCTCTAGCATTCATTTTTCTTTTTTTTTTTATTCCTTTAATGACTGCATTATTATTTTCTGATGACTTTCATTCGAGAGTTTTGTATATAAGTGTGCATTTCCTCGCTTTGCACTTTTGTGGATGCAAATGTTATGCCTGTGAAACATTTTCATACCTTTTACTTCGTGCTTTTTTTTACAGTTTTTCTCCTTGTATATATTTCTTAATTTTATTTGTAAACTTTTAACTTGTTTGAAGCTTAGGTAAAAATTTTATACCAGCCAGAAATACGAAATCTTGAAGTAAATATTTTTATAGTAAAAAGTGCACCCGTTTTCAGGAATGTTTTGAAGTAGTATTAGCTTTTTAGAATCGAAATATTTCAAAGTTTGACAAACATATAACGAGTGCATTAGGTTGCTAAACTATTTTTATTTACAGTTTAAATGCGGCATAAATCAAAAGCATGAATTAATGTTACTCCTAATTTAAAAAAGAAAACACTCTTTTATGTGTGCCATTTCTCGCAAAATTTTTAGCTAACTCATAGAATTTTATTATTATTATTATTATTATTATCAAGCGTTATTATATTTTTAAAAACTTTTTTCACGTCTAAAAAAAACATCATATCTGCCTAATAAATAGTTCTAGGTTTTTTCTTTTTTCTAATCTTTTAAGTAAAAAATATACGTATTTTCAGAAATGTTTTTAAGTGATATTAACTTTTCATGATTGAAACGTTTTAATGTTTGGCAAGCATAAACGAGTGCATTTCTCAAAAAATTTTATATATAAGTAATATGCATTTTACAAACCAAAAGCTTTAACTAATGTTACTTGTGCCTACTTGTTTATTCTTCCAACTATTTTACACCACTGTTAGAAAATAGTTAACTTTGATTTAATTAATTACAGAATTATAGTTTTTTAATAACGAAAAGATTTTTTAACATACAGTGGTATGAAAAATTCGGAAGAATTGGCAAGTCTGCTTGTAGAAAAAAAAAAAAAAAAAAATCATACTGTTTTATTTGTACCATTCATTTTGAAACTTTAAACTAATTATTACATAACTCTTCCAAAAATTATCAAACATTAACATTTTGAAGCAAATAATGTTTATTTAAACGGTTTTAAATTATATTTTTAAAAATTTACTATTTGAAAAATAAAATCATTTTTTCGTATGTTATTTTATTTTATTTGTTTTTCAATTTTACTAATCATAAAATTACATAAATAGTTATTTTTAATTAATTTTAAACTGAATGTAGTCCAATTTAAAAATATGAAATATTTTACAATGGGCTTAACTCTAAAATTATTTATAAAAGCTTTCACTTTTGTTTTTATCTATGAGAAAACTGTAAAATAATTGTAAAAGTTTATAAAGCAATTAGAAAATATTGTCTGCCACATTTCAATTACCATACCACAATTATTAAGATTTTCTTTTCTTTTTAAAAATTTTGAAATTAATATGAAATTATTATATCATTAATCATTTAACCTAAACTACCTATGTTCAAAATATAAAATAATTTATCAAAACCATTCAGCTTTGCTATTAAATCATTTTCTTACATTGAAGGGAAGAAGGCCTTTGAATTTTTTACAACTTGTAAGAAATGAAATAACCTGCTCGATAAAAACATTGGCTATATGTTAACATATATTTCAATCATACATATTTTGTAAACATTTTTAATTTATATTTAGAATTTGTTAATTCTTTTGAGTGTACTAAAATAAAAACAACTTAATACATATATAAAATATAAATTCGTGAACAAAATTATAAAATAAAAAATAAGTTCAAAATATAGTATTTTTATTTTAAATGCCTAGGATCTACATAAAGTATGATTAAAACGTTTTCTGAGGTAAAAATAAGTAAAATTGAAAAGATCAAAATTATAAAACAAAAAATTGTGGGGAAAAACTTTATTTGAGTTTTAAGGTTTTTATTATTATTATTATTATTATTATTATTATTATTATTATTTCGGTATTTTCAGGTGGATTTGAAGTAACTTTCTTATACATATGTTAAACTGATCATTAAAAATTCAGAAATTTAATTTCTTTATTTCATTTTAACACAGCACGTATGCATAAAAAATACTTTTCTCTCTCTCTCTCTCAGTGTGTCTCTCTCTCTTTAGAGAGTTCAAATAGAAAATTAGTTTGCAAGCTTAATTATTGTGTCTGAAAGATTTACAAATCATCTTCATCTTTAAAAAGTCGGCATACATTAGAGATAAACACCTAATTAGTAACTAAGTCAAATTTTTCTCTATACTTAGTGGGTTCTGGCCTGTAAGAGAAAAGAAAACAAATATCAACATCATACAAATAAAATAATATTATTCTGCTATTTCTTTTTCCACCATTCAAATTAGATGTTAGTAGGTATGTTAACTTAAAAAAAAAAAAAAAAAGCGTATAAATACATGCATATTATAAACATTTTTTTTTTTTTTTTTTTTTTTTGGTGGTGGTGGTGGTGGGGGGGGGGGTTAGAGAGACTCTGCTGAGAATGATCGTTAATCTCTTTCTAATTAACGATTATTAGGCACAAAATAAGGAGACTATGTAAAATGATAGCCCCTTTTGCCCTTTTTATTTTATATTTCTGACTAGCAAGCTACGCCCGCTTCGCTGGTCACTATTTTTAAATGAATCACTATAGTTAATGAATTCTCAAAATTACATCAATTTTTATCATGCGAAAAAAAAATAGAAAAAAAAGTCATTGGAAAAAATGTCGGGTCCCCACTACCCTTGGCAGCGCAGGCAATTGTGCGCTGCGCGCGAGCATTTATGTTCAACACTCTTAATTAATCACTATATTATCGTAAGGGAAAAACATAAATTAAAAAAAAAAAAAAAAAAAAAAAATTCTCCCATCAGAGGAATAATCGGTTCGGGCCACCACTGCCTGCAGCAACGCATACATGCGCGCAAGGCTCGCATGCTTCTTTACCTACCGTTCCCGCTCCTCCTAATTATTTTAGACTTTAAAAAATACTCGCAGTCATTCTCTCGGGCTTTTAAACCTAATAATACTAATTTCCAGAATTTTATCTGAATTTCCTTATTTTTATCCATGCGCCCGATCCCTTCCCGCCCTTCGTAATAATTCTGTACTTTCGAAAATATCCGCAATCGATTTATCGGGCCTCAAAACCTAACAACACTAATTTTCAGCGCTCCAACTCTTATTTATATATTTTTGCCCTTTCACCTTCCCTTCCCGTCTATCCTAATAATTTTACAAATTCGAAACTACACGCAATCGATTTGTAGGTATCCAAAACCTCCATGTACCAATTTAATAACTTTACAAATTCGAAAATATCCGTAATCGATTTGTAAGTATCAAAAACCTTTATGTACCAATTTTAAACAGTCTAATTCTATTTTTATTTTTTATTTTGTCCCTCCGCCCCCCCCCCTTCCCCACACCTTTCTGACCCTCCTAATATCTTTACACTTTCAAAAATATCCTCATTTGACTTGCAGATCTCTAAAACCTATCTGTACCACTTTTGAACGGTCTAACTATCTTTCTATCTTTTTACCCCATAGCCCCCCCCCCCCATTCCCGCCCCACCTGGGACAAATTTCTAAAATTAAAGAAATTAGTTTTTATGTATTTATGGGAGCTATATTTTAGAGCAAAAATATCTTACACATATATTTTTTTTCTGTTTCAAATATAAAGGATTATTTCAAATCACGTTTTGCCCCCTCTCCTCCCCTCTTGGGGGCTGAATATCGAAAATTCCAGAAATTAGTTCTTAGGTATTTGTATTAGCTATATATTACAGCAAAATTTTCACATATATCTGTTTTTCTGTTTGAGATATATAAGAGTATGTGAAACCACGTTTTGCGCATGTGAAATCACGTTTTGCCCCCTTTCCCCTCTTGGGGACCGAGATTCTAAAATTCCAGAAATTGGTTTTTAGATAATTAAATTAGCTATATTTTAAAGCAAAAATTTTACAGATATCTGTTTTTTCTTTGGGATATGAAGGTTTTTGTGAAATCACATTTTGCCCCCTACACCCCCATGAGGGGCGAATTTCGCAAAACGCTTCTTAGGAGGTGCTTACACTATATTTTCTACTATCTGACCCAGTTTCGAGTCAGTGGCTATAGTAGATTTTGCTGTGTGTTGATGAGTCAGTGAGTGAGTGAGTGGAAGTACTCTTTTATATGTATACATAATCAGTTTTTTCACATTCAGTTTTTGTTCTAATTTTTTTTACTTTCAAATATGCATTTTCTTTTTCTTCAGATAGAAGGGTGGTTGGTTGATGGGATTTTACGTCTCACTAGACTTGCGCAATGAGCAATTGGCGACGGCCTGGGACTCACACCTAGAGGTGGTCCAGAGACATGCCATCACAATTTTGATCCTATACGAAGTGGATGGCTCCCCCTCTTTGGTAACCCCCAGAGGTATAATTTTGACGGGAACAGGGAGGACATTACGGCCATGATAGATTTTACGTACACCAGCCACCATTAGTGTACACGACGGACTTTTGCCGGCTTGAGTAGCGAACCTGCAATCTTCTAATTGCGAGCCCGTCGCTCTACCGACTGGGCTACCGCGGCCCTTAAATGGAAGGGTGGAAAAAAACAGAAAAGTATTACTAGGACAAATATGTTACTTAATTTAAAAGAGAAAAAAAATTGCTTTAACGGTTTAAAAAAAAAAAAAAAAAAAAAAAAAACTATATTCTGTACATTTTCAAGTCTGTTTTTACAACTAAATAATTCGCATAATTAACACAAAAATGATAATTTTTTAAAATACGTTTGTGGGTTTGAAACCTATGATCCCAATTGTAATATCTTTTTCTTCTGGTGAAATGGCAACAATTTACTCGAAAAGTTCTTCATGACGATATTACAATGCATGTATTATTTTCTAGTAGCCATACACTCACTTTCAGCATAAAACTAAAAAATATTCTTTTTTTTTTTTTTTTTTTTTTGATAATATGAAGTTCTAGATTTTTGTTTTCTTAAAGCTTAAATAACAGTCTACGAACTACGGAAATTTTTTCTAACATTTGAAAACAATGCTGTGTAAAATTTGCCTTTAGTCATTAAATAAAAATTAATGTAAAACTTCAGCATACCATATATCATCATGTACAGAAATTTTAACCTCAAGGCCATAAGTTGGCAACTGCACTTAAAATGCTGAATTACGATACATGAAACAAGGTATAATCTTTCACGAAACTACCATTTATTTAAATTTGATGGCAGTAATTTTACGCAAAAATTTTTCCTGCCTGTAGTAATATTGCATATAGATACCTTTAATCAATAACTCTAGGACTATTTTCATTGCAGAAATAATGAAACTTTTCAATCGGAGACGGCCAAGCATTTTTCATACGCAGCCAACCAGCAAGAAAATACACTGTCCATATCCACCGCGGAATATCACGTGAGAGCCGCCAGTGTTACTCTATATCAGTCAATCAAAATCGATGAAAGTTTTCCGTGATTTCCATTCACGACACTTACATATATCATTTTTAGTAATTTTTTTTTTACCGATATACATCCATTCAATACACCAGTAATTACTTTTCCGTGGCCATCGTATAGATTTAAGGTCACCGGGCAAAAATCTTTCCACTAGTACTCAAAGTGAATATCGATAATTTAATCGATTCTAAAGATCATATGCACCCCTCCCCTTGCGTTTAATTAATAAAACGTTCAATCTCTTTTCCTCAGCTACAAAAGTTTGATTTTTCAGCTGAAACAGAGCCAGTGTAGTTAACGCTTGGTAGAGCATTTTCATTATACGCTCCTGCGGGTTTAAGCTTGAATGCCCAATATCGCGTAAATAGGTAATTATGGATCTTTAAATATTGCGCCGTTTTATGGAGATGGATTTTTAAAAGGAAGAGTGAAGATTATAATGAAAAAAAATATCATACAGAATATTAAAAGAGCTCACGCAAGCTTTAATTTTTATTTAATGGCGTAAATTTTGGATTTGTGGTATTGAATTTTTGGGGGTGTATTTGTTATGCAGTGCGTATTCTCTTGAAAATGGGAAATGGTTTAATTTGTTCTTTCAAGTTCTGTGTTAATAAATATATCGATTTTTTGATTCATTCGTATAGCGGAGAATTTTATTGCAAGAGTTTAAATAAATTTTAAATAATTATTTTTCGTAATTTTATATTATACGTTTGCTTATTTTCTTAACTTATAAATAAATAAAATATCAGACTAACAAGTTGTAATTTTTTTTTTTTAATCCTTTATTAATGCATAAATATGTGTGTTTGAAAGACGATTATTTAAATTAAAATTTTGTGGAAAGTAATTAATTAAACGCAACAAGTTAAATTTTTTAGTTCAAATTTACAGTTATTAAAAAAAGGAATAAAAATTATAATTGTTCAACTTTAAAGCACTATAAAACATATAAAATATTTTATATGTAATCAAAATATTCATTATAGTTTTATCTATAACAAATCATGAAATAATGAAACAAATAAGTTTTTTTTTTTTTTTTTAATCAATTGTTCTCAGAAACTATTATTATGTTCATTTTTCTGAGAAACTTTTTATTTCGATAATAAATGTCATTATTATCCTTTTTATACTTTCTCTTACCCATAAGGTAGAGAAAGTATTGTTTTTGGGTCAAATTTTCGAACGCGAGATTTTGTTATATTTACACGTTTTGAGGTCCCCTGAATACGAAAATCATGTTTTTAGCAAATGGTCTGTGTGTGTGTGTCTGTGTGTCTGTCTGTTATCAGCATATCTCAAGGACAAATAGTAGCAGACATTCCAAACTTGGTATTCTAAATGTGTATCATATATAGATGCTACAGTAAGCTTTTCGTTAAAATCAAGCAAATGGTTCGTGTACAGGGACAATCAAGAGAATTCTAATACATTACGTCTATGGGGGAAATTGCAGATAAGTAGAGTTTAACGTCTATAGACTGCACTAAACCAAATGAAACGAATATATATATTTTGTAACAGAGATAGTCAACTGGGAAAAAAAATTGTGCATGTAGGAGCCTCGCCTCCCCCCCTGTGGGGGAAGTCCCCCCTCGAGGGGAGTAAATTTTCATGATGGGTATCTTTCAAAAGAGCTTGCCAACACCTTTAAAACGAATGGCTGAACCATCTATCTGCGATAATTTAAAACAAAGTTATCGATTTTTTTTACTTTTAACAAAAAAAAAAAAAAAAAAAACCTTAGAAAAAAAATCGTAATTTTTTTTTTTTTTTTTTTTTTAATATTGAGAATAAAATGGACTTTTTTTTGGATACTTAGTGATATATACTTCTCTAATATAGAAATCGTCTGCATTATCATAAAAGATAATTGTTTTAAATAATAATTTTAATAAATTATTTTTTAAAAACCGAATTATTTTTTAATAACCGAATTCTGTATAAATGTAGGTGCATTAATAAAACGGGGGGTTGAGTGGGCTAGAGCCCCCTCACACAGAACTAATTATTATATAAAACTCTCCCGAAGCCTAATTTGAATTGTTTAACATAGGTTTACATAACATCATTATCTTACCTCTTAATCTCCAACCTGTATTTATAGTATTAAATTTCAGGGTAAGAGAAAGTCGTGTGAGTGACACACCAGATTATTATTATTTTTTTTTTTTTTTTTTACATTATTCTATTGTTCTCACATGCTATATAATTGTATATTATTATTAGTAAAGGTAGCCTTAGCCTAGGATATTTAATTTAAAAAAAAAGACATGTTCTGTGGTACAAGTACTTATATTGTACAGCAAATTGAAACTAAGAAATTAAAAATATAAATAAATAAAAGTTAATTTGATATTTTATGAGAAATGTATTTATTAGAGATCATTTTATGATTAAAATCTAACCTTTTAAAAGCTTACAGCGATTTTGTGCATATAATTGTTAAATTTCCATTATTATTTTGTAGTTCTATTTCTGGCAATGTATAGATGATTTTAGAATCCCTCTTTTCCCCGAAAAACAAAACTTAGTATTTACTTAATAAAAGGAAAATAATTAGACAAACTGTAACAACACTCCCACTATGAAAAAAATTATACCACCATACAAAACCATATTGAGGCAGCTTATCTGCTACAACCATGTTGAGAAATGTTACCAACAATAACTTTGTAACCGTAGCATATTACGCAGTTACACTGGTAATATTTCTCTGCAGGGTTGTGGCAAGTGAGCTGCTTCAATATTGTGGTGTAAAGTACCACAAAATTTTTTACAGTGAAATACTAAAATACCCATTTAAATATACATAAATGAATATATATATATATATATATATATATATATATATATATATATATATATATATTGTAAGAATACTTCTTATTAGGATTTTTTTTTTTTTTTTTTTAAGGGGCGAGAAGGGAATGTAGATGCTGTGGTTAGAATACAGAAAATTGGCCTAACTAGCATTGATTTCCCTCATTTTTTCTCTAATCTAATTGCAGGCGCAAAATTATTCAACAAGCCTCAGAAACCTGTAAATATTTGAAAAAAAAAAAAAAAAAAAAACTTTATCTTGCTTAAACATTGTTTCTTAATAAAGGCTAATGTACCAACTTCCTTTATTTAAATCAATGACTTGCCACCAAAATCTGAAAAAACTTAACACTTTTACACCGCTGAAAATGACATCATGTTTAAAAAAGCAATGCAGTTCATTCAGAAAATATACAGTTTGGAGTAACTACGTAAAAGTGGTGTAATTTTCATTTATTTTATATTTATCTCGTTTTGTGATTTGGGATCAAAAATCTAAAGATACGTGTTTGCAGATATGTCAAGTTCAAGTGATATGGTTATGGGGAAAATGCCTTCAGAGAAAAAGTCTTTCTAAGGAGTTACTAAATTCGTAATCTAAAGAAAATGATTAACAGCTTGAAAATTGAGATGATCATGCTGGATTAATTTTTAGAGAATATTTTTGTTGCTCATCATTAATCACGATGTTTGTAATTTCAGTTCAATATTTACTTGACTATGGACAATTTTATGTCCGCTCTCTAATCATAGGACGAAAAAGTGATTGCATAGAACAACTTATGTTTTTCCAGAAATAATTATGACAAAGAATTTTTCTTTGTGTCCCAGTAAAAATCTCTATAAGTCCTACAATCGTTAAAACCTACAAAGAACATGCGACGAGAACCTATAAGATACGAACTAACTTTGAGCTCAATTGAATGAAGTGTTTTAACATTGTCATATTCAATCACACATACGTTCACACATACATACATGCACACATCATCATTAAAAATAGCAAAAATGAATTCAGGAAACCTCAAAATATATACATACATCAAAATCTCATAATCGGAAGTTTTTATGATGACAATACTTTCGTTGCATATTGCATGTTCGGAAAGTAAAAATAGGTTTTCCATTGTTTAATATGCTAATTTAGTAATAATATTTACTTAAATTCACTTTAACTTAATACACTTTTATTGGTTTATTTACATTTAATGCAAATTTTACTTTCACATATCTAATTAAAGTAATATACTTATTTTAATTATTAATACATATTTGTTTGAAGTAATTTTTAAATCATACGATTGTTGGCGAAGATTTTGAAATAATTTCTTCTAATCAATATATGATGCATTATTTTAATTATGTTATAGTTCATTTCTATTTACCAATTATTTACTTTGTCTTTTCACAGAGAGTTTACCAATGCTAATCATCCTGGCGGGTGTTATTGGTGGAATAGTTTTTATAGTTTCTGTAACAATAGTTATTATTCTATGTCTCAGGAGAAAATCAGTTATAAAAGGTAAGCATACATATCACTGTTTAATTATTTAAATGTAAACCAAACTAAATTAAAGGTTATTATTTATAAAAGGTAAGAATACATTTTGTATATATACCTTTGTATAAATATTTATTTAAGAAGGTCCAAAACGCAAAGTTATGTGATTTTTATTTACTTATACTTTGGCTTACTTCTTTTATTTCACTTGTTTTTTAAATTAACAAAGTTTAATTTTATCTATATTCTTGATTTTATGATTTTTTAAAGGAATAAATCATTTTATTATTATTATTATTATTATTATTATTATTATTATTAATCATGAACAAAAAGAAATAATAAATATTAATTTTTCTTTCACAAAAAGATAAAGATTTCTTAAAAAAAAAAAAAAAAAAAAAAAAAAAAACTTATTTAAGTATATTTATTGCTATGAAATGGATCGTCTATTTTTTTTTTTTTTTTTTTTTTTTTCAATAGAAAATCTTTAACATAGTCTAAAGATCATGCGACTGAAAAATGCCAAAGAATAATTCGCAGGTTTATCACTCAATATTAATTGAAATATCACTTTAATTATGATTTTGAAAAGCAATAAGAAATAATATAATTAAGATTTTAGGGGGGGGGGTGGGGGGTTCTGCTTTTTAAGAATTAGCAACATTATATGGATATTTTCAATACTTGAAATAATGTTTAATACATTTTAGCATATATGTTACCATATAAAACGTGAGAAATAATTTCATTGCTACTAAATTTATTATTTCGAGTATAATTTAAATTATAACAAGTCTTACGCCTTTTCCTAATTCGAAACTTATTAGTGTATTTTGTTCTCGAAGAGGAGGCAGAATCTGCAAGCAAAAAGATTGAAATATCTTTTCATATATTATTTTTACACACACAACTCCTGTATATTACTTTTATCACAAAACTTTTTATCCATTTTGTGTTCTGGGCGTTTTGTTTTGGATCTTCTTAAAGATTAATTATTAGATAATAGTTTATCCATCATGAACCGCTTGCCTGAAATGATTCAGCTTATAGAATGTTTCTAAATATATTTCCAAATAATACTTAAACAGTTGAACCCCCTCCCGCCTCTCTCTCCCAAAGAAAAGTAGAAATTTTCTTTATATTTAAAAAAATAAATTTTGTGCTGCGACAATGTATAATAATGAAGAACATAAGAGAGAATTTTTTTTTTTTTTTTTTTTTACATAATTTTAATTCACTGGCTTAAAATAATTCTCATGTAAGTTGTTTGCATATCTGGATTTGCAAATAATCCTTAAATAGTTGAGAACTGAAATATGAGTTTTGGAAAAAAGATTATATATAGAGATAGATAAATACACATAATATTTAAAACAGCAAACTCTGAGATCGTAAACATTTGTTTAGTAATACATACTATTACTTCACCAACTCAAATTATTCTTCAAATAAATTGTTTGCATATCTGGATTAAAAATAAAAAATAAAATTAAAATTAAATATCCTTAAACAATTTAGAACTTTATTTTTAATTATCTCATACAAAAGTGAAAATTTAAATTAAATTAAAACAAAAAAAAATCTTTATGACATGATAACTCCAGTGAAAATGTATAACAGACAATTTTATTATTCATCACGCTCAGTTATACATGGCAATTATTACTAAAATAAAACGTTTGAATATCGATTTGTGTATAATCCTCAATTGTAAACTTGAATTATGAATTTTCACAAATTTTAAGAAGAACATTTTGCATTGTGGTATCATAACTTGACTGTAAATGTAGAAGAGAATATATATATTTATTTAATTTATCGTGCTAAGTTATAAATGCCTCTATTTCATCAAATAAAATTATTCTTCAAATACTGGGCTTACATATCGATTTGAAAAAAAAAAAAAAAAATCTTATAAAGTTGTAAACTTGAATTCTGAATTTTCACACAAAAACCGAAATCTAAATTATATTTAAAAAGATTTTTTTATTACATCATAACTTGAATCAAAGCGTAAAAGAGAAAATTTTCTTATCTATCATGCTTAGTTATTCATGCCTCTACTTTACCAACTTAACATACATGAATGATGTCTTCTTTTATAAACAGAATAAATAATGCAGTTAAAAGGAGCAATGCATAAACAAACAGTAAATATGCAAATTAATAATTTAGTATGCATTAAATCTTTGTAAGTCACCCTTTAAATTTCAGTATATTTCATGAAATAGAGCTGTATTTATTTATTTACTTTTTTACATTAGTTTAAAAGTTTTTTTTTTTTTTTTTTTTTTCCTGTTTAGTATGTTAATCAAGAAAAATATTCAGTAAAACTTAACTTAAACCAATCCACACTTATATTACGTCCTCTTATTGTGTAAACTAAAATTTACCTTTTCTAATACATGGTATAACCCTATTCCCTTCAAAAAGCTTAATAGTTAGAATTCCATTTTTACCGAAAATATATTAATTCTTACATTAATCGAATGTTTTAATAATTAGTAACAAAGCTATATAAGTGCATTTGTGCCTGCTTACATAAACTCATGATCAAGCGACAAATATGAATTGGTATTTTTAAATATTATAAAAATAAAGCTAGTTTTACTTATAAAATGAAAAAAAAAAAAAAAAAAAAAAAAACAGAGAGAGAGAGAGAAAAAAATATATAGATACGATGTATCTAAATTAACTCACAAATATTTTTAAAAAGTTCTAAATTAATAATATAATTTTTACCCCCCCCCCCTTCTCCAATATTTATGTGACGTAAAATATTGTAAATATAAATATATAAATATAAATATATAACATAATAAAAATTTAGCATACAAGATATAATAAGGGCAATTCCAACCAAAAAATACATAAATAAAACCATGAATAGTAAATTAAAGATTAATTATAAAACTTTGAATAAACACTATAAAAATACAAGAACTCACAACAGTTGTTTCGGGTCGAAAGAAGACATGACCCTTCGTCAGGTGAACAAAGTGGGCACGACTGCTGTAAGCAAAGTTGGCAGCATTAGTACCTACCTTGCTCACCTGACGAAGGGTCGTGTCTCCTTGAGACCCGAACTCCTTCAGACCCCCTTACATTTTTATGGCGTTTATTCAAAGTTTTATACTTATTAACCGCCAGTTAAACGCCAGTTTTGTAGCGCTTTTAAATAATTAAAGACTCTCACACCAATGATGAAGTTTAATTGCATCAACGGGGAAAAAAAGAAATTTATCAATCAGAAACTTTTATTATATAAGAAGAACATAAAAAATATAAAAATAAGTTGAAAATGATCAAAACTAGAAGAATTTATCATCAGGGGGTATACAACCCTTCGTAGAGCTGAATATCTCAATATTTCAAAGACTGTATAGTTTTTTAAGCCAAAAAAACACAGTGTATGTCCCTATCTAGTATCAGTACCCAATATTAAAAAGAAATAGAGAAAACAATGAGCAAAATCCGTAGATAAACAATTATAGATATTTTTAAATAGCTTACCAGCTTAATACTAGTGTTTTTGTTTTATTAAAACATAACAATAAAGCCAGATACTTTTTTTTTTTTATCTATGGAAGAAATATTTTTTAAATTAAGAAAAATGTTCATGTGATTCAAAGTTAACCCTTAAATGCAGAGTGTTGCCATTCGGCAACATACCCAATTTTGTCTTCTAAAGTGTTATTAAAATAATATTGAAGCTCTAATGCCTCATGTTTTGCCTCATGTCATGCGATTGGCAACAAATTGCATATTAGCAGTAAACCATAGTTTAAATAAAGTATGATTTTTAAAAATATTTTTCCCGTGATTTATTTAAGAGAGGTAAGAATGAAACATTTTTAAATTGATTTAAAAAATAATCAGGTATTTAATGGTTAAATCATCTGTTTTGAAATTTTTCGTATACAAAAGTCTGTTTTTACTTCATTTTTATTATTATTATTATTATTATTATTATCAATTTTTTATTGATTTGGTATTGGAATATGCATACATTTACATTCTCGTAAATATTAATACACACAAGTTTACTTTTTCTTAAAATTTCACTGCAACATTTTTATATACCTATAAATATACCCATAATAAGTTATTTTCACTGCTACACTGCCTTGATAATAAGTACAAGCATAAAAAAGTATTATCGTTATTATATTCATAAAACTATCACTATCACAACCATCAAAATATGCATAAAACAGCCATTTATCCAGCTGTTAAATACGCTGCTTTAGTTATCTTTGATTTTTTTTTTTTACTATTTAAAAGTTTATTTTTATTTACTTATTTTTTTCCCCTATCTCAGTTATGACTTTTTTTTTTTTTTCGTAAATATGTAGTACATTAAACTCCCTATTTCAGATAAATTTTAATTTACCTTTTCAACACAAAGTATATTAAATTAAATGATATAATTAAGATGAAATTCCTGAAACTGATGAGGGAAACTCGTTCAATGTTGTGTTTAGAATTAAAAAAAAAAAAAAAAAAAAAAAAAAAAAACTTTACCAAGTACCCGTAAAGTATTATGAAATACGAATTTTTTATATTTCTTTTCATATATCTATTTTTTGTGTTCACATACATTTTAATTTACACTGAATTTTGTTTGGAATCAAAATAGGAAATAAATACTGGTGCAGAAGAACAGAGATAATTTAGTTGTCAAATCATTTACAACAAAACAAATATATATATATATCTTAGTTTTCTTGTAAAACAAGATTAAAATATCAGCCAAATTGACATTTCTTTAATACGACACAATGATAAGAACAACTTTGTATTTGCTTCATTATAAGAAGATAATAATGATAACAATATGCTTACAACGCAAGTAATAGGTGAAAGATAACGCCATTTTGAGATTTTTTTTTTTTTTTTTTTTCCAATGTGATTGTGATAGTTGGAATAAAAATTTTTTCTTTAAATGTACCATGAGGTACATTTAAAGGTTTTTATATTTAATTAATTATGTGTAAAGTGCTTCATTATATTTTTTATTTTATTTATTATAAAATTTTATTTCGTTGCTAAAATTATAAATATTGTATTTATTTTCATGCATTTAAAGCTACTAAACTCACATCTCCTGTTTAAACACATAACTATAATCAAAATGTATGTACCTATTTATACGTTAAGTCACTGGTATTTATTATTACATTACTATTATAATATATATATATATAATAACAGGAGACTTGGCGTTGGAATATTAAAACCCGAATAAACTACTACGTCAGAAACGCCAAAGAAAAATATTTGAGATGCATACAGCTATTTCGGTAGCCTTAAGCGTACCGTCTTCAGTGGAAAAAGAATTCTGAATATATATATATATATATATATTTCAAGCAAAGAACAATTACATAAAATGTATCAAATTTGTATTTTAGTAAATATTCAATGAAAATTTTTTTATTGTTCTAAAAGATATTAGTTGTTAGCTACATACTACCTATAGTATTTTAATTTCTTTCTTATCTAAAACGAAACACTATCACTGTAAAAAATTTGCCTGTATTGCTGCCAGAAATTCTCTGTAATTTGAGAAAATACGTGTAATTTACGAAAAAATTACGTTGTCAGAACGTATTTTCTCAAATTACAGAGAATTTCTGGAAGCAATACAGGTAAAGTTTTAACAGTGTATTTAAAAGTTTTACTACCATTGTAATTTAAATTAACATTTAAAAATACTTATTTTTACAATTTTGCAATTAAAAAGATATTTTTAAGGATTTTCCCCCTTCCAATTTTTTTGGTAATGCAATTATATTCTTTATTTCGAGACGAAAAAGAATAATTTTAAGAAATTTTCCTTAAAAACTTTTACAATTTTAAAAGTAAATTTTTTATATGATCCCCTCCCCCCTCCCTCCCCCCACACACATGCACTCAAAAAGGATATAATTTATTATAAATTTTAATATTTTGAAACTGTACTGTATTGAAATATTGACCCACTATTTTTATCTAAAAAATATATTATATTTTTTATTTCTAGACATAATAATAATAATGATAATAATAATAATAATAATGAAATTCGTTTCTCAAATGTTCCTATTACTCACGTAAATACGGGTTAGGACCCCTTTTAAAGACCCCCACAGAAGGCACCTATAGGCCTAGGACCCCAGTGTAGTCAATCAGCCTTAATCCAAACAACCGCACAACAATCATTTCTCAAATTTATTAAATGTAATGTTAATGTATAATGAGAATTATTACGATAATAAATAAAATTATTTTATTTCATAATATTCTAAAAATGTAAACACTTATTTCATAGTAATTTTATAAGAATTTAAATATTTATTTTTATATTAATTAACATCATAATGAAATCTCATCTCAATGATAATGAATTTTATGCATATTCTTTAAAACGACTATTACTACTTCTACACACACAGGGGAAAAAAATGCTAATAAAGATCTTTCATGTTTACAAATTTAAAATATCATGTAAGACATAAAAATGTGCGAAAAACAAGGTGTTTTCTGTATGAAAAAAAAATAGCACGTAATCCCCAAAATAATTTATTTTGACGTATGCTACTATCAATCACTTTTTGCGGAAATTTGCTGAAACAAAAACATGATAGGACATTGTACCAAAACTTTAGAAGATGCTCGTTACAACAAGAATGCACTAGTTTAAAAATTCTTTTTTTCTCCTTTATTAGCACCCTCCTCATTTTTCTCTCGAAAAAATGATACATTGTGTAAATTTGAACGAGCCAACAAACACATATTTTTAAAATTCACCCAGCCTGTCTTAATCTATTCTAACATAATAATTCGGTCTCCGGCTTATAAATAATTTCCGTAAAAAAAAAAAGAAGAAGAAGAAGAAAAGCTAAGGAGAAAGCACAGTTTTTATTGCTTGAAAATGAAAAAAAAAAAAAAAACTCAAGATAAGGATTTGTTTAAAACAAACTATGCTATCTGATACTTTAAATTTAAGTAATGTTTGAATGTTAACACCCCTTATTATTATCATAATAATGATGACTAAGCTAATGAATCCTTATAACTAAGTTTGTATTGCTTGAAAATGAAAAACAGTTTCTCACGATAGGGATTTGTTTAAAAGAAATTACGCTATTTGATAATTTAAATTAAAAAAAAAAAAAAAAAAAAAAAAAAGAATGGTTCGATGTTAATACCAATTGTTATTATCATGATAATGGTAATAATAATTGGTACTGATGATTATACTTCAATATAATACACAGATTCTTGTTTATCCTCTTTTGGCTTATTAATAATTTCTAAGTAAGAAAATGCTTGAAATGAAGTAAATATTTTATATCACACAATACGATTGTAATACGATGACTTGACAATACTATTTTTATATAAGGATCCCCCCCCCCACCCAAATCGTATTATTTGGTGACTTCAATGTTTAGAAAGTTTTATTTTGAATTTCATGCTATAGCTTTTTCGCTAAGGAAATGCAACGTTATTAATTACATTCTCAAAAATAAGGATTATAATAATAAAAAATAATACATAAATCATATTATAATATATAATACAGCCAATATTTTAGTATTCATTCGAGAAAATGTATTTTTATTTATGGATATGCAATTTTCTTTGAAATGAATAAATGTTATTTAGTAATTTCAATTTTAAAGTAAACTTTTTTAATATAGTAATAATAATAATCATTTAATAATAAAGAATATATATATATATATATATAAACATAAAGTAGAATATGCATAAAGTAGAGATATTATATGCATAAAGTAGAGATATCATAAAGTAGAGATATTTTTAAGCCATAAAAAATTTTAAATACGAGGAGAAAAATACTAAAAATTAAAGAAAACTTGATTAATATTTTTCAAAATATTCTTCAAATGTTATTAAACTTGTTATTTATTAAATATGAAATATAATTATTTTTGTTATTTTTAAGAAATCAGAGATTTGATATATGTTTTAAAAAAGCAATTCCTTGTATATTCTCTAATTGTGCTTTTTAAATATTAACGAAGAAAATACTTTTTTTACAATATTAAATAATATCCTTAGTAAAACTTGTCATTCTACACGAATAAACCTACATTGGGAGTACATTAAATACATTTACTTACCAATAGTGTTTCAAAATTTTAAAAGTTAAATACGGTTTGGAAAGATTAACAATATTATATTTCTATTTGCAAGAATATAAATAAATGTAAAACCTTTAATGAAACAAGTATGCATATGAAAATTGATTTTTGAAATGCATAAAATGAATGTTTATAAAAATATATAACATATTTTTTAGATTATTGTTTAAAAAATATATATATACGAATTTTATATTAGCTTCATTTCATCTAAACTTTCCATAAATTACCCTTTTTGTTTATAGTATTTCAGATAACCAAACAAATCGTTCAAATCTAACTTTTCACAGATTTTCTTTGTTTCCTTTACGTTCTTTTCGTTATTATTAATTTAATCAAACATCGGTTGTTTAAGCTGAAATCAATATTCAAAAGTCTTCTTAAAATAAAACTGATTTTAACTGGAACCTTAAACAGTTGGCAAGTTAAACAAAAGAGAATTAAATAGAATAAAATTGCTCCGATTAAACAAGTCTCATGCCAAATACAAAAGTTGTAATTTTCTGATTGCACGAAAAACTTCAAAAATTAGGCACGTACTTAAATAATTACTATATTAAAGTGAAAAGAGAAAAATTATTATAGTACTCTGAAAGCAAATTAGAAAGTTTATTTGATGAGCTAAGCCCAAAACATATTCGCGAAATTACTCTTTTTCAATTAACTTCATGCTTCCCAATTTATACGTCCTTGTGTGAATTTTTTTCTTAGAGAATTCTTTCTCTGCGACAGGATAAAAGTATAACCCATCATCAAAATGAACGGTTTTGGAAAAAATAAAAATCAGCGAGATGACAGTAATAACACACTGTAATAATGTTTGCCGAATTAAGTAGTTGTTGTAAACCAGGCCGTAATTGACAGTTCTGCCCCACAGTTTGGGCAATAGTCCACCTAAAAGACGGCATTAGATGAATTATACCTCATAAAAATCAATCATAAAGTAGTGAGTTGGGCTATTCCGCAAAAAGCTTTTTATTTTTTCTTTTCCTCTTGAGATATAATGATGTTAGTTTTAAATAAATTAGTTTTCCAGTTCATAAATAAGAAGAAAAAAAATTCTTGTTCACTAATTCTAAAATATTTCTGTTTATAACTTGTATGTCATTTGGATTGCATATGAAACATAGAGATATTTTGAAGCTATAAAAAATTTTAAATACGAGGAGAAAAATACTAAAAATTAAAGGAAACTTGATTATTATTTTTCAAAGTATTCTACAAATGTTGTTCACTTGTTATTTATTAAATATGAAATATAATTATTATTGTTATTTTTAAGAAATTAGAGAATATAAAAAAAATTGCTTTTTAGAACATATATCAAATCTTTGATTTCTAAAAAATAACAAAAATGATATTATGTAATATGTAATAAATAACAAATCAAAGATATAAATCAAAGCTACATACTTATTTCTGTTAAAAAGCTTTAGTTTTAAATAAATTAGTTCTCCATTTCATTAAAAAAAAAAAAAAAAAAAAAAATCTTGTTCACTAATTCTAAAATATTTCTGTTTATAACTTGTATGTCGTTTCGATTGCACATATGAAACATAGAGATATTTTTAAGCCATAAAAAATTTTAAATACGAGGAGAAAAATACTAAAAATTAAAGAAAACTTGATTAATATTTTTCAAAATATTCTTCAAATGTTATTAAACTTGTTATTTATTAAATATGAAATATAATTATTTTTGTTATTTTTAAGAAATCAGAGATTTGATATATGTTTTAAAAAAGCAATTCCTTGTATATTCTCTACTTTCTTAAAAATAAAAATATTAATATTATGTAATATGTAACAATTAACAAATAAAAGATATAAACCAAAGCTATATACTTATTTATGTTGAAAAGATTTTGTTTTAAACAAATAAGTTCTACAGTTCATTAAAAAAAAAAAAAAAAAAAAAAAAAAAAAAAAAAAAATCTTGATCACTTTTTTTACAAGATTTCAGTTTATAACTAGTGTGCGATTTGAACTGCAAAAGAAACGTTGAGATACTGTTAAAAAGTTAAAATACTAATTAATTACAAGGCGCGTAAGACGCTCGTTGAAAAATTATGAATGTAACAAAGATATATTTCATTGCACATAAAGATCATACCAACTAAAAAGAAAAAAATAATATCCAAAATCAGAATTACAAATGGAAAGATCATTTTCACCACTAGGTTGTGCTGCAAGTTACTTTAACACTGTTAAAATCATAGTTTCATTTCATACAATGATTATGCTTATCCATGTGATAATTTGATTACCAAGAGAACTGTGAAATACTTTAAAATATCATTAATATCCTCTACTCACTTAAACACACAATATATTCTGATCTCACAGAAATCCTTTCACTACAATATATTTAATTATAATTTTCAACACTATGGGGCGCTGTAAGTTACTATAGCATCATTAAAGTCTTAATTTCATTTCATGCAATGGTTATACCTAACCATACATATACGAAATATTATTTATTCATAAATTTTATTCATAATTATAAATTTCTATTTTTACCACCAGGTAGCGCTGTAAAATACTTTAAAATACCACTAAAATCATTCACTCACTTAAACCAAGGTTAAACTAGATCCGACGCTCCCTCGCGCCGATTAGCGTCGGAACTAGTTTAGCCTTGCTTTAACACACCTAATATATCTTCATCTCATATAAATCCTTTCATTACAACACATTTAATAAAATTTTCACCGTAAATTCTATGCGATGTTAGCGCCATCTGACAGCGTTACAGAGTCAGGCAGTCAGTGATGAGGGTAGGAATTTTAAATACAAACGGAAAAAATATTATAAACTAAGGAAACATTCTAGGCCACTTTATTTGACATTTCGGGTTTTACAAAAGAAATCAACAAACTAATTATTTTAAGAAATTAATTATATTTTCATAAAATTATCTACATAAATAAGCATGTAGCTTTCATTTATATTTTTCAAAATATTCTTTAAATATTTTTCGTTTGTTATATATTTCATATTAAATATTATTATTGTTATTATTTTTTATAAAAATCAATGCATTGATATATTTTCTGATTTTCTTTGATCTTCATACGAAAATTTAACATGTGTGTTTTCTATCTCAGATGGAAAAGAACAAAAACAAACAAAAAAATAATAATAATAATAATTTCTAAATGACTTATTTATCTATTGAACATTTTCTTATAACTGTTTCAATAAACACTAAAGATAATAACGTAGCGAGCATTTATCAAAATAATTCTTTGAACGCAAATTTTAATTACTTTTTTAATTAAATAATAAATCAAAATATAATTAAATTCCTTTCTATAAAACTATTTATTGAAAAATTTATAGCTGAATGAAAAAATTACTAATTAATTTTAATTAAACTGTATTAAATAAATATAATTTGTAAGTCAAAATTGGAATAATTACTTAAGAAATTGTTGTTTGATTTAGTAGATTTTTTTTTTTTTTTTTTTGAAAAGATAAATCTATCTCTTTTCCGGAAATAAACAATAAATAAAAGATGAAAATAACAAAATCACAGACTGCCAAAGAAATAAAGTTATAAGAATGTCTGAGTATATTTTTTTTAAGTAGAAATATTTGCAACTGCTTCGTTAGTTAAGAGGGGGAAAAAAAGAAGTGTATGGGAGAAGAAATATTTTAAATAAAATCTAATAATATTAAAAGCTCTATAGTCCTTTCAGAATCTTTCTTTTGATACTTTAATTATAGTTTTGAATGTTAGTTTTAAAAGTAAGAGGTATTCATTAGTGTAATGTGTTCGTTTAATTTGCAAATCAAAATCGAAATAATTACTTTAAAAAATGTTGTTTGTTTTAGTAGAATTTGTTTTATTCGGAAAGGATAAATCTCTCTCACACTCTCTCTCTCTTCCGAAAATAAACAATAAATAAAAGATGACAATGACAAAATCCCAGACTGCAAAAAATAATGTTATAAGAATGTCTGAGTATATTTTTTTAAGTACAAATACTTGAAATTGCTTCCTTAGTTAAGAGAAAAAAAAAAAAAAAACGTGTACGAGAGAAACGTGTACAAGAGAAAAGATATTTTAAATAAAAATTAATAATGTTAGATGCCCTATAGTCCTTTTAGAATCTTTCTTTTGATAATTTAATCATAGTTTTAAATATTCGTTTTAAAAGTAACAAATATGCATTAGTGTGATATGTTCGTTTAAATAAGATTGTCAGGATAAGTAAAAAAAAAAAAAAAAAAAAAAAAAAAAAAAATATATATTCAAAAACATGCTTGTTTATTTATTTTTTTAAAATTTTAACACTGATTTCAAAAGATAATTCATACGTACTTTTACAAAAAAAAAAAAAAAGCCTTTTTATTATTATTATTATTATTATTATTATCATTATATTTAATTTCCAGTCTCTGTACATTAGTTTTATGTTAATGATTAATGGCACTTGTTACATTAACATTTATGGCTAATAATAAAAAATGCAAATAATTAATTTTTTTATTCATTTTCGATTGTGTACAAAACACATTTTCTTAATTAAAGGAAATAATATTTAAAACAATACTATTCTTTCCTAATTATAGAAATAATCAACTGCCTAGCGAAGTACTATCTAAAATTTTGAATTTACATGTAAACATTTTATGTAAACAGAAAATATCCAATCTATTTACTTCATTTTTGTTTACATCTTGAAAAGTGCATTGTATTTAAAATAGAAGAAAAGTAAATTCACTTTTAAAATACATGCAAATGACAGCAAAAGTGTATTTTTAAGGAAAATCATATTTACCAATTCTGCTTTAAGGGAAAACTTTCATTTCTATTGTTAAAAATAACTTATTACAAAAATAATACCAGAAAAAAAAAATCAGTTTTATTCACTTCATTAAATTCAATTTCGGATTTTTTTTTTTTTTTTTTTTTTTTTTATATAATTTTTTTCCTGTATAATTTTAAATTGCGTTTAATACACAATGTATTACCGTGAGCAATATAAAGTAAGGATCTTAAAAGATTTCAGAAATTTTAAGAAATGCATTAAATAAAATGTTTATCGATTTTGTATATTGTTCAGACATAATTATTACACTATTTCAAACTTTTCGCTCCAGTAATTTCGAAATTATCTCAAAATAAAATGCTGATATAGATTCATCCGACAGAAAATTTAATTCCTGTGCTTTATTAAACGACCCTTTTTCATCTAGATTAAACTGCTCGTAGAGAGTAAAAATATTTTAGTTTTAACGAAAAAATTGAATTTTCTGTTATTAATAATCCATATAAAGTTTAATATACCCAATCCAATAATAATAGTAAAAACAATTTAAGTAATCTGTTAATCCCGTTTTTAGAAGAAAATATTTTTAATATAGAATAATTTCGAAAAAAAAAATGATCAGCTATATTGCAGATGATATTTTTAACAGCAGAATTTTGATTATATAACTATTAATTTGCATAAATTCATTTTTAATGTTTAGGAAAGGGAAAAACTTACTTTTATTAATATTTTGAACAAAAATTAAGGCGAGAAAAAGAGTGCAATTCAAAAGTAGAAAAGTATATCAACTCTTTCAGTGTTAGCAGTTTTTCTATATATCTATTTAAAGAATCATAAAATTAATACTTTGCACGTTGATGACAATTTTTTACTGTACACTACAGGTATTAGTTAATCACATTTTCTAAAAAAAAGCAACATATATTTAAAAATTAAAAATATTACACAATATTTCTTTTTAAAAATAATTTTTTAGTCAATAAAATTACGTTATTTGTTTTAAAATAAGTTTGAAATTTCAGTTCGTTTCTTCTCAGTGTTATTATTATATTTTTTCCCCTTAAGTTGATTGTTATTCTATTAGCATTTATATTAGCGTTCTTTGTGGATTATAAAAATAATCCAGAGGCGGCATAATGTTTTATTTCAAAAGCTGGCATCCCTTCAATTTGCTTTAAAGCAAAAACAAGAGTTAACAATTATTTACGGTTAAAATTTTTGCGCTGGTTGGTTTGTATTAGTTGCAATTATACCAGGATGGAACTTTTCACCATGATTCGGTGCTTGGTTGAACCAAAACTTTCTACTACAGTAACTACAAACGTAAGATTGTAAAATTTTTTGCTATGATTTAGTGCTTTTTTTTTCCCCTTAATAATAATAAACAGCATCAAACCATGGTAATGGTCTCACTATCGTACTTTTTCATCTACTGTAAGTCGGTTCAACCTAGAAAGTTGCGGCTGGTTCAACCTTGTAAGGCGGGGAGACGTTACTCGTTCAAGTGCTCGACATCGTGCTGAAAATGTAAGCATAAGTTGTCCGTGGAGAGTTGGGTTAATTTAAGATAAAATTACCAGTCGAAACTAGTTTTGCTGACGATATTTTCGGAGAAAGTGTAAATAGTCCACGGGAAAGTTTAGTTAGCTGAAGAAAAGGTTACCATTTGATTTAGCTTAGTTGGTGTTGGTTTCGTAGGAAATGTGAGAAGTTCTAGAGGAAGGTGAAGGAAGTTGTGAAGTTTTAGAGTTTACTTGTCTGTCAGTATTTTCTATTTAAAAGTTTTAGTGTAATAAGTCAAGCATCTTTTCTGTTACTTTATTTAATAGAAACATCTGAAAATATTCAGTTGTGGTTTGTGAAGCATAGTATGTTTTCGAAGTGTTAGTAAGAGGATCACGATACTACTGTCTGTCTGACACTATTATGTCAAAATGTATGTGTGATAAAAATTTTGTGGTGACTGTACCTCAGGAACTACAGCACAGAATTACATATAAAATTATATGTAGATTCACCTTTACATAAATTAGCGCCTATCATCTTTTGGGGGCCACTCTATCAACAGATGGGGCTACTATACAGCGACTTCTGCAATTTCAGAGAAGGTTATATCTCAGAATTTTCTGTACAGAATTGCATATAAATTTATATTTATATGCACGTTGACATGCATTAGTTCTTACCAACGTTTGGTGTCAACCTCTCAACAGGTGACACTGATATACAGCGATTTCCGCAATTTAGGCGAATTTCTATTGCCTATAATCGAAAAAAACTTGATAAGTGAGAAGGCCATTATGAGAAATTATCCTGATTCCATTTGGATGCATATCGGGTTATAGGTGCCACTGCTATGTTGCAATATCCCCCGAGAACGCGAAGGCTATATCTCAGATTCTGTTGTATATAATTGCACAAAACTTGGTATATGAGAGAACTATTGTAAAACACTTTAATGGTTTAATTTGGGTATATATCGGTCAACAGGGGACGCTACTCTGCTGCAATTTACCCCATGAATAGGAAAGCTAAGTCTCAACTCCTGTGGCGTATAACTGCACGAAACTTGATATGTAAGATAAACATTACAAAAACGAATGCTGGCTTATTTTAGGTGTATATCGTCCAATAGGTGAAGCTTTTATTGGAATATTTCACATGGCCAAATCTTAGCACAGATTGATTGAAATTGCACCGAATTCCATAGATGAAATTTATATTGTCAGAAGCTTTGGTTAAACTTTTGTATACATGTTAAACAGTCTGTATACATGTTAAACAGTTAAACATGTTAAACAGTTAAACATGTTAAACAACATGTTAAACAACATGTTAAACAGTTTGTATACATGTTGTCGCTATTATTATAGAATGATAGAAAAGAAAGTTTTGTGATGGCTAAAACATACTAGTTTAAATATATTTTTAAACAAAATCTAATACTTAAAAATGTCTCTTGAATATTTTTATTGTTTGAGTAAATAATTAGTCAGTTATAGTAACAGAATATAAGCAAATTCTTTCAAAATTCTGTACATCGTGTAACGTATTAATTAAATTTCTTACTGACTGATAAACACCTAAGTTATCGAATTATTTATTTTAAATTAGTGGACATTCCTAATTTATAAATCGCCCAAATATATTTATACATACATTTACATATATGTAAGCATATGTGTTTGTGTTTGTGATCTAATTTCATAGTACGCATTTACAAATTACTCTTCATATGCTCCCATTCATACAAACAAGACTCATTAGAAATATTATACTCCTTTCCTATCCTAATGAAAAAAAAAAAAAAAAAAAAAAACTTTTTTTTAATTTTAATCTATTGCTACCAATTTACAGACTTTAAAAAGAGTCCCAAGTTGCTGCCTTTTCAACTAGTTTTAAATAAACTCTAAACCAATTCTTATTAACAATCGGAAGCCTTTAAACTAAATTATCAACAACCCAGCACAGCTTCGTTAAGATTTAAGTTGATACTTTCCTCGCTTTAATCATGACCGAAACTTTACCAATTCCGTCCTTTACACTTACTTAAACATGTTACCCTTCCCTTTATAAAATCAATACGTCGTCTCCAATCAAGAATTACGTTCTCCAGGGACGGAGACAAAGTCCTTTGTCTAATTTCTGGGCCTGCTTTCGCCTTGGAGAATCATTGGTTCTACGCTTTACAATGGATATTATTAGTTAATGAAACGAATCGATTGGGCTTAATTTTATTCGATTCATATATGGTTTAGCTTATTTGTATTAAGTTTATGGAGTTATGAAAACATGTTTTGTTAGCTTTCTGTTCATCAGTCATTTTGTTTTGGCTTAAAGATGGGTGTACATTTATCTTATTTTCATTACGATTCAATGGATCATGTACCTTGATATTTTTTAACTAACTTAAAAAATAGTTTACATAGGTATTTTTGCATTTCGTGTAATAATTAAACTGCTTGTGATACATTGAGAAGTGTCATGTTCAAGTCCCGCTTTTGTTATAGTGTTTCGGCATATCTACTATTATCTTCAAATACCAAAATACTTAAAACTCATGAACAAAATAAAACAAGAAAGACAGATCAATAAAGCTTAATTTTATTCAATTCATATATGGTTTAACTGATTTGTATTAAGTTTATGAAATCATCAAACTCTGTTTTGTTAAGCTTTCTGTTCGTCAGTCATTTTGTTTTGGCTTAAAATTTGATGTAAGTTTATGTTGACTCATTTTTATTACATTATAATATATAGTGTAGTTTTAAAAAACTATTTTAACTAATTTGAAAAAATAGTTTAAATAATTATTTATGCATCTTATGTAGTAGTTAATATGTTTGTTATCTCAAGCAGATAACAATCCTTGTCGAGAAGAGCTTAGTTCAAATTCTGATTTTGCTATGTCGTTTTAACTTTTACTATAATCTGTAAATAACATAGTATTTTTAAACCCATAAGCAAAACAAAGGAAATAATAATAAAAAAAAAAAAAACGTGTGGCACTCGGGGACTGCCGCGGTAAAGCTATTGCATAGCATTTTTTATCAACTTATGCAATTATAATTATTTATTTATTTTATTTATGCAGTATTTTTTTTTCTTTGATATTAATTCAAGTTACACTTTTTGAGCGTGGTGACCGATAAGAAAACAATTTTTTTTTCTTTTATTGAATAAATGAGAAGTTAATATTGTTTAAAATATTTTTATTATCTTACAATACATGTGGGTTATTCAGGAGTTTTTATCATTGAAACTATAGGTTTATGGTAACTGAAATAAGAAACATAAATTTCAGACTTGATATCCTCTAAATATCTGGAAAATACCGCGTCAATGGTGGTCCCATATTTTGTTGTGGATTCTTGTGGAACATTATTCATTTTCAAATTCAATTTTTCCGAAAGAAAATTTGTCAACCGCTCTGATTTTTTATCAGCGAAGTTGATGTTGAAATCGCCAGCCAAGATAAGTGGAAATTTATTACCATTTGTACCAAGTATTTTCGACCCTTCTTCAGTATACTCCAGTAAAGTGCGATGAATAAAATGCTCTACCTCGTCCAATTTTGGATTCGGAGAAATGTAAATTCGGAGAAATGTAAATATCTATCTTAGTATTAAGATTCAGGGTAAGAGAAAGTCGTGTGAGTGATACACCGTAATATTTACATACATTTAAATCTTTAATTAAAGTAACTTAGAATTAACAAAAACCATTTTTAAAAAATTTCCCCTGACGGGGATCGAACACTGGACCTTTAGGTTCGTAGCGCGGCGCCTTACCTCTACGCCATATCGTTCACGAAGGGGAAGTATTTTTTTTAACCGACTTCAAAAAATTGTATGAAATGAAACTAAATTGCGCCAAAAAGTATAAAATAATTTCCTTCGCCAAACAACCTATAACACTACAATTAATCATAACTTTTGAAGTCGGCGCAAAATTAAATAAAAATTGATACCTTTATTCAATACAAAAATCGAATCCTATTCAAACTACACATCTCACATTGTCACCTGCAAAACGCAGCCGAAAACTATTTTGATTCAAGAAAACAAATAAGATTTCGTAAGCAGCCAAAGTTGGCGAAGATGCTGGTATCTGACGTCCTTGGTGAAAGAAAAATCGCAAAATTATCTGGCAAACATATTTAATTTCTTTGGGATATCATGATTAATTTGATAAGGTATATTAAGAGAGTAATCAAGAATATGAAACAATACTTCGTACAAAATGTATTATGAAAATATACATCTTGCGTGTATATTTTTGGCAATACGTTTTGAACGCCAAATCCAAAATCCACCAAGGATGATAGTTATCAAAGTTATACCAAATTTGCAAAGAAAACTCTAACTTCGTAGAAACATAAATTCTGCATTGTGAAAAATGTCCACTGTTCTGTGTAGATGCTACCAATGGACCAATTGTATACAGTGAATACAATAATAAAGGAAACATGAAAATGGATCATTCGAGACGACAGCATTTGTTGCTACCGATCTAAAAACAAACCTTTAAAAACTAATTAAATTTTATTTAATTTTGCGCCGACTTCAAAAGTTATGATTAATTGTAGTGTTATAGGTTGTTTGGCGAAGGAAATTATTTTATACTTTTTGGCGCAATTTAGTTTCATTTCATACAATTTTTTTTTTTTAATAGTAGTTGCTTTTTGGAGTCGGTTCTATTTTTTTACAAAAAGATTTTATTTCACAATATAATTTTTTTGTTTGCTCCCAGAGAAGTTACAAACAAACAAACAAACAAACATACATACATACATACATACATACAGGTGAAGCTAATAAAAGCGTGTTAAAAAATACTGCATTTGTGATAATAATAAAATGTATGTATATAGAGTACTCACTCATTTTCTTTCACTATTTTTTCATCACTTTCTTCATTAATAAATGCACTTTGTTTATTCATATTAAAAACACTTTATACACAAATAAATGCACTTTGTTTATTCATATTAAAGACACTTTATACACAAATTGTACGCGTACAGCTATTCACTGTTGCACATAAATGATAGATACTTATACACCTATATACTTTCTCACAAACAGCTGCTTACGTATTCGTCCGATTTCGGAGCAGCTCGTCTTGATTCGTGCGAGCTTCGTACAGCCGAAGTCTACCGAAGTCTGCCGAACTGTGTTAGGTTTTTTTTTCGTTACGGAATTTTCTGATTCGGTCGCCGCGCTCAAAGCCCGCGATAAAAGCTATACAATAGCTTAATAATAGTACTACTGTAACTTTTTTTAACTGTTTTTTAAAACCAACAGGCTTTTTCAGCGTCTCTGGTCACAATTTTTCAATGAATTTGGTACTAAATCTGATATAAAAATTCAAAATGTTGACAGCTATGATACGTATATATATTTATATTTCAAAGGAACTAATTAAATAAATAGTATAATATCCGTTACAAAGGAATTTAGAGGATTGAAATGAAAGAATAAATTTAAGAAAATGAAATAGGAATATCAATGTATAAAATCGGGATTTTTTTTTTTTTTTTTTTTTTTTTTTGTTAATACAAATCAAAAACTGAAAACCTCTCGATGTGGTACACTTCTCCAGGATCCACGCCACCTCTGTACTAAGTTTTGTAACTTTGCAATCAGTAAATAAATTGTATAATATCCGTTACAAAGGAATTTAGAGGATTGAAATGAAAGAATAAATTTAAGAAAATGAAATAGGAATATCAATGTATAAAATCGGGATTTTTTTTTTTTTTTTTGTTAATACAAATCAAAAACTGAAAACCTCTCGATGTGGTACACTTCTCCAGGATCCACGCCACCTCTGTACTAAGTTTTGTAACTTTGCAATCAGTAATCTGAGCTCTAGAGCGCAGACATACAGACACACAGACATTTCTCTTTATTTATACAGATAATGAAACAGAGTATTCAACATTACTAATCTTAAGTAAATCTAGATTTTTTTTTCCAGTTGTAAATTTTTTATTGACCACTTGGCCTTTAGTTCATTTCTCGAGTGTTCTTTTCTTGGGGCTACAATGTGGAAAAATTCAACTATTAAGAAAGCATTATTTGTTTACAACTTCCCATTTCAAACCAAATACTTCTTTCATATTTCATAATTTTAAAATGTTATATTATTATAAACTAGTCCTAGTTGGCTGCATCTACCAAAGTATTCTTGATAATTGATTTTCTTTTTAATTCTTATAACACATACATTAATATATATATATATTGCATTTATGTCACATATCCCGGATCAGATTTAAACAATTTTAGTTATATATATCATTGTTTAACAATGAAAGAAGGCATATGTTAAGTAACATTTATCATCACTACACATCATTCAGTGTCATTTTTATTAATTTTATCTATTAACAAAAAAAAAAAAAAAGGAAAAGAAAATTGCAACGTGGCAGCAAAAATTTAGTTGAAAAGTTGGTTAGCTTAGCTAAAATCGACATTTTGGCAAATTTGGTATTAAGTATCACTATCTTAGTAGTTATAAGAATAAATATTTTTAACTAACACAGTAGTTTAACTTAATTACAGTCATTTTCTACTCTGTTAAAAATTTGGTGTTAGTTTGAACCAAAACTTGGTGCTGAAGTAGCTGCAACCACCCGATGGTTTAAACCTTTTACCCTGATTTGGTAATTTTATGTTGAACCAAATATTGGTATTACGTTTTAAATTAAAAAAAAAAAAAAAAAAATCAAGATTCAATCGAGACGGGGATTGAACTGGAGACCTTCTTGTCTCAAGTCAAACCCTCTGGCACTCTGCCACACTTTCTTGCCCGCTAACTCTATTTCGGTGATTTTCATAAAAGGGACTAAATTTTCTAGTGCCTTATCATGGGCCATGAGGGAGTTGCTGTACAGAATTTGCACTCTACCCTATGTTTTCGACCTCGCTCTTTAACTTAAGCCGCTATCGGAAGAAGTTCCGTTTGAAAGGTATTAGCACATAGCATCTCATAAACAGGTTTTTCATGTAGGAAATCGGTGAAATACTGCCGTTTGATAGTTTTGCCGCACGTATATCCTTCAATCACGCACTTTCGACTGTTGGAATCATATACGGTAGTTTTAGAATGAAATCCTCCAATCAGAGAATCGCAACTCCAGAGTATCCTCTATCCTCATTCCTTTCAAACCTCCAAGAGGGAAATTATCGTCAAATGTTGCGCTCGTTGTTCATATTTGTGGATTTCGTTTATACTAAAAACTAACTCTTGACTGAGTTCAAGAAGGTCGTTCGGCAGCTTTAGATGCAATAGATTATAGTACTTCAGAATATATGTTATTTCGCCTGATAGCAGTTTAAGCTTGGTTTAGTTTATATACGAATTTTATTGATTCCTACTTCCCTTGTGAGTGGATGTATGGTGGTAGCTCCAAGTTTTGATGCAACTTAAATTCAATCGCAAGAAATAGAAAACTTAAAAGTGAGGTTGAACCATATTATGGTATAGCTTATAAATTTACTCCATATAGTGGTTTAAGTTTGAACTAAAATTTTTAACAGTGTATCAAAATATAAACATGGTAAAACTCTAAAACCAATAATTACAGATCTAGAGCCTTTTACGTTGATTGATTAGATAACCAGTCTTACTCGATATTATTCTAAGTAGCAACATAAAATACATAACAATATTCAGAAAAATTTTATGTAAATTTTATACTAAAATAGTTGACTTTTATATTAACTAGTTATCTTGTAATATAGTTAACTCTCATTTTCAACCGTGGAGTTTCAACTAATAAGCTATTTCATAAATATTTTATGATATATCAATTAGTATCACATGCAGATTATTGGTTTCAAATCACATAATCTACAATTTATTTCACGGTAATGGAGGAAATTATTTTTCTCTGTACACTCCTTCTTTCAAATAAGATATTGTTTTTAATTAATACAAATTTGATATCTTAAATAAATTTCATATGATGCAGCCAATATTATTTTTAACAATTCAGAGTTAAACAACCACTTTGTAGCAATATAAGACAGCATTATTCACGAAACCGTTAAGCAAATTTTAACTTTCATTCAACTGAAACTTTTAAGTTGAGATTGCTATCGAATACCTTTACTTTTACTTTAAACTTCAATTCCAACAAATGAAATGCATCCCTCTGAGGCAATTTCAAAGTTGTTAGCTTCTGACTTAACTAACCAAAGAAATTTTCTGTTTATTAGCTGACACTTAATGAATTGAATCGATTTGTAAAAGTTTTGGGACGGATAATTGAATTTCGATTTGAATTAACGCCATTGAATTCTCTGCAAAATAAGCGAGAATTGTAGATAGTACTGACTGCATATATAATGCTGCTATGACATATCAAGTAGACAGTATTTAATTATACGAGTCTGTTTCAGATATCAATTCATCGTTTATAAAATTAGATTATTATTTGAATATGGATTTCAGAAGCACAAAATATATTTTTATATAATAACAAAGTTTGAAATATGTACACATTACTGTACACATTACTGTACTATATGTTTAATATTCAAATGTCTTAGAACCTGTATATAAATTTATAAAGCTCAGTGGCTCAGTGAAGCAGAACTTAACACAAATTATGAAATATACAATCAATGTTATATGGAATGCAATATAAAGAATTCAATACTAAAATATAAAACTTTCCACTAAATAATCAATAACTCGTCTTTTCACGCTATTAAATTATATATATATATATATATATATATATATATATATATATATATATAAAAAATTAGAAATCTCTTTTTAGCTATGTATACTTTAAAGCTTTAGTTCATTCTTGCATACTTTGGCTCACGTTTTAAAATGCGACTAATTTGCTAACAAGCAAAAAAAACATCTTACTATAATATTTTCACTATAAATATTGATAAACTTAAGACACGTCACATTGAAGTCTTTTAGTGTATGCGTCTATTAAAATATTTTTATATAAGATATTTCAAAGATGTTGAATTTGGCTCGCATGTAATTATTTGGAGTGGAAGATTTAACAAAAATGATAAAGAATTAACAAAGGGAAAAGTTTAATAAAAATAAGTAAAAATAATTAAAAGATATTCTTTATTGAAATTTTATTTTGCCGACTGAGTGAAAATAATGCCTGGACCGGGAGTCGAACCCCGGATCTTTGACTTACAATGTCAAGGCTCTACCAATTGAGCTATCCAGGCCAACAACCGGACGGCATTACTCACTCAGACAACCTTTTGGCACAAACATCTGGTCTATCATGTAGATAGCTCGACAGAAATAAGCCGCAGGTTTGACTCCCGGTCCAGGCATTATTTTCACTCAGTCGGAAAAATAAAATTTCAATAAAGATGATTTTCTTCCAATCAGTTGATTGTGTGATTTTAATAAAATTTCTATTTATAATTAAAAGATATTTCACGGCAGAAAAACAATATATTTACAAGAAATAACTACATATACAATATATAGTTAATAAATGTTTAAAAAAATACACTCATCTATTCTTCCAGATTTAAAGATAAATACGATTATACTTAATTTTAGTTGAAAAACTGATTGCAAAAAAATATATATATAATGAAAAAAAATTAAATGTTTTAATCAAAGACTTTGAAAGTATGAAAATATAATTTCGTGCGATTAGTCATAAAGAAACAATGGAAGTTTAGCTAAAGTGTCGCTATATATTTTTTTTAATAATACTTTTTTTTTTTTTTTTTTTTTTTTTTAAGAAAAAATAAAAAGTTACTTTTATTTCTAACCGAATAATAAAACTAGACCTAAAAGCTCCAAACAAAAGGCACGAAAAAAATTTTTTTTTTCTATAGCTATTTTAAATATTTTTAAAGAATATAATGATTCTTACAAGTTTAAAAGTGCTGGAGGGAAAATTTTCTTATATTTTAGTTTTTAAAAAACGAAATAGTCTGAATTTAATGGATTTTTTTTCTAAGTTTGAATATATGCATATATATATATATATATATATATATTAAGGGAGGGGGGTTGCTAATTTTATGATTTTGAAGGAAAGAAACTTTTTTTCATCCAACAATCCGATATTTTTTCAACAATTTCTTTTTGTTATCTTTAAATTGAATAAATGTACACAATTAAAACTAGAAGTTAATTTTTTAGTAAGAAAATAAATAAATAAATAATAAAATAATGCAAAAAGCTAAAGGCAGTTGTACACAGGTTTCGCGAGTACATTTACAATATTAATCACTGTATTTTTAAATTTTAACAGTAATTATAGGTCACTATAGTTTAAAAATCTAGCAACAAACATTCCCGTCCGATCTGATTCTAGCTATCTCTAGAAATAACTATTTAAATGGTGAAAATGAGCCTCAACATTTTCAAGGTGCATATATTTTGGTACTAACTGGTAAAATAGATTGACACAAATGTTAGGTTAAAAAAAAAAAAAAGAAAGAAAGAAAGAATTGCAGCGTGTCTAGAACAGTGCCTATTACCTTTTTCATTACGGGCAAAATTTACGCGAAATGAAATTGCTTTGGGAAACTTTTATTCGGTTCGAATTTTTCAGGTAATTAATAATTTAAAATATTTCCGAAATTACACTCACCTATACAAAGAAACTCAATTTCTATTACGGTAAATACCTTTATTGTAAAACGAACGATTCCATCATTTAAATATTTAACGTAAAAGTTACTTTTAAGCTATCGATTTATTCATTTCATTATAACATTCAAATAATTTCCTTCTCACATCAAATTTGCCTTCATTATGTTATATAACTTTCTTACTGAAATTTCTAACTAACTTGTTCATGCACAGTTGAAGGAATCTGCCATAACTGTTAAATTGTGATGCCTCATTAAGGTTTACAAGATTTGTCACTTTTAGCCGTAGATTCTAAAAGTGAGGCAGGCAATACTTCCTTCTCACTTACACAAACAGCTATCCTTTAGCTTTCAGTAAAATCAATAAGTCATAGCTAATCAAGAACTTTCCACCCCAAGAGACAAGCTTTAATCCATTGTCCGATTTCTCGTCAGTTTCTGCCCCTAGAGTAAATACCTTGGGAATTTCTAGTAGAAATTATTAGCCAGCTGCTAATAAAATGTAACGAAGAAATTGAATTTCATTTGAAATTGTATACTCGTGCGTGCTTTAAATTTCAGCTGTTAATTTTACGCGGCAAAATATACTTGGTCACACACTTCACCCCTATTTATTGATAAATGCGAATTTTAATATCGAGTTAAAAGTAATGGAATAAATATCAGCACCGTCCCTGTTAGAAGAGCGCAAAATCTAATGATACAACGGAATTTTCTGTTGCAATTTTCTCGTGCGGAAAAACCCTGCGTTGAATTTTCTGTGTATCTATACATATTTAGTTAGTTAAAACTTGTTAATCTATTACAAATTGTAGTTAATTCCTTTTTTTTTTTTTTTTTTTTTTTTTTCAAATGCCGATCCTTGATTTTTTTTTTTTTTTTATGGTTAATTTGTATTATGAATCTATCACCGTCTTAAGATGTTATTATTTATTCTACTGGTCAGCATTAGGAGTGCAAAAGAGGAACACATAATCAGACTGTATAAAGGTGACTAATTTAAATGCATCTTACAATATTATTAAAAACTGTCCCTCTTGTATATATCAGCTTCAGTTTCTACAGTAACTTCTTTGAAAATCAAATGCCCTGTAAGTTTTTTAACATCTTTACAGAAAAGTACCGTGCAGAAATGGAAATATCCATTAATAAAAATAAATAAACGATATAGTATAATGAATAACCAATGAAAAATCAACGCAATTTAATATTTATTAAAACTTAAATAATTTTGCGACATATTTTCTGTTTCTTCGATTAATATGTTTATTATTTTCGAAAAATACATAGTAAATGGTTTCGCAGTTTTCTTTATGTCCTTTCATTATTCCTTTGTATAAAACTAAACTTTTCACATAAAGGTCCTAAATAAAACGATGAAAATTCTCGCATAGATAAGTTATTTGCCAAAATAATACATATCTATTAACTTGAACTCTAAATAATTCATAAGATTTTCTTTGTTTATTTTTATTATCAGTTTCTTTTTTCACTACTGGGGAATAAATATTACAGGAATATAGCAGTAACATAAAGTAAAAGAACACATTTTGTTTAACACTATAATAAAATTTTCGTGTATTTTTCTATGTAATTTTTTTAATCATCAACTCAAATATACTAAATGAAATCAAGACTTAAAACTTCATTTATAATATTTTTAATTATATTTCTTTAATACAATCATAATTTTGAAAAAAAAAAAAAAAAAAAAAACTGTAATTGCCTGTGTATCAATGATTATTTTTACATAATGATATTTCATAAAATTTAAGCGATATTTCATTTCATTAACATTTTGCTTTACAATGTGTGTAATTTTTAAGTTATCTTTATTATAATTTTAACGTTTTTGTTTATTTCCTTTCTTGTTTTTTTTTCTTTGTATGAAATTAAGGCTCCTCTCTACGTTTTACAATTTCACAGTCTTTGACAGCCAAAACCCATGTTATCCTATAGGAAAATTTTTTAACTGAATTACTTATTACAGTGTAACATATATATATATATATATATATATATATATATATATATATATATATGTGTGTGGGTAACATTAAGTAAAAATTTTAGGTAGCATAATTCCCTCAAGCTTTTGTTGTAACATTACAGAAATCACATAATTTTACACAACTTTTAGTGTAATATTATACGAATAAATTGTATTAAACTAATGTTACATTAAAAATTTGTGTAACATTACAGGAAAATTTATGTAACATTACACTAAAAGTTGTATAATATTACGCCATATTTCTCTAACGTTACAACAGAAGTCTGAAGCAATTTTGCTACCTCAAGTTTTTCGTGTAATGCAACAATTTTTGATTTTTTAACAGTTTACTTATTATTATTATTTTTTTTTTTTTTTTTAATTCCATTTTCACATTTAAAAATTCACAGTTGTTAAATTTGTTCTTGATTTCCAAAAAAATCATTTTTTGAATTTTTAATATTTCATTTTAAAGCTATAAAGTGTGATTTAGATTACTCTTCACATTTTTTAACACCAATATAAAATATTAAATGTTTAAAAATCAATTTTTGGAACACAAGAACAAATTTAACAATCCTGAATTTTTTAAATGGAAAAAAGCAGTCTAGGAGAAACGGAAAAATATATTAGATAATCAGTAATTTTGTTGACAATTTTTTCCACAGAATAACATGGACTTTGGCTGACGGCGACGACAGGTAGAGAGTCTCCTTAAACTTGTTTTTCATACAGGTCCTCCCCTCTCACTTTTGATTTCTCTTATTTTAATTTTGTGCGCTTCTTCCAGATGAGGAGTACGGGTCAGAGAAAAAAACGAAACAGTCAGACTCAGCATCTTCCGGAGACTCAGACTTAAAAGTCGAGATCCGGACAGCTTCTTCCATGTCCAACAATGAGCATGAGCGCAGCTGGGAAGAGAATAGTGATCGTGCAGCGCAGGACCACCACCTTTACAAATACAACCCCAACGAGTATCCGGAGACAAACTTCCCGCCCAAACCGGTAAGATAAAAATTTTACGCACAAGGATATCAATGAAACACAAAATTCGTGCTTGAACATCTTGGAAATCTTATTTCTTTCGAGAACAGAATGATCTGCTCGATTGGAAAACGTTAGATACAACTTTTCAGCATCTCTTTCACGTGTGTCAGTTTGTTTCTTTTAAGATTGTGATGATTTTTTTCTCCTTCTTTCACTCTCTTATTTTTCTTTTGATATCAGAAGGGACATTTTACTTCTAAATAATCACAGAATCACCCAAGTTAAACAACATATTGTTAGGCATTTAGTATAGTACACTTTATTATTAAAAATATTCATGTAATACAGAACAAAAATCATTTCTGGTTTTACAAAAGTATATTGAAGAACTAGAATAAAAAATACACTGGATGAACAAATTCCATTACCAATTGTACTTTTCCTTTTCTAACTTTTGACTAATGATAATATTAATGAATTGAACAATTGATTTTATTATTAAGAAACAAAACTACCAACAGTTTTGGATATTTTGAACCTTTCAGTGTCAGACATTTACACTTACTTTTCGAATCACTTACTTTTCAATTTACACTTAAATTTCGATTTTATTAATATGTAGTACTTAAATGGCAGAGTTTTCTATTTCCCTGTCCAAGTACATGTTTCAAGCGTAAAACACTTGATGTAGATAAAAGTATAAAATTTCCAATTTTCTATGCACTTGATCAATGATTTGTTGAGTACTACTAATGACAAACTTTATTAATAATCTGAAAAACTATTTCTTTATTTAAAAGAAATTTACATTTTTTTAGCCCTATAAAATTGCTATTTTCTATTTGTCATTCAGATGTTATTCACTTTTTTTGACATTATTAATATGATATTACTCTACTGTAATTAATTTTACAAAAACTCAAATAAAATTTTGTCTTAATTGTATTGTAAATTTTTACTCAATATTTATCATGTAATTTTAAAATAATCATTAGTTATACGATTAAAAAAACATTAATTTCAAAAACTGGTGCTTTTAGCCGGTAAGAGTCTAAACAATAGTTATAGTTAAAAGTATCCCAAAAATGGCCTTGAATGAGAACTTTCTACACGAACACTTTCAGCATAAATACTCTTTAATAAAACACGTAGAAATTCGGACACAAACACTATAAAAATTCAAATGCACGCAAATAATAGTTACATGAATTTACATGTCAGTTTTAAAAGACTTTTATGTCTATAATTTCAAACCAATTAGCCCTCCTCTTCATAGAATGGATGTAACGCCGCAAAAACCACCAACCAAACCAATCGAATGCTCTTGCATGTAAGTGTATTGTGTGAATTGTATCAGTTAAAAATCCTTTTCCTTTCTTTTCTTTTCTTTTTCCTCCTTTCTTTGTGATCTATATATTTCTGGCATAACTTCAATAATTTTTTACAGTGATTTTTTTTCTTTCTTTCTTTTATTCCATGTGTTATTATTCCTTTTCATTATTTTAATGACATAAACATTCCTAAAAATATATGAGTCGGTATATCATATTATTAACACATTTTCTTTCATTAATATTTTTATATTTCTAAAGATATTTTATAAGTTATGTGGTGGTATTTATTTTATTTTACTTCTGGAACACAAAACTGCCTCTATTTTTAATCGTTTTATTCTTAAAATGTTCAGTTTTGGTAAATACCTTAAATAATCCCGTTAGTTAGTTTCATACATTTTAAAATGTCGAAAAATATATAAACATTCAACAAGATTTTATTACTGATTATTGGAAATGAGATAATTTTATATCTTAATTACTTATTAATTTTTTATTATGAATAATTAGCTTTCATAACACTTACACGTTCTTTCATTTTGCTTTTATTTTGCTTTATTAACACTGATTAACCTCTTCATTATGATTTACCAGACTGAAAAATTGTTTGTAAAAATACTCTGTCTTGCCATTTACATAATACTGACCTCATAAAGAATGTCGCTTCCTTCAGCAAATTGTGAGATGTAAATTACTTTGCATAATGCTGTTAGAATAATTATAAAGTGTATTATATTTCGGAAAGCATGCAGATATTAAAATTGTTTGTCGTGATAAAGACTCACTGAATTGTATTTATAACAAGATTAAAAGGTAATTAAAGTGTAATTCAAAATGACTGTGAGAATTAACAAAAATGTTTTCCTTTTCATGATGGCAGACGTTTTTAACAGTTAACACTTACCGGTTACAGTTAAGTTAAGAAGGAAATATAATTGTATAATATAAGAGGAATTTTAATCGAATGCTAATCTTAGGAACTGTTAAACTTTATGAACTCTTATAAACAGTTTCGACAAATTATTTTCAAATAATCATTCTTTTTATAAGATAAATATTATTTTATATGAATGATAAAATAATTATGAAAAACGAACTAACCCTATAACGTTAACCGATTTCGCACTGAAACAAAATATTTAATTTTTTTATATAATTTTTTTTCTATATTTTTCTTGGTTTAAACGATTTTTAAACTTTTGCTCCGCCTCTGCTCATTAGATAGCAGCACTACTCCGAAATATAATAAATGATGTTTCAGGGGAAGCCATATGCAGAAATCACTTTAAATTTCTTAGTAGGCTTAATTGTATTTTGTTACTTCAAAAATGCACTCGTGCCTGCTTTTTTTTTTTTTTTTTTTTTTTAAATTATGAATTGCCATGTTACTATTTTGACCTGAAACAACTGTTACAGGATTTCGTAATTTATAGCGTTTAATTTCAGATTTATTTATTCATTAAATAATTTATGATTTGAATTTAAACAGACTAAAATTTGAATTTAAACAAACTAGATGTTTCAAACCAAACACTCTCTAAAATTCATTTTTTTTTTTCATAGTTATGATTAGCTATATTTAAATTTGAAAAACTTCATCATGCACCATAAAATTAATTGAAGCATTACCAGTTTCGAAAGAACGTGAGCTTTCTTCTTCAGGTGCAAATTACTTACAATCGCCTTGAAAACAAATGTAAGACATGCTTTTGCCTCCAACGCCGTAGTATGTATTTTGCACCTGAAGAAGAAAGGTCAGGTCCTTTCGAAACCAGTAGTACTTCCATTAATTTTATAGAATGTGAAGAAGTTTTATAAGTTTAAATATTGATTGTACACCAGTTCTTTAATCCAGTATTATGACCAGCTATTTATATAATAGCCATTTTTGAAATTTGTTTGATAATATTTAAATAGAAATGTGTGTGAACGTTAAAAGGTTAATATGAATTTCATAAATTAAAATATTTAGTAGGAGAGTAGCACCCATCACTATATTTATTTTAAGTAGCATGAAAGTAACCAAATCCACAAATATTTGCTATTCTAAATAATTTAACTTTTTAATTCTTCCCATGCACCAGCACTTCTCTTTATGCACCGCTTTAACCCTTCCTCTATATGCTCTCACCAAATTCAGACGACTTTTTTTTTTTTTTTGTCCTCCATGACTTTTACATTAAAAAAAAAAAAAATTCTACAAAAAATTTAAATAAAACTGTATCAAAAATAAATAAATATAAAAAATATTTTTAACGAATATATTAATACAACAAATTAAATTTTTATGCAAAATGAATACCGTTTTTAAATTTTTATTTTCCTTAATTAAACAAATTTTATTAAATAATTTTTATTAAAACTAATTAAATGCATTTTTTCACCAAATGCATAATTTATTTAGCTCCATTTAAACTACATTTCACCCTTGAATACGTAGAAATAAACAAACATATTAATATTGCTAAATGATTAAAATTTAGATTAAGCGATGTTTGATACTTACATCACTAATTTTTATCATAAATAATACACAATTATTGGTGAAGTAGAGGCATGTTAGCTAATAAATGCATTTTTATTGAAAAATATAACACTACAGTAAATTATACAAATTACAGTTTTGAAATTTTATTTGTTTTAAAAGAAGTCATTTATTAAAAATCTTAATTGCAAACGAAAATAAAAGAATTTTAAATCTCAGTTTTATATTAAAAAGTAATTTCATGATTAGAATTGAAATAAACAGCAATTACTTTAATAAGAATAATAGTCTTTCGAATCTTTATAATTATTTATTTATTTTATATTTAATATTAGGAAAATTAAATACCTTTAGCGATATTTAATAAAGGTAAAATTAAAAAATAAAATAAATAGAAGACTCAGTTTTATGTTTACTGAATTAATTACAAGCTTATCGAAATTAGCTAAAACATTGTTGGATATGATTTCTTTAAAGTTATTAAATGTTTTCTCTATCTTACAACATTTTTATATCAAAAACGTATTTCATCAGTAGATTACATGAAACAAACAAATCATTTTTATATTTTAATTTATTCTTGGTTCATGGACTATTTATAACTGAGGAAAACATTGGTGAAAAACATTCTTAGTTCCTGGAATTCAACATTTTTCTTGAAATTTCTTCTTTTGAAAAAATTTCTTCGTTAATATTTAAGTCAATGGTATTTTGCTTCAATTATTACAAATCTGATTGAACTTAGTTTGATCCGATCACAAACTATGAACCTATCGACGATTTCTCAAATTTTGAAGAACACTTATTATCGACCATGATTAATACAGAGTAAAATATTTCTTAATACCGAAAGTTATACTCATTTTGATCGCTTCAAAATATATATATATATATATATATATATAAAAAAAAAAAAAAAAAAAAAAGCCTACATCACTACTTATTCTGGTCAAATGATGTTGCAAGTTATTTTCAAACAAAGTTATTACATATAGAGCATATTAAGGTTTTACCCTGAACAAAAGATCTCTGGCACTTAAGTTCTAGCTCTGTAATTTGTTTTATACTTTAAATGATATTCGTTAATGAGAATCTGAAGTTTGAAAATTACTTGAAATAGGAACCGCATCTCAGAATTTATGTTGCTCACGCGGTGTGATGACCACCGGTGCTTACAAATATAGATACCAAACTCTAGATCAAACTGAAGACGATATCAGAAATTACAGTACTGGATGACTTCGTCGGGCCTATTCTAACTCATGCTTTCGCAAATAACTCATTTTTCTCTTTTATTTTTCCCTAACACAGGCATGAGTGAGGTCAGTCAGTCTGTCCAACCCTTTGCACCAACAACCGGATTAACCAACCGTCCTACTAACTACAACTACTATCAAAACCAGAGAGCAACGTCTCTTCCTCAACCTTCTTCTACTTCTTCGCAGTCCTCACAACCTCCCTACATACTTAACAAGACTGCCTGTTCTGCCGGACAGCCGAATGCAGACCTCACAGAATATGCTTGGGGTCTGTTCAGACTATCTTTCTCTATGTACCCTCTAGAAACGTTTCCATCTTTTTTGCTCTATTTTTTTCTATTGCATGCTTAGATACCTTCTTATATTCTTGCATGAAAAGAATGAGCTTTCTGCATGCTCTATTGTGTCTTGTGCATGAATTTTCAAGACCAAATTCAATGTCCATATTTCATGTTAAAACTAATAATTATCCTCAAATAAACTGCATTGTTTTAATAGCATTGCATGATTCACTTGAAATAAAAGTTAAAACTAAAATAAAAGTTTACATTTTCTTTCTAAAATATGTTACTATATTATAAAAAACAAATGAATAATATTTATTGAACAAAAGGCGATTTGCACTAATTAAAATATTTACAATATATGAAGAATAAATTTAGTAATATTACAAAACTATTATATGTTTCAAAACTATTGTAATAAAATTATTAACTAAGGTTTATATTTACAAAGGAAAGGCCAATTTAAAAATAAAAATTCAAAATACAGTAAATGATTGCAATTTTTTGTTTCTTTCATGAGCATATAAATAAATCAATATCTTTTTTTAATTATTTTTATTTATTTATTCATTCGATGCATATATTGCTACATTTCATAAATTCATGATTGAAAGAATACTCAAGTTTTCGGGAAAGGAAACATGATTAAAAATCCATTAAATTTCAAGTATTTAAAAACATTTTTCCTTTTTTGTAATCAAATAGTAAATTAATAATATACTATCTCACAAATGAATTTATAAATTGCGTGAAATGATTTTAATCTAACATAAATTTTCCATTTATAAAATTCGACAAGCTGATCTGATCAATTCAATTTCTTTATTATTTCCTTATGTTTCGTGTTCCAAATACCAAAAATATTCATTTTATTTCTTTATTTCTTTTTTTATAGCTTACTTGTTGTATATATAAAGTAAATTTAAATGATCTCATTTACATTATTAAACTGCATAAAATAGAAAAATGCAGAATTACATTGAATATTCTAATAAATTCAATTTGTTTATAAACATCTTAGAATTTAAGTTACAATTTGTTAGAATTCTGGAGATAGAAGTAAGAACTTTTTTAGAAATAGTTAAATAACTTTCAGAATCAGTCTTATTTTATTTTGCATGGTTAAATCTAACGCTGTAATATTTATTCGTCAATTCTATTGAATTAAACACAAAAGAAATGCAGTCTATCCATATTATATTATTTTTTTTAAATATATGCTTAAGCTAACTTTTATGATTTACCATATTTTTTTTTAATCAATGTAAAATATGTTTATTGTATAGAAGTAAATCGTTTGATTATTAGGATATTTTATTATTAATGCTTAAAATAAAAGCATTATTTTGTTATTTTTATTCTCTAGAAAATTTAAATTTTCTAAGTTTTACTAATCATATTTATAATGAAATTTTTTCAGATATCTACAAAAAATAAAAAACTGTATTTTAATAAGATGTAACATTTATTTGAATATCTAAATAATATAAATTATAAAGAGTTATTATTATTATTATTATTATTATTTTATAAAATCTTGTCTTGACACTAACTATATATAAATCAACATTAAAAACCCCACAATAAAAAAATAAAATATACATACTGCAGTCTCAGTAGTGTTAAGCATACTGACATTAGTAAGAATAATTATAGCTCTTAAATGTGTAATAGAGAAGTGGATTATAATGATGGAATAACAGCCAATAGAATAGTGGAAATTCTGGTGGAATTACCCAATAGGAAATTGAAAAATACAGAACTATAGAAATGATCGGTAAAAATGAAGAAAATTTGGATTTGTATAATAGTCCCAAGAATTAGCTATTGTGAAATTGTAATTAATGATATTTTTATTATTATTATATACGTAGAAAGCTTCAATAAAATCAAGTTCATGTAAATACTTAGGCCTGCAGATTATTTTAATTGAACTGAAGCTAAAAGTATGGTTATTCTCTCAGCAATGCTTTAACAATGACCGATTTCTTGTTTTCTTATTTTTTAATGTGACCCATATGAACATATGAGTTATATTCAAAAGGACGACGGATTTTAGACAGAACTTGAGTTTTCATTTTGGTTAACTAATATATGATAATCCACATTGTCAAGAATTACAGTAGTATCCCAGAATTATGAATACCAATAGGGTCTTTTAACATGGAAAAAGTTGGCTTTATTCATAGGAGAAAGAAAAATATTTCGAAATCATATTGTTTTAAAACTTCAGCGATAATAAAACTAGATTTGGAGAAATATTAGTAATACTGGAAGAGGAAATAGATCTAGAAGGACAGAAAATACCTGCAAGTTGTAATTCGGTACACTTAACGCTACCCAAAATTGCAGTATATGAAAATTATTTTCTATTTTAACGTTTTGAACGTTGATTTAAGTTTAATTTGCTATAGTCATTATTTTGTCAAACGATTCATGTGAATTGTTAATTATATATTACAAAAATGCAGCTTTTTCTATAAATGCATGATATTAATGCTACCATTTTAAGTAGTAAAGTTATTAATTTTATGTACCATATTAATGCTGTATAAATGCTGAGCTTTAAATTAATATAAAACGCAGCTATTTTTTTTTTCTTATATTTACATTTTATAATTTTGTTTTAAAATCAATATTAAAATAACATAGTTTTTTTTATTATTTTTTAACTTAATAAAATATTAGTGAATGGGAAATAATGTATTAAAATAAGAAAATAACTTTATTATAAATTTTAGCTGCAAAAGATACCAGTTTTGGTAGAAATTCTTGGAAAACTTTTTATTTCTAACAGTTATATATATATATATGTATATTTAAAAAAAAAAAAAAAAAAAAAAAAAAAAAATTGTCATTAAACCTACTTAAAAAAAAAATATATATTATATTGTAAAACAATGTGTTGTATTTTACAGGAAAGCCAAGTTAACAACGGCTACATCCCTTATGTGGACTATACTCGTGACTACACCCCTCCAGCCGTCCCGACTGCCGGCGTCCGAGACAGTGTGGGACATTTTGGTAGCCCACAGCCTTTGGGTGACCTAGACCCCAGATATAGGTCCTCTTTTGCCAACAACCACCCGTACATGAGAAACTCAGGGGCTCCCCCAGGCCCACAGACAGGCGGTGTGTTCGTTACTCCATCATCGTGGGCTAGCGGACAAAGTCCTACATCTCCAGGCCAGAGTCGATATATAACGACGCAGGCACAAGGTATGAAGCCAGGAACACTGGCCACGCACGTCTGACGCTAGGTCATTTATGGACAAAAATCTGATCTCTATTGGTTTTTCTTTGTTTCCTTCTCATACTTTGCCCCCCATTGATTGGGAAAAAGCAAAAACGTCTTGTACCATATGTTAATACCGCTTTTGATTTCAATGGCGGATTCTTCCATCAGGTTTAACTTGAACAGCGGCAAGGTACTTCAAAGATAGCCATTAAGACATACGTCCCAGTCAGAAGAGACGTTTTGTTATTTTTCGAAACATGTAAAGAGAACTTTTGAGTGATAGTGTCTGCAACCGAATTTATTTCAACAACCGGTTTAGTGCTTCCATCAGGCACGAGCAAATGAAGTGTTAGCGGAGTGGATGATGGTCTCGAAAAATCATTCGTCCCAGAAGCTACTGAAGAACGGATTTTTGGTTTATAATTTTTTGCATGTTTTAGGAAAAAAATTAAGGAGCTTGTGTGATGTCCGGATCGAAAAGGAAAGCTGCCTTGTGTATATCATGAACTATTAAAATAAATTGCTATGTTCTGTACAAAAAACCTTATAAGACTATTTCTCGGATGCCGTGAAATTAGAGCTGTTGTGTATTTAACTATGCAAATTCTTTTTATGATTGTTGGACATTTCTATAGACTTAATTACACAGAACTCACCAACTACAGACCGCTTCAAACAAGAAGCGGTCCCTGAATCTTCATAGTCAAGACTGAACTTTATATTTAAATGAACATTTCCAGATGCTTTAAAAAGATATGGTTAAAAAAAAATAACCTGTGTGCCACTTTTTAATTCTGGATACAGCAAAGAATTTTCGTGTTCCAGTAAATTTGTGCCACTTCGACTCAACTCTAGTATTGTTTTTGTTTCCTATTTTTCCTCCTCCAACCACTTTTTCTTCATATCAAAGTGCTACCGAGGTGGAAAAATTCTTTATGAAAAGAACTTGTGAACTCTTTTTAGCAAAATACGTGTGTTTACAAATTTTCATAAAATTGAAAGGTGCTTCTTACCATTTTCTGCCGCCTGTTGTAGAAAAAAAACAAACAAAATCCTACCCAATTTTTGCATGATCTTTTACGTATCAGTCATTTTATCATCTTCACACATCATTCGAAGTATGACTCTATGCGAAATAAACTGAGGATTATATCACAGAAAATTGCTTGTTTGTAATTGTATCTTTAAAAAAAAAAAAAATCCTTCCTATAAAAATATGTCAATCCAGAAAAAAATGTGAGAAGTGTTTCCACATTACTCGGCTTCGTATTCAGTATTTAAACCGTTTTCTTCAAAGATTTCGATTTTTCTATTTCATTTATTTTCTAAATCCTTGTTTTTATAGATGTTATTTCCGAATTCTGCTCACAATTTTTGGCTGTGATTGCAACTTTATAATAAAGTGAAAAGAAAGTTATTGTTAATTCTTCCAAGTATTTAATCTTACAAATTCCCAATCACTTGTTATTGTCTATCAATTGTTGCAAGGTTTTTAAATGAGCATAAGTTTCTTTATTGAGATTTATAAATTATTTGTACGTTTTTGTATCATATTCATTTGTATGTTTTTCATCTTTTTATGTACCATTAATTTAATTTGTGTTTATAAGTATGGTGAAGCCACTTCATATAAGGCAATCTCATATATTTATATTGCATGTACTTTTACGTTAGTGACCTGATTTCATAATTAACTCAGTGCCAATCCTCAAAGACTGATCCTTTTTATTGTTTTTCAGAATAAAATATAGTTCGAGTCTCTTCAATTGCCTTAGCTATAACTAACATTACAATTCTCGCTAAAACTTATGAAGGGAAAATTATCTAATTAAATGTGAGCAAAAATCATTTTTATGCTATTTAAGTAGCAAAAATGTAAATAACATGGTAATTGTTTACAATTATACATCCAACAGTAATCAAAGAACCATAATATTCAGAAAGAAAAACTTTTAAAAATCTTTATCCTTTTTGCAAAAAGTTTTAATGTTAAAAATTCTTTAATATTATTATTCCATAAATGCTATTAATTATTATATAATTATTTAACGTACTCTTTGCTGGTTCAAAGACATAACAACCATTGCTACAGTGAATTTTGCCACTTACTTATGAAATTTTTCATAACCATTTAAATACTTTAATAATCTATGCTGAATTACTCTTATTAAATTGAAACTATTATTCCTCGATTTCGGCTATAAATAAATTCATTTGTTATTTTATCAAAGATTAAGTTTTAAATTTAAGCTAGATAAATAAAAAAATAATAAAAATAAAATAAGATAAAAATACACTTCCAATAAATATTTTATACTCTGTCTTTATTTTGTAAGTTCCACGTCACAAAAACAGAAATCGCTTCAAATTTTAATTATTCTTTTCATAAGTACAGTCTAATAACATTGTTAAAAACAAAATTAATTTTTTTTTCTATCAAAATATTTGTTTTTCATACGTAGAGAAAATATTTAACAGGGAAGCTGATTTTCCATCAAATTATTATTTAATCGAAAACTACATACGACATAAAATAATTTTTCTATTTATGCTTTTATATAACTGCACAGCACGTTTTCCATCAAAATAATAATTAAATATATTACGCTTATTTAATTAGATACAATTTGCCCATTTATTCCATTAACTTATCTTAAAGCTTAATGTGATTAGCGAAACAATGTGTTATGTACTGTTATACCATAGATTACTTTAAGTAAAAATACAGTAGACAATTCAACACATTTTATAGGTTTTAATAATACTTCGAGAGAAAGTATAAAAAATATTTAAATTATAAAATATTATAGAACCAAAAACATACGTGCATTAATAAACAAAATTAAAAATTGAATTTGAACATTTTTCCTTTGGTTTGATATTTTACATACAGTCGGTAACAAAAGTATCCGAACACTAGCAAAAATTTCTATGTAAAAAATGTAGAGTTAATACTGTTTTGTTAAATAAATCCTTGTCGAATCATGTTCTTAGACTGACTAAGAACATGATTCGACAAGGATTTATTTAACAAAACAGTACTAACTCTACTTTTTTTACATAGTAATTTTTGCTAGTGTTCGGATACTTTTGTTACCGACTGTACTCATAAAGCAAACTATCAAACAATATTATATTTTATTCGCTGTATCACTAATTTATATTTTCTATACATATTTTTAAACTGCTCTTTTTCTTCATGATAAATTATGCCTAATTTAATATAACTGGTATTTAATATTTCTATATTTTCCCTTTTATGCGTGATTTTTTTTTTATTCAAATTTATTTATTTTAAATTCTGAAAAACATTCATTTATTATTTTCATTGCATCTATCCGGAGTTGCTTCACCGTATTCTTTTTATCCAAAGATTTATGGTTTTTATTCATTTGCTTGGCCCTCCTATTAGTCCAAATTTTAGTGAAGTGAACACTGGAAAAGCTTTCTGTCCATCATATCCATTTTACCCTGACCTAGATAGTGCCAGTTGCCTTGTAAATATGTGTATAAGATGACAAAGTTGTATCACACCGTTGTTGTTAGTATTTATGACGGTGAAATCCAAGCGTGAACTGACATTGCCATCATATATTTTTCACTGTGAATGATGTAAGCAATAAAGTTTCCTGAATTAAATGTTTTTGTTATAAGTTTATGTTGTGTTATTTTTTTGGTTGTTCAATCTTTACTACTTTCGTAAGAGAAAGTTCCTTCAAAATAAAATCAAGAACAAATCACATGTTACAGTTTAACCCTTTGCGGCGCAAGACATTTCGAATCATTTAAATTATACTGCCACCATGAACTAAATTAAACATGAACTAAATTAAATTCATGAACTAAATTAAACTAAAATAAATTTTTAATTTTAAGGTTAAAAAAACCCGGCCTTTTCTGCTATGTTATAAACGCAAATTTTTGTTAAAAAATTTCCGGGATGAATTTTTGCAGCTGGATCTTAAATTTTGCGTCTTCGCAGCGAGGACAGCGCGCGTTAAGGGGTTTTAAAACACATTATACCAGGTGTTCCATAAGCTTGTTGAAATTTTAAAAAATCATAAAAATTAAAATGAATTGGTTGAATTGATAGCAGTTTGCGAAAAAATTATTCTTCTGAAGGGGGATTTTTATTTTATTTATTTTTATTTATTTATTTATTTATTTATTTATTTATTTATTTTGTAGGGGGGGGGGGGGACAAAGAAAAAAAAAGTTACATTTTTGATCGATAGATTGCACTGCACCGATGCGTAACGAGAAATATGCAAATTAGAGTCCTACAAATTGTAGGGTTCTACGATTAACACATCTTATTTCCTATTTTGACTCCTATTTGCGAATGCATGAATATTTAATTGCTATTCTGACTTTGTGGATAAAGCGTTATTGTTAAAAATGTTTCCCCCCCACAAGGAAACATTCAAAAGGTGTCGTCTTCAAAAAATATTGAAAGGAAATATATGTGATCCTACTTTTCCTAAAACATCAGAAAGTGAAAAAATTATCGGCTGAAATGAATTACAGAGACCACAAAAACTTATCAAAATTAAGCATATTTGGCGATTTCACATTGTTAGGCGATTGATTTTCAGTACTTGGCGGCAAAACAAAATACGGTTTTGTTCGTACACGGCAATCTCGGTGCTAGCGAAGTGAACGCCTAACAGCGCTAAATCGCCAAATATGCTTAATTTTGATAATTTTTTGTGGTCGCTGTAATTCATTTCAGCCGATAATTTTTTTCATTTCCTGGTATTTTAGGAAGAGTAGAATCACATATATTTTTTACAATATTTTTTGAAGACGACACCTTTTGAATGTTTCCTTATCAGGTAAAAACCTCCGACTGAAACCACATTTAGCAGTGTTGTAACTCGTCTGCAAACTGTAATTTGTGGTGATGGCGGATACATAGAATAGGATTTATATGCCTGTAAGCATTTACATGCAAATAAATATAGTTTTTCACGGAAATGTGCAATTTTCTCACTTACAGCGTCCTCTATCGACGAAAATTGTAACTATTTTTTTTTCCTTTACTTTACCCCCCCCCCCCCCCCCAAAAAAAAAAAAAAAAAAAAAAAAAAAAAAACCTCTTCACGATAAAAACATTTTTTGCAAACAGCGTTCAATTATACCAATTCCTTCGATTTTTATGAATTTTTAAACTGTCTACAAACTTATGGGGCACCCGGTACTTTATAAATATTTTATTTAAAGCACATACTGTTATTTGAAACTTATAAAACTTCCCTGAAACCCAGCGCTTAATCTCAAATACATATGAATGAAAACTTCGTAAACTAACTGTTTAAATTAAATAACACTCGACAATCGTTTCGTATTGAAATAAATTATTACGACCCATCTCAGGTGAAAGAAGGTTGCTGCTTTCCTGCTGCACTCGGGCCTATCTTGCTTCGCCTGATGAAGTGTTGTTCTTAATAATTTCAATCCGAACAATGAATGTGTGTTTTTGTAACTTAGTTAGGTGACGAAATTTTCAGTCATATTTATTCATAGCCATTATTTAGGTATATTTTTCTACATATTACATTGCATTCATTGTAAAACTTTTTTCTTAAAACTTGGACCTTTAATTTAAAATTTTATGTCCTTCTTAAAAAATTCTAAAACAGAAACAGCTTTGAAATAACAATCAGAAATTAGTTTTATCACTAAAGTGTTGACGTTGTTATTATCGTCAAGAATTAATTTTCCTGCAGAAATCAAAAATCTGAAATTTCTGCATTGTAATTAAATTGCACATAAGTCTAAACTAATTTCTTTTATGTTTCAAAAATTACAAACACACTGAGAATAAAAATATACTCAGTGTGCTTCACTTGCCTTCATCTAAAATGTGTAAGTGGCCATTTTCTAAATCCCTTAGCTAGAAATGCAGATTTACGAGCTATGCGCATAAGGCACGCGAATAAACTGAATAGACGAAATGATCGAGAATTTCTAGTCTACACATTTCTAAACGGTAAAACAATATTCTGAATATTTTGAATCTTTTGTATGGTGAGAAATTCTCGCTTGATTATCTAGAATTGGGTCATAAACCAAGATTACAGTTGCTGAAACCCGCCTCTTGTATTCGCATTTATTTGGAGATATTTTCAAATAGGTTTGACCTCGATAATATAGACAAACTCTCTAGAATTCTAATAGGGGCTTCTGGAACCCGCTTTCAAAGTGGACTAGAATTTATAAGGATGAAATGGAACTATTTTTTCTAGAGCCACAAATTTAAACTCTAGATGTTAGTTACAGAATTTTTTCTCGGTGTATATGAAGGTCTCCCTTTTAACACACTTTTAACACACAACTTTTTCTCAGTGTCTCCCTTTTAACACACGTAAAATAAAAGTGTCTTTATATAAAAAAGTTAGAAGAAAAATTAATTACAAATTAGGCACACAAAGCTTTTCAATGTCTTTATAACATCATCATGAGATATAGTTGTAAGTTGCTAAATATTCAAAAAATATGTGTGCTAAATTCTCGACACAGTTGTAGGTATTCAGTCAATTATAAAGAAGAAATCAAAATTCAGCAAGATATGGTACATCGGAAACGAGAAATATTTGAAGAAACCCGCTGCAACCAAAGTCTGAATTTGGACTAAACTAAAGTCACAAGAATTTATTTATAAAAATCCTAATGTTTTTCCTGTTGTGTTGTATTCCCAGATTATACAAGTATCGTCCAATATTACAGAATTAATTTATCCAGAAGCAATCAATATCATTAAATATAAAACATCCACAAATAATAAAGACTCTGTAATTCTACAAAATTATGGTACATTTTACATGCTTTTGAAAGTTTACTTTTACTTCTGTAATTTCTATTTTCCGGGTTACAGAATTTGCCGCCTTTATCTGGTTAATGACAGATATTCTGTCTCTGAAATTATATAATGATAACAAAAATTTTCAAGTTATGGTTATTTTCTACATTTGTCAGGTATGCTCTAGATTTCTCAAGCATATATTAACTTTTTCCACGATTGTCTGAAGTTACAATGTAAATAAACAACACAGAAAAATTAGGTTAGTTTACAAATTATTTCTAACTGTTTTGGTTTATCCTAGTACTGAAATTTAAATATATATATATACGGTCCCTAGGCCACATTTATAAGAAATACTTCTGTGTGTCCCTGTACACGAACTACTAACAGAATCCGCACCTAAACATATGCAGCTAATTTTGCATGGTTCATGAATATGTGTACCTATTTTCAAGTCAGTACGGTGACTCTGTTGCAGTACACACAGATAGATGAATACGCAAAAATCTAAAATCTTTTTGAGTCTCATCCGGAAGGCATCCATTAACGTTTCGGCAATTATCTTAAAAAGTAAAAACTCGCATCATGTTTTCTCCGATATACTACTTCAAATTTAATTCGATTCCTTTTCAACAGCATTATCTTAGTAAAACAGTGATTTAAATCGAACCTCTACTGTATCTTTTGATACTGTAATTTTTTATTAAATGTGAATTGTTCTATATTATAGCTTCTTTCGTAAATATTTTAATAAAAATTGTTAAGAAACTAATCCTGGAGTTGACTGAATGCTTACTTTTCCAAGTGGTATAAAATTTTGGCAATGCAAAATTTATTATTTATATGTGCAGATCTTTCTTGATATCTCAATGACTTATGAGAACAAGACTATTATTGATGTAATTTGACATTTCTTGGAATTTATAAAGTTTATTTTTAACACTTAGTGGACGGATTGTTTTTTTTTTTTTTTTTTTTTTTTTTTTTTTTTTAACTATCTTTCTCAGTTTCACGGCATTTTTAAAGAGAATTGAATAAATAGGTATGTATGGTTTAAAAGCATAAGCTATTTTATTAAATCAATAGTGTTTTTGTTACAAATTTACAAAGTTATTTATTTACATCATATCTAATATTACTTAAGAGTGTGATATTTCGTAAAACATTCACCCTTGTAAAAGAAGAAAAAAAAAACTTACCATTTTCCTAGTTACAATCTATATAATATTTCTCTAACGTGGACCAGTTTCAATTATTTTTTGTCGAAACGATACGATACGCGGGGATAAAAAAAATAATATTTATACATGAATAATATTTAAGCACGTGGACTTAGCTCAATGGACTAATTAGAAAAAATGACGACATTTGTCTGATGAGATTATTTTACGAAAAAAATGTATTTCAACAGTTGCTGCTTCAGAATCTTTGCAAGCGTCATTTTAAACCTAGCAATAATTTAAAAATATGTACAGAGTATGAACTTTTGTGTCATAAATTGACTAAAAAACACAATCATAAAAAATATAATCAAAATAGGAATTATTTTGTTTTTATTATTTATTTTAAAATAAATAAATATATATATATATATATATATACCAAAATTAATAAAAAGTCATCCCCAACATGACAACAAAAAACTGAAAGGCGTCGTGGGAATCCTATATTAAAATTGTACTGCCTGTGGAAGTATGAAAATTGGGTCGTGAACCATGAATTTTATTTGGAGACCTTTCTTTGAATGATTTTGGTTTCACTATTGTACAATATTAATTTGGTTTTATTAATGATTTGGCTTCTGATAAATTAAAAATTTAATTAGGTGGTGAAATTGGTATAACATTTATGAGTTTCAAATTTTAAAGGTAAATAAAAAAAGAAATAAAATGCGAATGTTTTGCACGGGTTTGCTAGTCTATATAATATGTCTCTAACGTGGTCCAGTTACGATTATATTTTGTTGAAACGATACAATAATGATCTAATTAATAAAATACACGAAGGGGAAAAAACATATTTACAAATGGGCAATATTTAAGCACGCGGAATCAGCTCAATGATCTAATAAAAATAACGATGACATTAGTAAGATGAGATTATTTTACGGAAAAATGTATTTTTAAAAGTTGCTTTTTCAGCATATCTGCAAGCATCATTTTAAACATAGCAATACTTTAAAGATATATACAGAATGGGAATTATTATTATAAATTAGACTAAGAAAAGCAACGGTAAAAAATATAATCAAAATAGAAATTAGTTTAAAAAGTAATGATTATACTAAAATAATTAAATAAAAAGTCATCGCCAACATGGTGACAAAAATTTAAAAGACGTCATGGGGGGTCCTATAATAAAACTGCACTGTCTGCGATAGTATGAAAAATGGGTTGTCAACCATGAATTCTATTTTGAAACCTTCTTTTGAATGATTTTACTACTGCACTGTGTTAATTTGATTCTAATAATAATTTGGCTTCTGGTAAATTAAATTTTAATTAGGTGGTGAAATTGTTATAATATTTATGAGTTTCAAATTTTGAAGGTAACTAACGATAAATAAAGAGCGAAAATTTCGCACGTGTTTGCCAGTATTACAAAAATACACAACCTTAAAGTTAAAACTGTGCAGTAAGTTCAACAAACAGATAGTACTAAAACCAGTGGTAATCTTACTGAAAATCTAGTTAATAACGTAAATGTACGTAACCCGTTTTTAACTTCTGACTACTGCGACTGCATATATCAGTTCACTGAGCTGTTGTTTTTTCCGCAATTTACTTATAATTAAAAATTACTTAATTAAAAAATTGTTGCTTAATTTAAAGTGCGAAGGTTATGTGTAGTAGTAGTCATAAGGTTTGCTTTTATGTACATGGTTATGCCTTTAATGACAAGGTACAATAATCTCCGGTTAGTACATCATAAAACTGTGCAGTGAAAATTAGATTACAACTTTACCTTTTTCCAAGATGATCATTTCCACTATATCTTTCTATTAAATATAAATGTTCAGCAAAAGTATCGTGCTCAAAAATTGGCATCGACCATCGTGAATCCCAATATCCCAAACATAAATTGGCAAAACATCTTCGGCAAACTAATATTATATACTCAAACAAATTTTATTTTATTCAAATATCTTAATTTCATTATTCATTTTTATTTTACTATATCAGAAGGTTCCAAATAAATGCAACAGCCTTCATCCCTTTAGATAAGCGTTATTTTACATTTGCAAAATTTAGTATAGCATTTAGTATACATAAAAGTACAACATTTCTATTCGTAATCTATATTAATAAAATCAGAGTTTTGTCTGTAAATTTGTCGGAATCGAAAAATTTTGCGATATCTTCACGTTTCACATCCCATGAAAGCCGAAAATGACTTCAGAAAATTTTGCCTGTGTGTGTGTGTGTGTGTGTGTGTGTGTGTGTGTCATCGTGTCCGAATGTCGCTTTTTTTTTGTCCGGGCATCACTCGTGAACGGCTGGACGGAATTCAACGACGCTTGGCAGGAATTTAGGTCTTCACCCAACTTAAAATTATATCTATCAACTTTTCAGAAAGTCCCCCCTGTTCCCCCTTAGGGGGTAAAAGACTAAAACACGTTTGTCCGGGCATCACTCGAGAACGGCTGGACGGAATTCAACGGCGCTTGACAGAAACTTAGGTCTTCACCCAACTTGAAATTATATCTATAGAAATTTTCAAAATTATGAATAGTGTTAAAATTGTGGGTAAAAAACGCCTGCGCATGCGCCATAAATATTTTTTCACTAAAACGCTTTGAATGGAAAAGTAAAATATAAAAATAAATTTTTAAGTTAAAGACTTTTTTATTCGCGTGATTCGCACTACAAATTATGAAAAGATTGACATGATGTGTTGCCATCTGAGTTTCATACTTTAGTTAATTTTAAAAAATCTGATTGTCGTATCGAAAAACTGTTTACACCACAGGATTCAGAAAAATCACCCCTTTCATTTGCTACTGAATTTGTAACGACAGGTCTGACATTTCTAATTTATTTTCCCCTTTTTCCGTTTTTCCGTTGCCACTTAAATTTCATACTTTAGTTATTTTTTAAAAATCTAATTGTTGCATCGAAATCCTGTTTACATCCCTGGTTTCAGAAAAATCGCCCCTTTTATTTGGTATCAAATTTATATATATAGGTCTGATATTTCTAATTTATTTTACCCTTTTTCCGTTTTCAACCCAGATTCGGTATGGAACAGCTTTAGTATTGGATCCCTTTGGCAAAATTTGAAATTTGGCTCCGAAGTAGTTCTGACGTTTCTCGCCAAGATCTTTAATTGCACAATTGAGATAGCCAATTCAGTTCATCGCAAAAATGGCTTAAAATATTTAAAGTCACCAAAGGGTTCCCATACTAAAGCTGTGCTTTTTATATTTATTAGTGCTAGTGGCCTATTTCAGTCGGTACAGTTGTCGAATTTTTATAGGTCACTCTTAATTAGTGCTAGAGGCCTATTTCAGTCGGTTTATTAAATAAGGATTTATTGAATGAAGTCCCCCCCAGGCCCAACTTTGACATGAGTCCCCCCCCCCCAAGGTACCCCTATTTCAGTCGGTACAGCGTTGTCGAATTTTTATAGGTCACTCTTAATTAGTGCTAAGGGCCTATTTCAGTCGGTTTATTGAATGGGGATTTATTGAACGAAGTCCCCCAAGGCACAACTTTGACATGAGTCCCCCCCAAGGTATCCCTATTTCAGTCGGTACAGCGTTGTCGAATTTTTATAGGTCACTCTTAATTAGTGCTAAGGGCCTATTTCAGTCGGTTTATTGAATGGGGATTTATTGAATGAAGTCCCCCCAAGGCACAATTTTGACATGAGTCCCCTCCCAGGCCCAACTTTGACATGTGTCCCCCCCAAGGTACCCCTATTTCAGTCGGTACAGCGTTGTCGAATTTTTATAGGTCACTCTTAATAGTGCTAAGGACCTATTTCAGTCGGTTTATTGAATGGGGATTTATTGAATAAAGTCCCTCCAAGGCACAACTTTGACATGAGTCCCCCCCAAGGTATCCCTATTTCAGTCGGTACAGCGTTGTCGAATTTTTATAGGTCACTCTTAATTAGTGCTAAGGGCCTATTTCAGTCGGTTTATTGAATGGGGATTTATTGAATGAAGTCCCCCCAAGGCCCAACTTTGACATGAGTCCCCCCCAAGGTACCCCTATTTCAGTCGGTACAGCGTTGTCGAATTTTTATACGTCACTCTTAATAGTGCTAAGGGCCTATTTCAGTCGGTTTATTGAATGCGGATTTATTGAATGAAGTCCCCCCAAGGCACAACTTTGACATGAGTCCCCCCCAGGCCCAACTTTGACATGAGTCCCCCCCAAGGTACAACTTGGACATGAGTCCCCCCAAGGTAAAACTTTGACATGAGTCCCCCCAAGGCCCAACTTTGACATGAGTCCCCACAAGGCCCAACTTTGACATGAGTCCCCCCCCCCAAGATACAACTTTGACATGAGTCCCCCCCCAAGATACAACTTTGACATGAGACCCCCCCCCCCAAGGCACACCTTTGACATGAGTCCCCCCCAAGGCACACCTCCCCCTCATTAGGAAAAAGAGAAAAAACGTTGTTTTGCGGCTATAAGACAGTTTGGACTTCCAACGTTATTTGTTACAGTATCTGCAGCTGAAACACATTGGTTTGATTTAATGAAAACTTTATCATGGAATTTAGATCGTCACGAATTAACTAAAGAAGAATTTGTCGATATTAACAAGTTTAGCAGTAGGCCTCTGGCACTAAATGAAAATCTGTCAATGCCAGATTTTCATGTTTTAAATAATGAAATAATGTCGTGTCTATACATTTTCTTTACTTACTTTTTTTTTTTAATTTATAATATTTTCTATTAAAGACTTCTGTGGTCACGAAATTTTGTGTAAAAATTGTTTGTATGCAACCGGCACTTATTGTAACGGGATTTTACGAAATTCGAAATCCCCCCCACCACCACCACCACCTTCTCGGAGTCGGAGGGCAATAAGCATGTGTAAAAACATGTTTTCCGTTTGAATTCGCTTTGAATTATCTTAGAAAGGCGAATTTTTGTGTGTGGATATTGATTAAGTGTACGCATTATGTACATCAGTGGGATTTTACAAAACTTCGAACTCACCTTCTGAGGAAGGGGAAGTAAGAAGTGGGTAAGTTGTGCCGAAGACAGTGGGGACCCAGACTCTTCCCGTTGCGAGCGAGAAAACCTCTACCAATCACAGCGAGAACTTATGTTATTAATAAAGATTAATCACAACTCATTTAAATTTAATGTCCAGCGAAGCGGGCAAAGCCTGCTAGTAATACATAAAAAGTCAATGCTATAGATTACAAAATTATAAAATTTATAATTTTACTCATTATTACTAAATATTACTTAAAACAGAACTAATAACAATTCAAACTATAGAACCCATCAAAATTCCGTGAATCCCAAATTATAAACTCAAGATTTATGCCAAAAACAACTAATTAAAAAAAGTATTTCGACAATTGTTTGAAAATAAGTTAATAATAATTATTCTAGAACTAATATAAATTCGAAAAATATTTTAATAACATCAATAAATATGAGTAGTTTCGAAAATCAGTTTCTACAGATAGCATTAAAAAGCTGCTTATTTCAGGAACTATTTTTAAAATTCATATGTAAACAATTAAAATGTTACAAAATAATCTGGTGTGTCACTCACACGACTTTCTCTTACCCTGAAATTTTATAGTAAATACAGGTTGGAGATTAAGAGACAAGATAACGAGTACTGTTATGTAAACCTATGTTAAACAATTCATATTAGGCTTCTGTGTGAGGGGGGCGGTAGCCCCCCTCAACCCCCCGTTTCATTAATGCACCTACATTTATATAGAATTTAATTCGGTTATTAAAAAATATTTCTCTTTTTAAAAAATAATTTATTAAAATTATTATTTAAAAAAAATATCTTTTATGATAAGGCAGACGATTTCCATATTCGAGAAGTAGTTTAACACCAAATATCCAAAAAAAGTCCATTTTATTCTCAATACTAAAAAAAAAAAAAAGTACGATTTTTTTTTCGTTAAAAGTAAAAAAAAATCGATAACTTTGTTTTAAATTATCGCAGATCGATGATTCAACCATTCGTTTTAAAGGTATTTTCGAGCTCTTTTGAAAGATACCCATCATGAAAATTTACTCCCCTCGAGGGGGGACTTCCCCCCCAGGGGGGGAGGCGAGGCTCCTACATACACAAAAAAATTTTCCCAGTTAACTGTCTCTATTACAAAAAATATATATTTGTTTCATTTGGTTTAGTGCAGTCTATAGACGTTAAACTCTATTTTCCTGCAATTTCCCCCATAGACGTAATGTATTAGAATTCTCTTGATTGTCCCTGTACACGAACTATTTGCTTGATCTTAACGAAAAGCTTACTGTAGCATCCCTATATGATACACATTTAGAATACCAAGTTTGAACTTTCTGCCATAATTTGTTTTTGAGATATGCTGATAACAGACAGACACACAGACACACACACACACACACAGACACAGACACACAGACCATTTGCTAAAAACATGATTTTCGTATTCAGGGGACCTCAAAACGTGTAAATATAACAAAATCTCGCGTTCGAAAATTTGAGCCAAAAACAATACTTTCTCTACCTAATGGGTAAGAGAAAGTAAGAATAATAGTATAAAAAGAACAAAGGAATATATCACTTTTCAGATAACATAGTCTAACAAACGATTTATTGGTGCCACCATCTACTGCACTGTAAAATTCACAAAAAAATAGAAAAGCTACTCAAATTTCATAAATTATTAGGGAGAATAACTCATCTATAAAAAGTGATTTTCACTGTAATATCGTGTTTCGAAATCACGCACGATATCAAAATGAAAGTATTAATAAGTTAAAAGTACGTCAGTGACGGCAGAAATTCACAAATCTAAAGAGTAATAATGATGGAAGTAATACGAACTTTCCAATATTGGAATTCAAGCCAACGTCCAGAGCATAGTGTTCCAGCAGCATATACCATCGTGCTTATGATAAAAATAACCATAGGATCCAATTTCAATTACATTGATGGCAATATCAATTCTTGCTCTATCGTTTCGTTGTGTGTATTCTAGATTTGGATGGTCTTTGGTAATTGAAGCTCAGTTTTAAAAAACAGCTTTAGAATTCTAGCGAAGTGAACCATCAATAACACAATAATCATTAATTCAGGCATTTTTGTAGATAATCACGAAAAATTTTATTAAAAATTTTATTTGATATATTACTCTCGTATAGGTGACCCTTTTATAAAGTTATTATTATGGGATGATTAGAATAGAAGTGATTTTAATAACACTGGAGTGGGAGCCCAAAACGTCGACTTCACAGGTTAGTTGTTGGTGATGAAGTGATGCATCGATTCTCTCTTGATTTCGCGAAAGCTCCAATCGAAGCCAAATTTAAAATAATAGAGAAAAATGGTCATAAATATGTTACTTATAAACACAAACAATTTTTGAAAAGGTTACCAGATAATTATAATTCAAACGGTCCTCAATAAAAGCCAACCTTCGACATAGGAACATGAAAGTTTTAAGAAAAATTAATGTACCATATTGTGAGACAAGAATACAAACATGGCGACTAACTGAATTTATTTGCAAGATGAAAAGAAACCGAATTAGAAAAAGTCATAACATGCTATTGTAGATTTGCATTACATTAAAGAAAGAATAATACATGATCGTAAGTTTCGACAGAGTTGCAATTAGCAATAGATACATATGTTGGAAGAGGGAGGATATAAAAATTTAAAGAACATACTGTATGTGAATTTAAATTACAATTTAGACGTCTTAAAAATGTGTTCGTTACCTTCAAATGTTTTATATATATGATTAAATAGAGTTTTAAGGACTCAAAAATTCAAAAATAGAGTTTTGAATTCCAACTACCATTTTATTCAAAACTAGCCTTTCCCACGCAGAACACACAGAAATAAATAAAGAATCAAAAATACTCAAAATTGAATAAAATTTGAGTACGCCACATGCATACTCAAAATAGCTCCAAAGCAAATATACTTAAATTTAAAAATCCCATGTAATTATTATTGAGCATTTTAACATGCTCAAAAATTGGCATCGACCATCATGAATCCCAATATCCCAAACATGAATTCTCATTAATGTATTCTTCCGCAAAAGAGTATGAAACCGCCACGAAATATAGTTCTGGAGATTTGAAGGAATAAATTTTATGTTTGAACTTTTTCAGTTTAAATTTGTAGAAATTCTATTAAAGAATTTCTTTCAGTTCAGCATATTTATAATAAATTATGAAGTGAAGAGATATTAATTTGAAAACATGTGATATTTCATAGATTTTCTCTACTCATTTTTTGAGCACTTCATTTTTAACAGTGCATCTGCGTGATAGCATACTTGCCAACATCCTAATTAATATTCCGTAGTGTTGTTAGTCCCGCCATTTTTTTCACACCAGTAAATTTTTAGAGTAATATTCTCCAAATGCAATTATGATTAAATAAGAAGAAAAACACTCTAAAAAGATACTGGTGTGAAAAAGAAGGCGCGGGCTAACAAGACTACGGAATATTAATTAGTATGTTGGCACGTATGGTGATAGTACCTACATACATAATATGATTTTTGTAAAACAAATCTCATAAATGAAATCACTAAGAAATTTCAGGTTTTTCTCCTTTTTTTTCTTAATAATTCCTTCTTTTTTTTTTTTTTTTTTTTTCTTCTTCTTCTTCTTCTAAGTAAAAGAGATTTAAATCTTTGATATTTGCATTATATTTTCAATCAAAAATATATATATATTGTTTTCACTGCTAAGTTAAAAATTCTTAGAATTAAATTAAATTATTGTTAAATTAAAAATCATATTTTTTCTGATATTTGACAGAAATTCCATAGTTAATAAATGTATCTACAAAATAAATAAAGAAATAAAAAGAAATAACGTTAATGAAAGAAAAAAATCTAAAAATATATGTAATTTTGACTTTTTAAAATTTGTTACAACTGAATTCTAAATTGTGTTAATATGATGATTTTAATATAGAACAATAGATGGCGCTACTGTCGTCCTGCCTAATAGCCAACTAAGAAATGCTGGGCTTAACTGACTTCATAGCCTCCTTAACTAGATGCCTGTAGCGTGGCTTTTATGCTTGGCAACAGTTAAAGCGGTAGACAGCGCCACCTGGTACAGACTGCGCGACTTTTTTATTCAACTGTCACCAAAAATTTTTGAAAGTGGGATTTGAAATACAAAACAGGCGAATAAAATCGAAGAAACGGCGACTATAAATATCACATATCACTTCTTAAAATTATTGGTGATATTTGAATAAAAAAAGTCGCACAATCTGTACCAGGTGGCGCTGTCTACTGTTTGACCTGTTGCCAAGTTTAAGAGCCATGCGACAGGCATCTAGTTAAGGAGGCTATGCTGGCTTTAAATTTTTCCAAATATATTTTTAAATATAAAATTTTGAGCGTATGTTTCAGCACAAAAAGTTAATATTTCTCCATTTTCTTTAAGAAAATATGCATTTCAAGTATATAAGATTAAATTTTTGTAGCCGAAATCTCTAACAGCCGAATTTATACTTTGATCTGTGTTGACCAATTACATAATCCTGTGCGTCACTGCCGTATCGTTTCGACAATGACAATATTTAACCGCAACTAGTCCACATTAGAAAAACATTGTAGAGAGAATCAAACACAGCATAAATTACCAAAAAATTTAGCGATCAAACTACTTACTAAATATTACAACAATTTGATCAACTAATCACCTTGTCTCTTCTGATAGTCTTTCTTTTTAATTCTTTTGTTATCAAAAAATTTTGTACTCTTCTTTCAATTTTTTTTTCTTCGTTAATTGCATCTTTTTTTTTTTTTTCGGATAGTAACTTTTTGATTAATAAGTCCGATAGTTCCCGACACATTTTTGTCATCTTTCGTATCTATCTTATTTCTGAAGTTGCACCCAGAGATAGAAGATTCGATTAAAACTACAAAACGTGTTTTGTTGTGATTATTTTGTTGTTGTAAAACCAAACTTTTGATAGAAGTAATAAATCAATTTCGTTATAACAACACAAAATATATTGTTAACAAATTTACAAAATTTTAACAGAATTTCTTTGCATTTCCTTATATTAGAAAAATATTTTCTTTTAACTTCACAATAATTTTTGCATATTTGTAAGTAATATATATATATATATATATATATATATATATTGGTATGAAAATCAAAATATTTTTGTTAGAATTGTAACAAAGATTATTTTGTTAATCTAAACAATATTTTTGTTGGAACACATTTAAACAAAAATTGTACGCCGAATTTTTGTTGAGTCAACAAAAATTTTCTCTGAGTGTGGAAGATTGGGGTGAAGTGGGGAGGGGGGATACTGTTTTAACTGGAAAACAAATCTTTATTTTAAAAGGAGTGTGTTATTCCAAAATATTAGGAATAAGGAAAAATAGGTGAATACGGAATACAATTTCTGTTTGAACTCATCATAATAAACTGAAGTATTTTGACTGGATTCGATTATTGCAACGTGGATTCGATTATTGCAAACTTTCAAATGTTGTTAATGTGTTCTGGTGATTTACATGGAATATATTCAGTTGAGAAAAAAAAATTATCTTCGAATAATATGGACCAAGCGGGTAATATGAAAGGGCTATGAAGGGAGATGTATGGAATCACATTTTCTTAAAGGGTGATAGGAAATAGGGTAGTATTTTTACAATAAATAATGAATAATTGCAATATAAACATTTTATTTTGAAATTATTGTTGAAAATAAAGAGTATTGAAAATTTATCAACGTTCAAGTTTTACAAAAATCGCAAATAATCTATATTAATAAAATAAGACTTTTTTCTGTAAATTTCGCAGAATCAAAAAAGTTTGCGATATCTTCATGTTTCATGCATCATGAAAGCCAAAATGGCTCCAGAAAGTTTTCTGTGTGGGGGGAGGGACAGGGGTCGTTATATCTGTATATCTGTAACGCTATTTTTGTCCGGGTATCACGTGAGAAGAGAACGGCTGGACGGAATTCAAGGACAATTGTCAGGAATGAAATCTGTGCCCAACTTAAAATTATATAAGTCGAATTTTGTTAAATTCCCCTTTTACCCCCTGGGGGACAAGAGGTAAAAACACGTTTGTAAGCATAATTTGGCTCCAAGCATAACTTGACTTCATTCGTGGTGAAGAAATTGCATATAGGGAGACTAGACTTGAGTACAAAAAAAATATTTTCTGCGATTTTGCAATTCTCGATTTTTAAGGAGTGGAGAGGAAAAATCGATTTTCGAGAAAAAATTTCGCAAATTCCAGATTTTTGAGTAGAACTCTACCAAAGATGTTACAAAGATGTTGAAAACAGCAAAGCATCTTTTTTGAGGTATTTTCAAAAACCCATTTTTATTTTCTTGTTATTTTCGATTTTTTGGGGGAAGTGTTACATCGGGGGGCAAATTCAAGAGCCTTCTTCTAGCGCTAAACTCTTCCTGGGATATCTATGGGAGCTGCGGTCACGAATTTTAGTGCAGAAATTTTTTATATGTATTCGACACCTATCGTAACGGGATTTTACGAAATCCCCCCCCCCCCCCATTTCTTCCTTTGAAGCGGATGGCAATAAACACGTTTCTAAACGTAACCTTAATCATTATTTTAATAAGATTAAATTTTATGTGTGGATTGGTTCTGCGTACCCATCATACACTTTAAAGGAATTCTGTGAAATTTTCTTCTCCCCCCCCCGCTTTAGAGTCGAGGTAAAAAACAGGTCTTGGAGGTTAAATCGGCTTCAAATTATTTTTGAAAAGCGATTTTTAATGTGTGATTTAGTTATACGTATCCATCATGCAGTATAAAGAGATTTCTTGAAATTACTCCCCCCTCCCACCCTTTAAGAGCGGGAGGCAAAAGCACAAATTCAAATGCAACTCTGCTCCAAATTACCTCAGGAAGACGATTTTTTTTAATGTTGCATTGTTGTGCGTATGCAACACGCACTATAGAGGGATTTTGTGAAATTACTCCCCCCCCCCCCTTTTTGGTGTGGGTGGTTCAAAAAACACGGTTTCAAGCTTAAATTTGCTTCAAATTACCTTAGAATAGAGAAATTTTGTAGGTGGGTGTTGACGAAGCATACGCAATATACACTTTGATGGGATTTCGAGGAACTTCCAATTTACCTGCTGGGCAGAGGGGAATAAAAAGTTGGTAAGTCACTGCTGAAGGCACTGGAGACCCGGACTCCTCATGTTGCGAGTGGGAAAACCACTAACGGACGCAGTGGGAGCTTTAATTTAGGTTTCGACTGATTTCAGTGATTTTTGGAGATTTTATTAACAATGATATGGGATTTTGAGAATTCATTTAAATATAGTGACCAGCGAAACTTGTATAGACTGTTATTATGTAATAGTTGGTATTCCATATTACCAGAATTGCCATCTTGGAGAATATATCAATTCGAATAACCTGTTGGTAGAAGTACATGGAAATCAGACTATAAATTAAATCGACTTCCCTACGAGAAATGACACTAGGTTTTCGCTCATTTCACTCTTTCGTAAATAGATATATAGAATCCGTAATACTTACTTCTAAACAAGTCTGAATCTACATGAATTAAAGAAGTTGTATGACACAAAAAAACTACTCTTCTCACTGACTCAAGGTGAACTACCGTTCTTTATTTGAGGCTCCGCGAAGATGTCTGACGTGCTTCCGATATGTTGCAGCTCCGTAGAGATGAGATACAGTCGAACCTCGTGAACATGAACATCCTTAACGTGAATTAATTTTAACATGAACTATTTCCACAATCCTCGTCAAAATGAAAATTAATTTAGTTAAAAGAAGATTAGTTACTGATAGCATGAACAACTGATAACATGAACAATATTCCCCCCTTTAGATTCACATTAACGAGGTTCAACTGTATAACAGTATTTGATTTTACCCGACTAATGTACCGGGTAATCCAAAAGTCATTAGACTTTTTAAAACCTTATAATTATTAAACTATTTACAATAAAACGATGCAGTTTGCACAGAAATGCTCAGAAACATGAGGAATTTTTTGTTTTTAATGAAAAATATATATTGCATATTATAAATAATCTCTAAAAAATAAAGAGTTAAATTGAACACGTGTCATTTGTATTAAATATATTTGTGATGTTGAAAAACATCACATATCCCTTTTTAAAATAAAATAATAATAATAATATAAATTACATTTTATTTATTTATTTATAATACAAGCAAACATTATATTTCTTATCCTAAAAGAGTTTAATACAATTTTGTTTATTTCGCTTATGCTATTTTATTTTTATTTCTATTTCATTAATCTGTAATTTCATATAATTTATTGTTCTTTTTCCTGCTCTAAATCTCATCAAGTAATAATTAAATAAAATATCAAAGAAAGAGAAACCCATTCATTTTATGCTTTAAAACCGCAGACGATTTTTTTTAATTGTAGCTTCCTGTCTCCAATCAAACGTTTATAGATTCCGTTGAATCATTATAGCTGAAAATAATTTCTAATATTTTTTTATCAATTGATTTCGCACTTTTTCCCAAATTCTGGATGCCTGACAAAACTTAATCACATCCTATGACGTAATTTAATTTTTAGCCAATCCTTTAACTATTATTTAGGTTTACCAGATATAAAATTTAAAATGTGTTCAGCCAACTTGATTTTTGATGCCAATGAGATTTGGCGGAATAAATTAATTAGCTTGCTGTCTGTCTTTCTGTAAAGATGTTATTTTTTTTATCTTTGAGTCAAAAAAATGTCGAAATGCTTTCGGTTTAGAAAAGTATATCAAAATGGCTTCCATTCTTCATTCGATGTCTCTCTGATTAATAAACTGAAATTCTTCATCATGAATGTTTGCGAATCTACTCATTCGTTTTTGTTCAAAAATGCATTATATATATCTTATAAGAGTAATAAAGAAATGTAATTTTTCTAAATGGAAAATGACTTCATGCTACATTTTACGGAGCTGAGTGAACCTGCTACGCTGTACGTCATGGCCGCTTCATACTTTAGATATCTCCATCCCAGCTCTTCATTAAATATATGTGGTGCCAGACTCAGGCCGGATAATATATCCGGATATCCAAAAAATTTTTTTCGTCTTGAAAAATTTGTGCATCGAAATTAAATTATTATTAACAAATATCGTGAATGTGACGTTTTACGTTGTTGTTATGTTTTTAAAACAGCTGCCCCAATGATGATCCAAAAAGAAATTAACTACGTTACGGTGAACAGCACCGAATGTACCGATTTGTTGATTGTTGTTCATCTTTACTAAAGGCTAGTATGCTGCGGGATGTCATCTGTGATTTTTTTTAAAAAAAGAGATTACTTGGTGTCTACGGTACCGATTCTTATCGCCGATATTGTGTGATGCCATGCCGGTGGACTTTCTACGGTTTCATTGAATAACATCCTCTCTACAGTCTGCAATGTTCGCAATTTGTGACCGTCTTATGCACTTACCGTTCGGTATTAAATGATCGTTGATTCATCGGTGCAAGGAGAATTGCCAAATATGGGTCGTCTTTCTAGAATGTGAGCAGTTAAATTTCTACGTTGATTTTTTTTCTTGCGCACTCGTACAGGAGAAGAGCCTTACAGTTTTAAATAAAAGAATAATAATAATAATAAAAGTAAATGAATAAAAATATATAGATAAATAAATAAATATTTCTTTGTAGCAAAAAGAGAATACGGGAAAACGGTAAGTTTCTTTCATACTATTTATGTGAAACAGTAAACAAAAAGACATTTTGAAAGTTTTTTTTAATATTGACAGTTAACTGAATTCAATTTATTTTCGTTTTCAATTTTTTTTTAGAAAAATTGTTTTATTATTGATATGTTTATTCTATTCAATTTTTTTTTTCTCTTCATTTTTTTTAAAGAACAATTAAAGTTATATCCTATTATTGCACAAAATATATATTTTTGGAATCTGTTATTTACAGATAATTAGTGAAAACTTTTATTTGCAAGAGAAAATAAAAATCAGATATCATGTATTTTCCCTCATATTCACAATAGTATATATATATATATATTTTTTTTCATATTTTGATCTTTTGGTTTACAATATAATATATGTTGACATTATAATTTTCATATATTCATTCTTTTTTGGTTATTATTCATTATTATTTTTTTAAATATATCTATAATATATATCAAGACTTATATATGCCAATTTCATGATTGCAAAATATAATGATATATACATATAAAAATAATAGAAATAATTTCTATATTTTCGTTAATTTTGAAACTTTTGATGCATCCGTGTTGACATAGAATGTTTTCTCCCAATCTGGAAGTCGAACCATTGGGGGAAGAAAGAATAATTTTTGAATTTTTTGAAAAATACTCTGATGTTTTTCTGTCCATTTGAATGTTGTTTTGGGTTTTGTGAGTTCCACAAGGGGTTGCGCAAGTTCTGAGAAAGATGGTAAAATCCATTTGTAAAAATTAGCAAGTCCAAGAATTTTTTTTAATTGTCGTTTTGTCGTTGGTGGTGGAAAAGAATTGATCTTTACGATGTTAGCGGTGATGGGTGAAATAGTATGGTTTTCAATATGGAAACCTAAATAATTAACTGCTGATTTATGGAATTCACACTTAGATGGGGATAATGTTAAATTATATTTGATAAGAATTTCTAACACTTTATTTACTTTTTCACAAGTCTCTTCAAATGAATTTGATCCAATAATCAGATCGTCCTGATACGCATATATGCCATTAATGTTTATCTCGTCGAGTATTGTGTCCATTAGAGACTGAAATATAGAACTGGCGTTCTTTAAACCAAAACAAACACGTTTGTATCGATAACTGCCGAAAGTAGATGTAAATGTTAACATATCTTGATATTTTTTAGGAAGGTCAATTTGGTGGTACGCTTGCATGAAATCTAACGAAGTAAAGTATTTGAATGACGAAAGATTTGAAATAATATTTTGAATCTTAGGAAGTGGATATGAGGAACCTTGTATGACTGTATTGACCATTCTAAGGTCTAAAGCAAGTCTGTAACGTTGTTTCTTTGAACCATCAGATTTTTTCTTTACTAGCAATATGGGACAAGCCCACTCGGAGCAATTACGCTCAATTATGCCGGCGTTTACTAATTCATTGATCTGTTCTTGGGCTTCTTTTTGTAAAGCTTGTGGAATCGGAAATGGAAGTGTTTTAATAGGGAAATCATTAATTAATTTAAGATTAGGAACTATTTTATCAGTATGTCCTAGAGTACTGAGAGATTTGGAAAAAGCAGCAAATTTGCTTAAAAATAAATTTTCAAGAGTGTTACGTTGATCGAAGGTTAAATGATTCAAACAAAAATCTTTACTTGATAAATCATTTTTACGTTTTAGTAATATATCCTCAGAAGCTTGAATTAAGTGGATATGGTCCTCAATATTTTGTACCTTATTATTACTAGAGCAACAGTCTTCAATTTTATGTAAATGTGGTTCTTTAATTTCATCAATTAAAAATAATTTGCCAATATGCATATTTTTATTGAGGTGAATTGAATTTTTACCCTTATTTGAGATAAGTAACGTAAAAAGAGAATTATTATTATCAGAATTAATTTCATTTTTGTAATTCGGTGATACAATAGAATCTAAAATTTCTATGTCAGGATCCTTTAAGTCAGTACAAAATATGTAATTCGTTTCTTGTAACTTATTATTTGTTTTTGCAGTAATGTAGATATTTTCACCAGTTTGTATTATAACTTTCTTTAGAAGATAAACATTCATATTATTATCGTCAGAGTTAACATTATATACATCTAATTTTTCATTTTGCGAATCAAATAAGGAACAAGTAAAGTCTAATTTTCCAATTCTTATGGAATTTTTCGAAAAGTCAATAGTGACATGATTTTCTTTAATGAAATCCATGCCAAGTATTCCATGAAAATTAGAACTATGTGGTATGTCGATAATATAGAAATTGTGTTGGAAAAACTTTTTTTCAATTTTGAAAGCCGCACGAATACATGAAGAAAATTCAACATAAGAATTGACCGTTTTAAGAGTAATAGACGAACCTAGTCTTTTATATTTTAAATTTGCTTTTAAATTATCAAATGTTGATTGGGCTAAAAGTGAACAACTACTTCCGGTATCAATAAGAAACTTTATATCATTATTGGATAATTTAGCTTTTATTATAGGAAGTGTATGAGAACTTTTGTTTACATTAAATAAAATATGATCCTCAATATTATCTGTGCAACTCTCATTGTTGTGACTTGGAATATACCCTGTATTAGAAATATGACTAAAGTTTTGAAATGTTTGGGTAGCTTTATTATCTGCTACAGTAATATTAGCAACAGTTTGAGATCCAACTGAATTTACAAGTCTAGTATGTGAAATTTTTGGAAGAGAATTTGAAGATGACACATTTGTGAATTTATGTTCATTCGCTGATGAGACCCTTAGTTTTCGAGATATGGCAGCATCAGCATCTGCATACCTCTTTTCTAGTTTAAATTACGGTTTTCATAGTTACGTGTTTTATAAGTTAAATTATCTCTATTTCTCCATTTGTAACAGTTCAAAGCAACGTGGCCATGTTTGGAACAAAGTTGACAAATCAGATTATTTCTAGAAAAGTTTCTTCTAGGGGAAGAACGAAAATTGGTCTGTCTAGTTTTGTAATTATTTCTATAATTTCTTTGATCAAATTTGGATCTGCTTGACTGAACTACGTGCAAAGATTCATTATGGGAGGGTGGATTGTTGTTTGTAAGTGAAATGCTATTAATTTTTTCAGATAAATTTTTCAATGTGTTTAATATTACAGAGTCATTTTCATTATCACAAGAAAGAACAGTCTTAGTATTAGTAGTGTTGTTGAAAGAATCATATATTTCGGATAATGTTTGAGCTCGTTCAACTGCCTTATTATAGTCTCTTATGTTTTCCTCCATTAATTTAATTTTAATATTTGATGGTACACACTCTAAAAATTTCGGAAGTTTAATGTTATCAAGGGATTGTTTGTCTTTAAGGTCAGGGAAAGCCTTATGTACAGCAACATTTACACGATGTGCGAAATTTTTAATAGACTCTCCCGGCAAAATTTTTAAATTATGAAATTCTGATATTCCAGTGTTATATGACGATTCCTTGAAAAACTTACAGAAATTTTCCTCGATGACTTCAAGATCTGTCGAGTTATATAAAGTTTCGTTTTCAATAAATTATGCCAACGCGGCATCACGAAGTTTTTCTTTCATTACATGTAATGTCGCGTCATTTGTTAGTTTATTTAACATGGCAAAGGATCTTAATTGATCAAAGAAAAATTTGACAAATCTCGCGTCCCCATCGAAATTAGGAACGGAGCAAAACGCGTTTCGATTCTGTGCCATGTTTTTCAAAAATAAAAATGTTAACTAAGTTAAATAAAAATAATATGTATAAGAATTCAATTGAATATCATATAATAAATAAAATTATCAAGACACTTAAAAAATGAAAAAAAAAAATTGTTAAATATATTTGTTTTAATTAGGCATGATTTCAGGAGCGCTTATGCAAAAATTTAACAGTAAATTACTTCCTATAGCATACTTTTCCAAATCTTTAAAACCTTCTGAAAAGAAATATCCTGCGTTAAAATTGGAACTTATGGCAATTCATAAAACTGTCACCGCCTTCAAATACTATTTATATAATCGTGAGTTCGTAATTTTGTCAGATAGTGCTCCCCTTGAAAAATATAAGAAAACTACCAATCCCGCTGACGTTACCACCCGATGGTTAATGGACTTATCTGAATATACATACGTTTTCAAACATATTCCTGGAAATTTGAACATCTTAGCGGATTATTTATCACGTTGCAATTTTGAAAACAATCAAGAGGATCTCAAAGCTAATCCAAACTTAATTCATGACATACAACCACTACCAATTGTTGATGTTGATGAAAATGAAAACAGATTTGAAATTAACAGTAAGGATAAAATTAATAATGAAAATCAAAACAAATGCTCAGAATATGTTAATTATATGATTTCAGGAAATTCAAACTCTAAAGACCCCTTGCTAGAAATTTCAGACCAAACATTTGTGTCCGAACAAATTAAGGATTCTGAATTAAAAACAATTTACGAAGAAATCTTAAAAAACGGAAAGTCAGAAAAATTTCCCAATTACTTTATAAATCCTGATTCTAAAGTATTAATGCTCAAGAAAGAGAATATTCATAACAATTCATTCAGTTATTTAATTATTGTTCCAAATTCTTTAAAAGCGAAAGCATTGTCCATCGCGCATTTATCTCACTTCGGTTTGGCTAAAACCTATGAATTTCTTTCTAGAAGATACTTTTGGAGGGGTATTTATACTGATACCCTCAATTTCGTCTCTTCATGCACTAAATGCTTACAAGCGAAACATCACAAAACACCTCCTGCTCCATTACAAAAAACATATACACCCACTCATCCAAATCATACAATCTCCACAGACTTGGTGGGTCCTTTTAGTAATGGTCAATACGTCTTGACAATAATTGATCACTTCAGTAGACACTTAGAACTTTACCCGTTATCTAATATTACTTCTCCAAAAATAGTTCAATGTTTGTTTTCATACATTACAACCTTTGGTCGCCCTGCATGTATTCTATCAGATTTAGGTCGACAATATACATCTCAAGTTTACAATACATTTAATGACACTCTAGGCATAAAAATAATACATTCGTCTGCTTTTCATCCTCAATCGAACTCTATTAGCGAACGTGTAAACACATCAATTAAGTATTCAATTAATATATTATTAGAAGAAGGTCATTCATTTCAAAATGCACTATATATACACAAATCTCTCTACAATGGATCTACGCATTCTTCCACTCAATTCTCGCCAAATCTTCTACATTTTGGTAGAGAACTGGCACTAATCTTTGACACTTATAATTCAAATTATAATTATACTTACCTGGACTCTAATGTAAACATCTATAAATTAATGCAAGACCTTCAGGAAATTTATAAAAAAGCGTACAATAACATTCAAGATTCCCAATCAAAAAGAAATAAATATTTTCAAAGAAAAGCTAAACTAAGAAGCATCTGCACAAAAGATATTGTGTATCTGAAGTCTATGGATAAATTTAAATCTAAATATACAGGTCCTTTCATTGTCACAGTTAAACATTCCCCAGTTTCATTTTCAATTAAACGGTTGCATGCTAGTGATGATAAGGCATTTCGTGTGCATATAGATAGAATTTTATTGGCACCTCCACGTAATAATCACTTATTTGACATTTATAATAATTCTAATTTTAATAAGAATATTATTATTTCCAATGATACACATCAATATAATTTACGAAACAGAAAGTAATTTTTCATCATTTTTTTTCGTTAGGTTAAAAGTTACGCAGTATAAATTTTTAAATATTTATAATGATTAAAGATAAATTAAATAAATTTGATGTATACTTACATCGCAACAGACCTGATCAACCTGTTGTGATCTTTATTTGTTGTGAAATTTCGCAGCTTGGATAATCAATGGCTGGTCCAGGAAATTATATCCTAAGCTGCATTGTCTTACAACAGCAGTGTATATCATTTTAATATTTTTCTTTAACTTACTTGTTAATTATAATTGCATTTTATGAAAAGTTAACATACTAGAACAATATTTTGATTTAAAAAAAAATGTTAATGCAATTAAAAAAAAAAAAAAAAAAACTTTGGTGCAGGTAATATTTTTATCACACATATGCATATGTCTCATATATTCCAATTACAATTACCTATTAAAAAAATGAATATATAAAAACATGTGTTATTATTACTTTCTTTCAACATGTATTATTTGTTTAAACATTTTAATGAATATAAAAGTCTCACTATATATATTTGATAACATATAAATATACTTTATTTTTATTTTGTCAAACTTTCATATTCAGATTGCTTATACATTTGAACTATGTATTTATTACAACGAATTCTTGTCCTCTCTGAACTGAAATGGACTCGTCAAAGTTTCTCGCCATGCATGGTAACATAAAAATTTACTGATTTCAGCATCTTACCACGAACTGATAAAGTATATGATGACTGAATTATTAGAATTTTAAATCAAAGGACTTGAGCTCATTTTGTTTGTGGATATATATTCTAACGACTAGTGTACACAGATTTATGGCCATACCACATTATATCTCATCACCATATAATATCCTTATTTTCTGTATTTGTATTTGTATTTTAATATTGTATAAGAATATTATTTTTTTTAAGTATGCATACTAGATTTTCTATTAATAATATAACAATGTACGTATTTTATTTGTATTGGAAGCCATTCGTTTTTTGTTTTTGTTTTGTAATCAATCTATTTTACAAGATTGGAGATAATTTATTTTAATTTTTGCTGAGTTGTCATATCATAGACGATGTAATGGCTGAACCCATTTTTTTTTCGGTCGACGGGGAGAAATATGTGATGTTGAAAAACATCACATATCCCTTTTTAAAATAAAATAATAATAATAATATAAATTACATTTTATTTATTTATTTATAATACAAGCAAACATTATATTTCTTATCCTAAAAGAGTTTAATACAATTTTGTTTATTTCGCTTATGCTATTTTATTTTTATTTCTATTTCATTAATCTGTAATTTCATATAATTTATTGTTCTTTTTCCTGCTCTAAATCTCATCAAGTAATAATTAAATAAAATATCAAAGAAAGAGAAACCCATTCATTTTATGCTTTAAAACCGCAGACGATTTTTTTTAATTGTAGCTTCCTGTCTCCAATCAAACGTTTATAGATTCCGTTGAATCATTATAGCTGAAAATAATTTCTAATATTTTTTTATCAATTGATTTCGCACTTTTTCCCAAATTCTGGATGCCTGACAAAACTTAATCACATCCTATGACGTAATTTAATTTTTAGCCAATCCTTTAACTATTATTTAGGTTTACCAGATATAAAATTTAAAATGTGTTCAGCCAACTTGATTTTTGATGCCAATGAGATTTGGCGGAATAAATTAATTAGCTTGCTGTCTGTCTTTCTGTAAAGATGTTATTTTTTTTATCTTTGAGTCAAAAAAATGTCGAAATGCTTTCGGTTTAGAAAAGTATATCAAAATGGCTTCCATTCTTCATTCGATGTCTCTCTGATTAATAAACTGAAATTCTTCATCATGAATGTTTGCGAATCTACTCATTCGTTTTTGTTCAAAAATGCATTATATATATCTTATAAGAGTAATAAAGAAATGTAATTTTTCTAAATGGAAAATGACTTCATGCTACATTTTACGGAGCTGAGTGAACCTGCTACGCTGTACGTCATGGCCGCTTCATACTTTAGATATCTCCATCCCAGCTCTTCATTAAAATATTTAAAACACTTTAAACACACGTAAATATAAATTTATTTAAAAGATGTTAAAAATTTTTTATCCAAAGCTTTTCGCTTTAATAGTAAAGCATCATCAGGGATTTATGATTCGTTTCCATTGCGCAGTTTTAAATATGCTTTCTTTTTACAGTCAACAGTTAAGTCTTTTAATAACGTGATATATTTTAAATATCAGCAAAAAACAATATGAATTCCGGTAGAGGTTGGACCAAGGAGTTAAGAAAAGTGAGAGAAGCTGGAACTATTGCATATCATACGAGGTTATTGTAGGAGAAAAAACATCATGAATTAGCAGAAATAAACCATTAACTATTTTATAGTATTGTGCCAAATTATTGGTAAAATTGCAGCATCTTTGGAATTTATTGCATTTTTGCATTTAATTATATGAATAGCTTCGGAAATGTAAAGTTCTTGGATATTAGATGGTGCTATAATAATTTTGGCTTTATCCCATATAGGGTTGGCGTTTGTGTTGGCATAGATGAAGTCGACTAGAGTAGAACTATTTGCTTCTTTTATATTTCATATATGTTCTTGTATTCTTTTATTTAAAGTCCTCTTGGTCTGTCCAATATAATAGAAAAGTTCTTTATTGCTTTCTGTGGGAATTTGATAGACTCCTCCAGTGGGTCCATTTAAGTTTTTAATTCCTACATTACCCGAGCTATAAATTATACCACTTTTAAATTTAATGAAAAACAACAAATTAACAATATTATTCAAATAGGTACTGCTGCGGGATATAGTAAATCTAGTATTATAAGATTAGTTAATAGAATAAAAAATCGCATGCTAATTAAACCTAATAATCCCACTCTAGATTCAACTCTAAAATTTCGTTGCACTAATAGTCTCCCTTTCTGTAAAGAATTCTGTAGCTTTAAACATTATATACAACGTAAATTTAATTTCTTTATCCCATCCAGTTCTCCTATAACTATTAAACAATTAACCCTTCATGACCGCGACTTAAATGGACCCACTGGAGGAGTCTATCAAATTCCCATAGAAAGCAATAAAGAACTTTTCTATTATATTGGACAGACCAAGAGGACTTCAAATAAAAGAATACAAGAACATATACGAAATATAAAAGAAGCAAATAGTTCTACTCTAGTCGACTTCATCTATGCCAACACAAACGCCAACCCTATATGGGATAAAGCCAAAATTATTACAGCACCATCTAATATCCAAGAACTTTACATTTCCGAAGCTATTCATATAATTAAATGCAAAAATGCAATAAATTCCAAAGATACTGCAATTTTACCAATAATTTGGCACAATATTATAAAATAGTTAATAGTTTATTTCTGCTAATTCATGATGTTTTTTCTCCTACAATAACCTCGTATGATATGCAATAGTTCCAGCTTCTCTCCCTTTTCTTAACTCCTTGGTCCAACCTCTACCGGAATTCATATTGTTTTTTGCTGATATTTAAAATATATCACATTATTAAAAGACTTAACTGTTGACTGTAAAAAGAAAACATATTTAAAACTGCGCAATGGAAACGAATCATAAATCCCTGATGATGCTTTACTATTAAAGCGAAAAGCTTTGGATAAAAAAATTTTAACATCTTTTAAATAAATTTATATTTACGTGTGTTTAAAGTGTTTTAAATATATTTAATATTGCATATTAGTTATAATTTTCGTCAAAAGGTGGCGCTAGTGTTTCATGTAGAATAGAATCTTATCATGCGTTAAACAAGCAGATGAGTTAATTGTGCATTATCTCATAACCTTTTTAACAGTTTCTGTCACAGGTGAACGATATGAAGCGCTATTAAAAAATAATCTCTTACTTGCAAGAGAGGCAAGCATTACATTCAATAACATTTGTGCAGGATGGAGAGCCTCCTCTGCACATAGCTACTCCTTTCACGACACTTCTGAGGTCGACATTTGGAGACAACCATGTCTTTAGTTGATGTTTTCCACACGAATGACCCCCAAGGTCTCCAGATTAAGCCTTGTGACTTCTGGTTATGGGGCTATTTGAAGTTACGTGTGTATAGAGATCGGCCTACGTCTTTGGCGCAGTTAAAAGAATCTATACACCACCATGTGTCAGGTATACCCTCTGACATGCTTTTTAATGCTGTGCAGGGTGCCATCAATCGTCTGACGGCTGTAATTATCAGTGATGGGAATCAAATTGAATAGCTGCAGGCATACTTGCCAACATCCTAATTAATATTCCGTAGTGTTGATAGTCCCGCCCTTTTTGGCACACCAGTAATTTTTTAGTGTAATATTCTCCAAATGCAATTACGATTAAATAAGAAGAACAATACTCTAAAAAGATACTGGTGGCACACCAGTAATTTTTTAGTGTAATATTCTCCAAATGCAATTGCGATTAAATAAGAAGAACAATACTCTAAAAAGATACTGGTGTGAAAAAGAAGGCGGGGCTGACAATACTACGGAATATTAATTAGTATGTTGGCAAGTATGGCTGTAGGTATTGAAACACTTTTATTCATATCAATGAACTGTATTATAATTTTATAAGTCTGTTAATTGAACTCTAGCGACACCTTTTGGTCAAAAATATAACTAATATTAATGTATTATTTTTCATTAAAAACAAAAACCCCCGTGTTTCTAGGCATTTCTGTGCAAACCGCATCATTTAATTGTAAATAGTTTAATAATTATAAGGTTTTAAAAAGGCTAGTGGCTTTTGGATCACCCGGTATATTCCCCACCATTCCCTTATATGTAAAATATAAAACGGAGTATTTTGGAACTCCAGTTATTCAGTTTTAACTTAATTATTAAAAATATAAATATTTCAATAGGTTTATTTCCTTATATATTGATTTATAGTAAAATTACAGCAAAATTAGTTTAATAAAAGGTATTCATAATCATTCTTTCTAGTCGTTGTTCTAATCGTAAATTTTGAGTTAAATATTTAGTAATACTTTTACTTCTAATAAAATAATAAAAATTATTTGGCATTTTATTATCGCTTCCCGATACTTTTGCACGTTATTTCAAAATATTTTAAGAAAACTACATTTCTTTTATTATAGTCAACACCGATAACAAGGATTCGAAATAGACTAGATTTATCTTTGTTGTTTTAAGGACTTTGATTAATGTGTTTATTTTTCTTGCTATATACTGCACCAAGTTAAAAAGTAAATTTTAACGGAATTGACATACATCGTAAGGAAAGAAAAGTAGTGTACATTTTACATTCGCTTACACATACAAAAATAAATAAATAAATAAAAGGATTTTAAAAAATGTTCCTTTAGAATCTTAAATGACCCAAGAGATGAAAAAGTTTTAACGAGAAGTTCAATGTAAAATTAAATTTACTTTGATAAATTTAATAGGATAAATAAAAAAGAAAGTTAGCTAAATATTTTGACATTTTTTTTCCTTATATATATACAGGACATTAAATAAGAAATTAAACATCTATGGAATTAAGGTATATATATAATCACGAGCAAAGAAGTGCATTTTTTAATATAATGTTATTCATTTTGTATATAAAAATTAAGAAATTCATTTAATTATTTATTTTCCATGCTGGGGTTATATATATACATACTTGCCAACATACTAATTAATATTCCGTACTATTGTTAGCCCCGCCTTCTTTTTCACACCAGTATCTTTTTAGAGTATTTTTCTTCTTATTTAATCGTAATTGCATTTGCAGAGTATTACTCTAAAAGTTTACTGGTGTGAAAAAAAAGGCGGGACTAACAACACTACGGAATATTAATTAGGATATTTGCAAGTATGTATATATTTACAAAGAGTTCTTCTAATACGGAATGCTAAATATAATGAAACCTACACGCTTCTTTCAATCTCGCAAAAAGTCCACAGTTCAGGCAATTTTGTAGTGTTTCATTTTCAAGTATTAATTAATTTGAAATTAATTTAATAGATTTATTTTTTGTATAAACAAGAAAAACATGCATTAAAAAGTGTCCATGTGAAAGAATTAAAGTTTCTGAACAAGACCAACTTCGTGAAATTTGAAGATGAAAGCTTTGCAATTTAAAATCCTGAAATACAAAATGACCTTATCAGTTATGAGATAATTCATAGTAAGTGTCGCATAATTCATCCCACTGCTTGTTACGTGATTGCAGAAGTGATAAAACTTGTTAAACAACTGTCTAGCTCATCCAGCTCTTCTCTGAAGTATAGTAAAGTATAGAGTGAATACAATGTGCTACATATTTACTCAAGTTGCGTATCACGTAACAGAATTATGCATTGTATAATCCAAATCTTTGAGTAATGATTCCTTTAGCCAAGCTTGTTGCGTAATTGTAATGTTGATATATAATAAATTAATTTATTTAACTATTATGTGATTTTTTTTTAATAGTTTAAAAACATTACGCGTATTAGTTCAATTTAGTGTTTTTACAGTAATAAATCTAAAAAAAAAAAAAAAAAAAAAAAACTCGTCATTGCTAATTAAACTTAGATCAATTTTTAAGTACTGCTAAAGGATTCCATGGCATGGTAACGTTAGTTACACAGATGGATGAGATGTCAGTTTTTTTACCTATCACTAATAATACACAGAAATTGTTAACATATATTTGTAATTTTTTTTTTTTTTTTTTTACATTATCTAAAAATCTTTCGCTTATAGTATTAAACGAGTTAATCTCGTATTTGTTATATATATATATATATATATATATATATATATATATATATACTTATCTTGGGTTTCTTGGAAACAACGCGAATGATTTTCTTAAAAGCTTGGTGTTAAGTGTTTCTTAGGAAGAAAAATCAATTGGACTTATTCTCGTCTTCGGGAAAATTCGTGTTTGCTGTTATCTGTCGGTTGCAAAATATGGCAGAAATTGGATTTACTCGGAAATGGATAGAACGATTTTGATGAATGTTTGGAATTAAAGATTTTTTATGTGAAAAATCGATTGGATTTGCGCTAATTTTCAGTAAAGTTCACGCTCACTATTAACCCTTTATCCGTTAATTGCAAAATATTGCAAAACTAGGGTTTACTTGGAAATGGATATAACGATTTTAGTGAAAATTTTGCATTAAGGCTTTTTTAGGGTGAAAAATTGATAAGACTTATCAGTATTCTTTGGAAAAATCACGTTCGCTGTTAACCCTTTATCCAGTAGTTACAAAATCAGGCAGAAATCACATTTACTCCAAATTAATAATAACAGTTTTTATAAAAGTTTGTGATTAAGTGTTTTTTGAGATGAAATTCGATTTGGACCTATCCTGAGGAAAATTCGCGTTCTCTGTTAACCCTGTATCCGCTGGTTGCAAAATATGGCAAAAATTGCGCTTAGTACTTGGAAATGAACATAACAATTTTGATAAAAGTTTTTTATAAAGGGTTTTTGGGGTGAAAAATCGTTTGGCTTATCCTCATCTTCAGAAAAATTCACGTTCACTATTAACTCTTTACCTACCAGTTACAAAACATAACAGAAATTAGGGAACTCTCAATTCTCACGATTTTAATAAAAGTTTTGGGATTAAACTTTTTTGCGAAGACAAACTCATCGGACTTGTTCTCATCTTTGGAGAAATTTACGTTCACAGTTGACCCTCACTCCGCCCGCTACATAATATGATAAAAACCTGGTTTTCTTAGGAATGGATCTAGTGATTTTGGTAAAAACTTAGATTTAAAGGTTTCTTCAGATGACAAATTCATCCGACTTATTCTCCATAGTCAAGAAAATCAGAGTTTATTGTTAACCCTATTCCCATCCGTTGGAAAATATGGTAGAAATTTGTTTTTCTTGAAAACGGCCCAAACAATATTGATAAAAAGTTAAGAATAAGGGGGAGGGTTGGGGGGGGGGATGACAAACCCACCTGACTTATTTTCATCTTGCAGAAAATTAGATTTCGCTGTTAACCCTTACACACCTGTTGCAAAATACGATAAAAATTTGGTTTATACAGGAATGAATCTAACGATATTTACGAAAACTTAGAGATAAGGGTTTTATGAGAAAACAAATCATCTGACTTATTCTTATCTTTATGAAAATTAGAGTTCACTATTAATCCTTACTTCACCCGTTGCAAAATACGGTAAAAACTCGGTTCTCTGAGAAATTGCTATAACGGTTTTGATAAAATCTTAGGGTTGGGTTTTTTGAGACGACAAATCCATCTGACTTATCCTCATCTTTAAGAAAATTAGCATTCATTTTTAACCTTTTTCGTACTTGTAAATTATGAGAGAAACTTGGTTTTCTCGGATATAGATCGGATGATTTTAATAAAAACTTGGGGTTAATCTTTTTTTTTTTTTTATGAGAAATTCATCTGACATATTCTCATCTTTAGGGTGAGTAGGTGAGTAAATGGGTGGGCTTTACGTCACATCCACGGAAATTAGCGTTTATTGCTGTGTTAACTGTCACTCCACGATGCAAAATATCGCAAAAACTTTGTTTTATGAGCAACTGCTCAAACGATTTTGATAAATATTTAAGGTATTGGGTTTTAAGGTGATGAATTCAGACTGAATTTTTCTTAACTTATCAGGAAAGTTAATGTTCACAGTTAGCTTCAGGCTGGCCGTTCCAAACTACACTTAAAAAAAAATTCTGTGACATCTAGAAATAAATTATGGCTTTAGTAAACATAGTTCCCCGTCATCTTTATAATTCTAATTCCTTTTGCTAGCGGATTTAAAAAACCCCTACTAAAACTTTAGAGCGTTTTCCTATCTTATTGTGGTCAATCTTATTTAAAAATTTCTGAAAATAAATGTAAACACAAGAGGCGGGATTTAGTAACTATAATTTTGGTTTATGACCCAATTCTAACAAATCAAGCAAGAATTTCGCGCAATACAAAGGACTTATAATGTTCATAATATTATTTCATTATCTAGAAAAGTACGAACTAGAAATTCACGACCATTTTGTCTTTCCAGGTTATTTATTTAACCTTATTAACTCGAAATCTATATTTCTTGTTTAGGGATTAAGAAAATGACTACTTATCCGTTCTAGATTAAGGCTATATATTTTGTTTCTCAGTGTGGGGCAGAAACTTGATTTTCTGAAAAATGGCTCAAGCGAATTTGATAAATATTTAACGCTAAGGATTTTTTTTTTTTTTTTTTTTTTTTTTTTCAGATTAGAAACCCTGATTCTTTAAATATTTAAAGAATTAAAGTTAAGGAGATGTTTTATCAAGTGCCATATACTGTTGATTAATGTCTCGGTATAATATATAGTTAGATAGATAGATAGATAATCCCCCCCCCCCTTTTTTTTTTCGATTTGCCGCCTATGATTATATATAATTAATCATGGAACATACTAGAAGAGTTACCATATAATTATATTGGTAGAAGAGTCATGTAAGAAAGTGTAGGCATCCTGTATTGTTAAAAATATATACGAGATAGAGAAAAACTGGCTTCAATTTCTGTTGCAGAGCACCAAAAAACATAAAGATCAGTCAAAATTATAAAATCAAAATTTTAGATGTAGATCTGCATTATTAATAACTTTTATAAATTATATATAATTTATAAAACCTTTTAGACACTGTCAGCTAAATAAGTGCAATAGTTTAAAGGTATTTTCCCTATTCTTGTTTCTTTTAGTCGGAGATCTTAAGTGTCAAATTAATATTTCAAAACTACTATTTAAAATGGCTTAATTACGAAGAAAAATATTTCTTCCGAGAAATATCAAAACTAAGTATAAGTAAAATATTATTTGGTACAATAAAAAATAAAATAAAATAAAAATTTTCTTTTTATATAATCAATTTAACTTTTTCGATATAAAAATTTAAGATTATTAATATGATTACAATAACATATGATTTGAATCCATAGTTTTTTTTATTTATGTATAATCAAAACGGATTTTAAGATGAAATCTGAAAACTTAAAGGGAAAAAATAATCAAGACTTGCGTAATGGTTCTTTATTAATTTGTAAGAAATGAATTTGTATCGTTTTTTCTGCATGATCGTAATAGGTATGCAATGTTAAAATCTGTAAAGGAAAAGGGAAAATAATCGAGAACTGTGTAAACCACATAATAACCTTTTAGGTACAGATGGGTTAAATATGTGTTTGTCTGAACTTATTACATACTTGCCAACATCTTAATTAATATTCCGTAGTGTTGTTAGTTCCGCCCTTCTTTTCACACCAGTAAATTTTTAGAGTAATGTTCTCCAAATGCAATTACGATTAAATAAGAAGAAAAATGCTCTAAAAAGATACTGGTGTGGAAAAGATGGCGGGGCTAACAATACTATGGAATATTAATTAGTATGTTGGCAAGTATGATATTACATAGGAGAATAAGTTTTCGGTGTCTGCTCTTTCAAATTCAATCTAAATTCAAATTCAACAGAATATATTTTCTTCCAATAATAATCAGTATGTAATTTGACAGTGATTTGACAATAAATACACCGTAAAATAAATCTAGAATGTTCCTGTAAAAATTAAGTCAATTAACTGCCCAATATTTACCACTAATATTCTTTGAATATATCAGTAATCGTCAAATATATCATTGAAAGTGCTAATAAATTCTTGATATCAAGAATGTTTCATGAATAAAAACCTGTTATTTATAGAGACATGCTCTAAACTTATAAAAACCAGGAACATTTTCGACATATAAAAGTAAAGTTAAAAGTTTTTTTTTTTTTTTTTTTTTTTTTTTTTTTTTTTTTACAGTTTTGTTACACTAAAGTGTAGTAGGGTAAGTGCCCCAGTAATCGATACTTTTAGAGCAATTTCTGATGTTTTTAATGTTCTAGTCATCAGAAACTATTTTTAGAAATTTTAAGTTATTACATATAGCATGAAAAACTTTCAGAACCACGTTTTTGTTAAAATATAAACATTTGATAATAATAATTTTTGTTATGAGTTTTTATGTCACACCCACTCAGTGTTCCAGTGATTGAAACTGCCAGTTTTTCATTTTACCAGTAACTGGCACCCTATGTTCCAGTGTTTTACACTGCTAGTTATTCATTTTACCAGTTATTGGCACCCTATGCTTCAGTGTTTGACATACAATGTTAAAATTCTTATATGTAAAATATGTGCTTTATTATTTTTCTTATTTATTAATTATTTCGGGAAATATGTCAATTACTGGAGCATGTCAATCACGGGAGCACCTACCCTATATTAGAAAGTGAAACACTAATATGTCGTAAATATCAAATAAAATTTGAACATGAAACTTTTCTATATAAATAAAAGATAACGGGGATAGAATTTATAGAATCAATTTATTTTATGGTATATTTTCCATTGCAAGATTTTTACGTATACTGTCCAATGCATTTTTCTTGATTTAATAAATAACAAAGTACTTTTAAGCATCTTTTATAGATCTTTCAAGGGACTGACGTATAACGACATGTAAATGAAAATACGCATAATTGAATTTCGATATACATTTTTCATTCTTACAAATTTAACTCTATACGAATGTACTTTTATGCAAAATTAATTCTTCAAAGAACTTTTACGATAGTATTAGTTATTATTCCATCGTAATATTTAAATCGAAATAATAAACATGTTTTAAAATAAAATATTTAATAAAAATGTTAGCATAATCTCATCTTAATTACATACGTTAGGCAATTCTAAACTAAACTAAGTAATCCTGGTTTGTACTAATTAAGGTTGCTTCGATTGAATACGAATACATATATAATCTTGAGTAACCGTCTTGAGTAATAGCCTTTAATAATCATCCAAAATGTCCATTACCTACGAGTATTAAATATGAGCATTGTGGACAGAATTAAGTTCATTGAATGTTTTTCATTAGTGTGACCAAAATAAATAAATTAAACAAAAATTTAAAAAATAAGAAGCAGAAGAAGCTTTCTACCGAAATTTAAGTAAATTAATTGCGGAAGACCAGTAAAATACTGTGGTAGAAATTTTAGAAAAGTGGAAAAAGAAGTATAGCTTATATTTGTGTATTTTTGTACAAAAGTGAATATAAATGAATTGGAATTGTATTAAATCGACGTATAAATATAAAAAGACATAAAGAGCACTTTACTGCAGTGTTGCCATATTGGGGAATTTGTTTTATTCAATTTCCACCAATAAATTGTGATTGTAACGTTTACCTAATTACTTCGAAGATTAATCATGTATTGTTTATATCAAATATCACTTCTCAAAATTATTGGTGAGAGTTGAATAAACAAATGCCCAATAGGGCAACAATGCTTTACTGAATATGAAAAGGTAAATAGAACCGAATGAAATTAGTCTAAAAGCTGCAAATATGTAATTTGTAATTATCAGTTATCCTATACTAAAATAAAAAGTTAAAATGTTTTCTACGGTGTAAATTTCAATTCAACGTAAAGTGAACCATTTCTCAATAATATAATTTTTGCTAAAACAAAATATGACATATTCATACTTTCCGACATACCAATTAATATTCCGTAGTATTGTTAGCCCCGCCTTCTTTTTCACACAAGTATCTTTTTAAAGTATTTTTCTTTTTATTTAATTGTAATTGCATTTGGAGAATATTACTCTAAAAATTTAGTGGTGTGAAAAAAAGGGCGGGATTAACAACACTACGGAATATTAATTAGGATGTTTAGGCATTTAAAAAAAAAAAAAAAAAAAAAAAAAAAAAGGAAAATAGGATAACTATATTGTTATCATGACTATTACATACTTGCCAACTTACTAATATTTCGGAAGAATGTCAGTACCCGCCTCTTTTTTTACACCAGTCTTCTTCTTTTAGAGTATTTTTCTTCTTATTTAATCGTAATTACATTTGAAAAAAATTTCTCTAAAAATAAAGTGGTGTGGAAAAAGGGATGGGTTCTAATACTATTCCAAATTATTAATTAGTAAGTTGGCAGGTATGCTATTATGCTATAATTTTAAAGACTTCTGGACTGATGTATTTTAAATTTTTCAGCCATTCCCACGGAACAAATAATTTTAAACGAGTTAAACGTTCTCTTCGAAAGATTGTCCAAAACAAAATTACAACACATTTAGAAACAATATTTTATTATAAAGTCTAAAATTACTACAAAGTTTCTTTGTAAATTTTCGAAATAATATTTTTTCTAAGAAAAAAAAAAAAAAAAAGGATCATAATATAACACAACCAACTGTTAAATTTAAAATATTTTTAACAACTCTTTCTTACTCATGCTCGCCCAACATCCATCTACTTTATTGATATATTATGTATCTTACAAAAAATATTATCAGATAAATTACTTTACGCTAGAAATACCATACTAAGCAAAATTTTTGTGATCTGTTCGATAAAAGCAAAATGGTCCCTTGTTTTAATCTTATCTTTATTCAATCATCATACTTTGCAACTTTTATATTGGATTACACCCATCCCTTAATTAATGATAGGGAGTTGAAGGCACGTAGTTAAATCCGTTCTCCAAAGAGGGTATCGTAAAAGTTTAAACAGCATATACTAATCAATAGAAAATGGATAACAACCTTCTAGACAAAGGAGCTTTGAACTTTCTTTCGTTTTTCCATGCAAATTGGCCTGTTTAGTGATATCAAAAATAGTTTAAGAGTATTTTTAGATGAAAATAGTTAATTTAACTATTCAGTTAATTACATCTTTATTATTAAATTTAACCATAAATAAAAGTCCAAGTGGCCTCGTTTTTGAATTTTTATTTTTGGTATTTTTTGAAAATATGTTTCGGTGCATTTTCAATAATATGGTGTCGAAGTTTATTAAAATACAGTACACTCCCAGAAATCCGCACAGCTTGGGACTAGAGACTGTGTGGATTTTTGAATTTTGCGGATTTCAGGTATTTTGCTTTTGTCTGCATTTTTAAATTAAATTTTATTGCTATAATGCATTAAAAATGATGGTGAATAATAAAAAAATATATGAATAAATAATAAAATATATGAATTATTAAAGAAAAAATAAATAAATGAATACAAGTAAAGAGTGTAAATGTAGTAAAAAACATACATATAAAGTTTTATATGTATTAAGTATTACCAAGATAAAATTTGTTCCGTGCAGCAAAATACAAAATTTAAGAATATAAACATCTGATACAATAACAGGGATGGAACACGGGCGCAGAATTCATACCGGAATCTGTTTAAGAAATTTCTCAACGTATAATATCGTTGAATTAAGAAGTAGAAAAATTTCTTACTTTGATAGTGGTATGAATTCTGCGCCCGTGTTCCATACCTGCAATAATAACCTGAATCATAAATTTTCAATTTTTATTAAAGTTTAGAAATATAGGTAAAGACAAATTATTTTATTTCTATTTATTTTTTAATTCTATAAAATCATTTTTTGCCCAAGCCCAAATACTGTTGAGTTAAAAGAATTTAGGTACGTATCTTCAAGACCTAGATTTAGAATAAAATTAATTTTCCTTATTTCATTAAATTCAGTTTCTAAAATATCACCATTAAAATAAGTTCTATCTTGATTTTTTTTCCTTAAAAACTCTGCTATAAATTTCATTGTTTACATTGGTTGTGATGTGCGGATTTCTGGAGTTGGCGGATTTTAGGAGTGGGGATTTCTGGGAGTGTACTGTATATATATCTATGTCAGTGTGAAATATGTATGAACGTAATCTTTGTGATAGGCATTACAATTTTCCAAAAGTAAAAATGTAGAAAATTTAGATAATCTAAATTTAGAATCTGATTTTTTAATCACCTTTTTAAATAAATATACTTTAAATAGAACACAGGATTATATAAAACAAAAATATTTTTAATTACATGGAATTATAAAATTTAACTTTTCTTTCGGAATTTAATAGTTTTGCTTTAGTAAATTACAATTTAAAGCCAATTCTTTTATTAGAAAAAATTATTTTACATTTTTTTGTATTAAACTTCTGAATCAATTAACACACATTCACGTTCCTAGGACTAAAAATAATTTATTTATTTGACTCTACGATAATTAATGGATGTAGCTGTAATAAATGACATATATAGTGCAGTAAATGATCTATGACAAATGAAATTATCAAACACTTAGCTACATTTTCTTTCTAATGCATCTTATATATCAATATAAAAAAGGATTTTTATTTATTTATTTTAATAAATAGTCTTAAATATTATTGTAGAATGCCAATACATTAACATTTTTATTAATAGAATTTTAATTGCATTGTAGTAATTACAATGTCCATTGCGAACTACCTCTATTCTAAATAGTTATAAATATCCTTAAATATATTTTGCATTCTCTTATTAACAGCTATAGGCATTCTCATTTAATTCAATATCTATGCAACGAAACTTATCTTCAGTTTACCATAATTCTCAAATCTTTATGCATACTTACCAACATACTAATTAATATTCCGTAGTATTGTTAGCCCCGCCTTCTTTTTCTCACCAGTATCTTTTTAGAGTATTTTTCTTCTTATTTAATCGTAATTGCATTTGGAGAACATGACTCTAAAAATTTACTGGTGTGAAAAAAAGGGTGGGACTAACAACACTACGGAATATTAATTAGGATGTTGGCAAGTATGTTTATGTCATTTTTATTTATTTATATATCTATTATACTATGCCCTTCACTTTTGTTACTGTACTTCCACCTCTTACATACATCAAAGTATCAAATATCTTTCTGCTGATCTTTTACCGCAGTTTAATTTTATGCTTTTCTATGTTTAATACAGAGCTACCAACCTAATCCGGAGGATTGTTAGTACCGCCCCTTTTTCCACACCAGTCACTTTTTATAGTATTGTTCTTCTTAATTTATAGTAAATACATTTGAAGAGAATTACTTTAAAAATTAAGTGGAGTGGGAAAAAAGCGGTACTAACAATTCTCCAGATTAGGTTAGTAGCTCTGTTAATATATATATATATATATATATTATACACATCATTATATAAATATTGTCATCTCTTTAAATTTATAATAGTTTCTATGCTTTTTTAAATGTCAGTTTCTATGCGCCTTTTTTAACTGAACTTGTTTCTGATTTTTTTTTTTATTACGCTACATTATATTGCTAAATGACCTAGCGTGAGAACTCAGCTTTTTTAAAATATTACTTTATGTATTTTGTCTGAATGATAACTCATACTTTTCCACAAAATCCATAGTGTTACAATCACAGCTCTCGTCCGTTATTTTTATAATAACCGTTAAATAATTGATACACAAAAACAAAAAATTATACTGTAAAAGCAGTATAATATTCCATTTCTATTAAATGCTACTCTTAATAGAAATGTGCTATTGCAAATAGCTTTTTAAATATAATATAAACTCGCATTGTTTCAAATGTTTTAGAATATAGAAAGCTGTGTTAGCTTTCATTCCTAGTATCAACATACATGAGTCAGGAATATTGTTGAAACACCAAATATTACCTTAATAGCCTAAAATAAATGATTATCAAATTTATTTTTTTAGGTCAGGGCGCATTTTAGATCCTGCGAATAAAGTTAGACGCACTATATATTGATATCTAAAAAAAAGTATTATTATAATAATTAGGTATTTACAACAAAATATTCTCCTTTTTTACATTCCATTGTGGTGAGGCTAGACAGGATTACAGACACGCCTGTTTTCAAAGACTTTTCTTCAGTATTTTTCTCCAAAACTGAGATAATACAGGTAAAATTTTAACAGTCAGAAAAAGAGAAATATATATAATAATAACAACAAGACAAAAAGTATGCGATTCTTCAAAAGTTATTATTCAATTTAAAAAGCATGTTATTTTACAATGAAATCTAATAAGCAAAATACAATATGGCAAAATAGAAGATCATTCTTCAACTTAAGTATTAGGGGAAGCCGGGGTAATAAGAGACAGCGGTTATAAGAGACACTGTCAAAAAATCCACTAAAAAATACACTTAGACAACTTTAAAAGTATGTAATATTAAGTATCGTGTGTATTCTTTACTACGATACACTTATTGAGAAGTTTATAACACATTTTGAATTCGTTTTCTACGACGAAAAAGAACCTTCACTTTGAGCTTACCCTAAAAGTTCGTGACTTTTTCTAAATTTTTCTTTATTTTTCTTTGTAGGTAATATGTTTGAGATTCATTAATGTGTAACCTTTTGACCAAGACTATGACTTTTGATGTACAATTTTTTAAAACCTTGAAAACATTCTTTATTTACATGTTCTAGGCATGTTTCTTATTACCCCATTTTTTTTTTTTTGTGGGGGTAATAAGAGACATGAGTCTCTTATTACCCCCACTGTTAATTCCTGTGTCTCCCCCATTGTAGTTCCTGTTAATTCTGCTTGACTAGTTTACGAAGAGTTTACCTAGTGTTAGGCCTAGTCTAAGTTTACCAAGAGAACATTTTTTTTTTTTTTTTACTTTAAATCAAAAAGCAGTTTTACTCATTAGGCTAGACCATATTTAGTTGTTACGATTATGTAAATTTATGTTTAGAATGTGTATAAGTTAGTATTCAGTCATTAATACTTCATTACATAATAAATAAGTTCATTTATAATTACTAGAAAAACCTTTTATAACATTTTGTTTCCTTGTACACACTTCAAAGATACGGTTTTTTGCCTATTTTCGACTACACTTTAGAAAATGCGTAAAATATTTTCTGCCCATTTTAAAAATTATATTGATGTTTTGGGTTAATCCCTAGGTTATGTTGATTATGTAGAACTATCACTAAGTACAATATTATATTATTTAGGACTTAATACAGGGTTCGTACGGGCCTTATTTTTTCCCTGAGTCTTATACCAGTAATTTTTTAGAACGATTTTCGTTATAAAATAAGTCTTTCTGATTAAGAGGAATTTTATTGTTTCAGAATACTGGTGTGAGACTCAGGGAAAAAATAAGGCCCGTACGAACCCTGTAATATTAAAAGAAATGAATTTCAGAAACACATTTATGACAGTAAATTTTCGAGAAAACATATTTTTTGAATGGATGCAAATAATAAAAAATAAAAACTATTGGCTGATTCAGGATTGTTTCCAGATGTCTTTTATTACCCCACATGATTTTACATTGCTATATCAGGACAGTTACAAGCCTGGTCTCTTATTACCCCGCGTGAGGTTATTAGATACAAGGATTTAATGAAAATTAAAAAAAAAAAAAACAACTTAGCAAAAAATTAAGTTAAAAAATTACCTAAAAAATCAAAAGGGGTTCATTTAATGAAATTAATACGAGACATTTATTTCAAGTTATTTAGATTAATAGTATAGATTTTATTAATATTTTTTGTCTCTTATTACCCCGGCTTCCCCTAATGTTATAGGCCAAATTCTTTACAGTTATTACCAATTTCTATTTTGAGAGCTTTATAACTAGAAGATTGACCAAATTTTCCCCCGGATCGATAAGATGGGTGGATAAAAAACCGGAATTTTCCTTTCATTTGAAAAGTAATTCAGTTAAGTAAATATACATATGAATAAAATTACCAAATTTAAGTATTCTGAAAAAATGCGTTTTAAATTAAATACAAAAATTTTATCTGTTCTACGAAAGCTTCAGGGAATTATTTCGCGTACTTTTTGAGATCTGTGAATTTAAAAGCGGAAGTAATTTAGATACAAACCACTTATACTTTGAAAAAAAATTGTCATAATAAGAAAAAATAGTTACATACTGCATAATACTTGTACAATCCGCAGATGTAAAGGGTGTCTAAATCAAATGTCTCTAATTTCAACTGTCAATCCAAAAAAAAAAATCTATGAGCAATACGCTGTAATTATTAAGCAAAATCAGTTGCTTAATTGTTAGATTTTGACAACAGTTTTTATTTTGCGCATACTCTTGCGCATGGCTACCGAATAATGGGCCTCAGCAGGTTGTATTTTCTGGGAAGATGTTATCTCGCATCATATATATAAATTAACATAATTTTTTTTAAATCATAATTAGAACAATTACATATTTTGAGGCTCGGAAAATCCCCATGCAGTACAGTATGCGAAAAAAACAGTCCAAAAATCAATGCGTGATGTCTTTAAAATGATACAGCCACATGACTATTTTTCTTTGCTGAGACTTTTGTGACGGTAAATATATACAGGGATGTAACACGGGCGCATAATTCATACCACTATCAACGTAAGAAAATTTTCTGCTTCGTAAGTCAACGATATTATAGTTAAAGAAATTTCTTAAACAAATACCCGTATGAATTCTGCCCCCGTGTTCCATCCCTGTATATATATGAACATATAGCAAATTTATTCAGTACTCCAAATTAACAATATTCTGATATATTTTCTAACAGATGTTGAAGATTCCCGTGACTCAATAACCGCTGCTATGAAAATGCTATAGCCAACATGAAACTATACTACCGACTAGATATCCTCAGGGTTTCAGAGGAAGCTCACGATAAAATTGATTTGGACATCCTGCATAGCTTAGTAAAATACGATAAATTAGCCATGAGTAGTTTTTGATTTCATAAAATATTTTCAGCACATAATTTTCCAAATTCCGAGTTTGTATGTGAAACAGTTTTTACTGTATAAGCCACAAAATAGATTTAAAAAAAAAAAAAAAGGGATACGATAAATTCAAAAACATCAGTGGCAGTATTTTCTTTCTTCCTTCTTTTTCTTTTCTTTTCTTTCTTTATTTTTCTTTTATTTTTTAAGAATAGAGAGAATCTTTTCTTTTCAAAAGTAACACGACAGGTTTTCATTTTTGAGACATCATCTAACTAAAACTGAAGAAATTATTAGATCTGTGCACGTGTGCTCCTAATTTTTTGTTTCTGGATGAATATGATGCCAGTATGTGCTAATATTTGCATCCAGGGTGGTAATTTAATGAAAATAACTAGACTATATAATCGCAGAACTTCCGAACTATAGTCGAGAGCTTTATCGCTGTCAAAGTCTAAAAGATATACCCATTGCTAAGTTCTTATATATTAGAGTGCCGGTGAAATGACACAGCAATCAATTTCTTGGATCATAAATAATTCTTTCATTTTGATGGAAGTATCATTGTTAAACAAAAAAAACAAAACAAAAAAAAAAAAAAATACAAAAAATACAAATAAACCTACTTTAACAATTACTCAACCATAGCCTCCTAAACTGTCACGTGGCTGGAAATCTTGGCAACAGTTGACGCGGTAGACAGCTCCACCTGGTACAGATTGCACGACTTTTTTATTCAACAGCCACCAGAAATTTTTAAAAGTGAGATATGATATATATAAAAGGCGAATATAATCGAAGAAATGTCGATTATATATACCATATATCACTTCTTAAAATTATCGGTGACAGTTGAATAAAAAAAGTCCCGCAATCTGTACCAGGTGGTGCTGTCTACCGCTTCAACTGTTGCCAAGTTTACGAGCCACGCGACAGGCATCTAGTTTAGGAGGCTATGGCGCAACACTGATATATAAATCCTTAATTTATACACTGATAATAATACGCTATTTATGTAACTGTGTAACTTTAAGACTATATCGGTACTTAAAATTGAGAACAGTGCATATACATTTTCAAACCAAAATTAATTACGAAAAAAAAAAAAAAATCATGTCATTGTTGATCCCATTTTGAAGCATATATTTTTAGCAATATTTCCAACTATTATTTATTTATGAATAACCTAAATATGTGCATAATTGGTGTATATCTTTGACAAGACAGTACTGATTTCTTAAATTTTCACTTTTATGGGGGGAAAAAATGTTCTTTAAAGGGAAGTCGTGATATGGAATAACAGCAATCTTGTATCGCAGCCTTTACAATATATGTAAAGCAAATAAAATTTGCAGCAATCGTATAAAAAATAAAATTAAATTAAGATAAAACCAAATAATTAAGAAGAAAATTGAATGTCTAATAAATCGTTATTTTTGGAAAAAAAAAAAAAAACGTATAAGAGATTAAATTAATTACTTTTTAATGTACTTTTTAATTACATGAAATTAATTACTAAAATTTGTTATGCTAAAAATATAAATGAAGGAAATAAGTAAAAATTGTAAACTATCCTTCTTAAAATGGACAAAACGTTCCATACCATCTATTATTATTCATATTACACTTCTTGTATTGTCGATTAATAAGGATTGTAATTCAGGTTTTATTCAATAGTTCTTATTGTATTAGTTAAACAAATAAATATTTTATAATTACTCATTAGCAATATAAGTATATAATGCCTCGACACCTTATAATTCCCCACGTGCGTCATGCAAATGTATCAAATTACGGGTGATTTCGACTGTAAAAGTGACAATGAAAGGCTTCAGAAACAGATGGTTATAATTTGAGTTAGCAACGTTAAACTTCAATCAAAAAAAAAAAGACTTTATTAAATGACATCATCGCATAAAAAATAGTATGTTACCCATACATTAGTGCAGTCAAAATATAATAATAATAATAAAAAAATACATGTTATATATTATCACTTGGGATAATTCACTGTAGATAATTCTCCTCGCAGCGTTCCTAAAATTTTTCCTATATTTAATGATAATGTCAACAGTAACATCAATCAGGAATGTTTTTATTGAGTATTTTTGACTGTTTTAGTCCTAAATTATTATATTAAAGAGTATTATTTTAAATTTGCGGTGACAATATAATAAACTGAGCGTAAAATTTTAGGAAAGCTGCGAGGTCTGTTTATCACTTTATCACTTCAGTTCTATACACCTTATCACCAAGATCTGTTAACTAAAATAAATCTTTTGAAATTTAAGAGAACTCAAGACTTCTGAAATGTCAAAACTTGACGAAAATACCTATATTAACATTTTTTTTTTTTTTTTTTAATACTAAAACCATTCTATCCTCATATCTTAAAATGCATTTCTACGATTTTTTAGAAATATATTTCTGTTAGACGATGACAATGAGTATAATACATATTAGAAAATATATAAAATTATAAATACTAGGCGAGTCGTAGTAATCCTGGACGATAGGACCAATGCCCCAGCCCGCCCGTTCCCGCTGTTCAATGTCTTTTTCTAGTGAATTTCGTCCTTTTATTACTTCCGGTGTGAGCGTGGTTTTTTTTTTTTTTTTTTCTTTAACACACTTGACATTGTGAGTATTTTTGGTTTTCTTCCCATGCTATTTCTATGGGTTTTTTTTTTTTTTTGCTTTTTTTCCCCTCTTTTCCTACATAATAACTTCTACAAAATAACTTTGAAGTTCATGTAATCTCAGAGTCAATGTTAAGAATTCTTGAGACACGAGAGCATTTTTGCAAGTTTTGGTTTTAATTTATAGCTCTACAGCTTGTTTTTTTTTTTTTTTTTTTTTCTTCTTTCCTTCTTCTTCTTTTCTCACGAGAACTAATAATACTAAATTTTACTGAAAAATATTAAACCGTTGTGTGTAAGATGAAGAATTATTGTTAACGTTCCAAAGCCGATACCTCAATGCGAATTTCAATCTCGATTAAGGCAGTATGCCGAGAATTACTGTCGTGTTAATATAGAGACAATTACTGGATTTGCTTTTAAGAGCAGGAATTTGTATTAAACAAGAATTACATCATGGATTTAAAATGAAATATATAAATAAAAAAACGTCAAATTATATGATACAATAACCAAATAAGCCATACTGATCAGCAGATTTACATGTATAAAACATTGAATTCCGTATAATGCTTAGAATATCACGGTGCTTAATAAAACAAAGATCATTCCTTAGAAACGTCGGAAAATATTGAAGATTCTTACTTTAATTAAAACCCGAATAAACTACTACATCAGAAACGCCAAAGAAAAATATTTGAAATGTGCATACAGCTGTTTCGGTAGCCTTAAGCGTACCGTCTTCAGTGCAAAAAGAATTCTGAATCTGGAGAAGTGCTCGTATATATAGGAGAGGGACCGAATTTAGTTCAACCAATAGGATTACGGGAAAGGTGCGGAGTGTGGCCAATAGGAAATTAGGATTGTTAGCTGTGTAAACAATAGAAAAATTAAGAAAATGTGGACTGAATGTAAAATTTCTAACAATCAGACAAATAGGGAACAGCGAAATCGCAATTTACAAGATTTGGCCACACTTCGCACCTTTCCCGTAATCCTATTGGTTGAACTAAATTCGGTCCCTCTCCTATATATACGAGCACTTCTCCAGATTCAGAATCCTTTTTGCACTGAAGACGGTACGCTTAAGGCTACCGAAACAGCTGTATGCATTTCAAATATTTTTCTTTGGCGTTTCTGACGTAGTAGTTTATTCGTGTTTTAATATTCCAACGCCAAGTCTCCTGTTATTATTAATTCTTACTTTATAATTCTTACCCCAAAAAATGGAATGAATTTGAGCATAAAGACAAAAAAAAAAAAAAAAAAAAATTGAACAATAATCGTTTATACTATTGAAATCCAAATAGTTCTAATGTCGGAATGAAATACGCAAAACATCTCTGACAAATCTGATTCTTCAACTGCTGACATCTAACCAATGAAATATCACATCATCATATAATCAGATCTCGTAAGCATGCTACTCATATCTATCTTTGAATTGCATAATGATCATTATATTGACAAATCCATGGTGAACAAGTACGACTTAATGTAAAAACGTCAGATTTCACAAAGAAATGAAACCAACTAGTAGCCTTAAAGTTCTGCTCTCTAAGTTGGTAGACGGGAAATGTCAAATTCGAATCCATGTTGCATTCACCTGTTTATCTGTTCGATGATTTCCACGGTTTACATCGAAACTCCACAAAAATATGTACTAGGGCCGCTTAGAAAGATCTGTATCGAAGTATTCTATCCAAGGTAGAATACTCATGTACACAGTTGAATTTAACCCCATACTACAAAACCAGAAGGAAAAGAGCTGTCATATCCTCTGAAGATGAGAATGAGCTGCAGGTAAATGAACACTCCAACTACCTTTTAGGAACAACTATAGTATTTCCCCACAGATGAATTCGGCGATTTATTTTTGGCGATTATGGCTAAATCATAAATCCAAAAATCATATATCATATATCATAAATGATAAAATCATAAGCTAAATTATAAATCATAAATCATAAAATCATAAATCCAAAATAAATAGCATGTAGGCTGCCATATTATATCGCAAACAGTCCAGAACGACATCGTTATCGTTCAAATCGGTGCCAAAGAAAAATCGCCAAATTCAGCTGTGGAGAAATACTATAGTTGTACCATCTTTTACAACATTGGTATTGTTAATGTAAAATTCTAAATCAATTCCGAGATGAAATATTTCGAATGTCGATAACATTTTTTACTATTTTCTACCTCATTACAATGTATCAAAAATTTATTTATTTTTATAATTCTCATGGAAAGAAATTTAAGTGCTTTGGTTTTCATTAATAAAATGTTATTAATAATTTAGAAAATATTTTATTAAAATTTTAAAAGATATATTATATCGTTCACATGCATAGTTATATTTTATGAATTTTAAAATAACAGTCAAGTATTTATAAACTTAACAAAAATTTAACTTTTACAACCAATGCAAAATATTTTATAAAATTTTCAGTTCTAAAAATACTTAGTGTGCTACCATATGAAACAAATAGCTTTGCAATGAACAGCTTACTAGTAATTAGTTTTTGTCAAGCAAGAATAAATAGGAAATTGTCGATGTAGCAGAGACGATTAAAAACAATAATGGATGTAGATATTTAAAACAAAAAAAAAAAAAAAATATTTTATTATCCAAAACTGTTTTGAGAAATGGAGGGAGAACAGGTTTAAAAATGAAATTTTCCTTTTTAAAAGTATTTTATTAATAAAATTTAATAGGGGTAAATAACTATAAAGCTTCTAATAACTCAGATAACGTTATCTTAGTTTAATCAATCACGAAACCAAAAGAAAAATGTAGATGATCATAACATAGTGATCATAATAACAGTTTATATTATTTTCGATTCAAAATATAATGGTTGTTTACTTTACAAAATCTATACATTCTTTTTAATGCTTTTTAATTTTCATTGAGGTTTTTTTTTTTTTTTTTTTTTAATTGTTTGTTTGTCAAAAATGATAAAAATATTTCTTTTTATAAAAATGTAAAATGATGTTTAAAGAGATTTAGCATTAAAGACTTATTACCATATAGATAATGAAAACAGTCCCTTGTTGTACATAATCATAATCATCTGAAAAGCTTATATTTATAGTCAGCGCCATCCATTACAATGGCAAATTCACCTAGGTAAATCATTCTATTAAGCAGAATTCATATTACTAGTCTCTTTAACAATAATTAAAATTATTATAACATAAAACGATATTTAAAAGTGCATTTCAGACATTTTTAAAAATAATAAACTGTTTTGTTAAAGAAAAATTCCATTCAATTTGCTGAAACAACTACAATTAAAATTATAACTGCTATATGAATTAATTTTATCTTATCTCATCTTAACTAAAGCTCATCAGTAAACTGTGATAAAATAACAATTGAAACTTCAACAACGCTGAATAGATGATTTTTTTAATAAACTGTTATGCAAACATATATCTGTGTATATATATTTTACAATGTTTTTAAAATTATAACCATTCAAATTCAAATTACAGTATTAATTTTATCTCAGCATAATAAATATTTATCAGCTCACTGGTAAGAAGTAATTTAACAACAATAAATATGAGCAAACAAAACTATCTTGAATTAATTATGTATAAAAGTGTCTACAGTTGCATTTAATTAAACAATTAATAATTATTGTGGTGTCGATTATCACGTATTCTAAAAAATATATTATCATTTATTTAAAAAAAAATTAAAATTACGTAACGAACATATTTTTATAACCTCTAAATTACAACATAAATTCACATACAGTATGTTCTTTAAATTTTTACATTCTCCCTCTTCCCACATATGTATCTTTTGCTAGTTGCAACTCTATCGAAACCTTTGATCATGTATTATTTGTTCTTTAACGTAATGCAGATCTACAATAGAATGTTATGACTTTTTCTATTTCGGTTCTTTTTCATCTTGCAAATAAATGCAGTTTGTCGCCATGAGTGCATTCCTTGTCTTATAACATGGTACGTTAATTTTGCTTAAAGTTCCGTGTTCTCACGTCGAATGTTGGCTTTTAGTGAGGACCGTTTGAATTATAATTATGTGGTAACCTTTTCAAAAATTGTATGTGTTTATACGAAACACAATTACAACCATTTTTTTCTCTACTATTTTGAATTTGGCTTTGATTAGAGCTTTGGCGAAATTAATGAAGAAATCGGAGCCTGAGAAGTCGATGTATTTGGAGCTCCAACTCCAAGTTATTCAATTACCCCAATTCTACTTACCATTTTATAATAAAATGCTTATCTGGTCACCTGTAGTCGTGTTAAATATGTCATCAATTCGTATATAATAAAATTCATCATAATATCTACAAAAAGAAAAAAAAAATGCCTGTTCATTTGGATCATCACTGAGTTATTCTTGGTTCACATCCCAAGATTTCTAAAGCTGTTTTCAAATTAAACTTCAATAACCAACGGCCATCTATAATCTTCGTCACAATTATCAATAACTTTATATCATTTAAAAAATTTATACCATACGTGTTTTCTAAATTTAAAAATCACATTAAGTTTAGAAGAAATTTTTTGAATAATGTAAAACATTTCTGGAAATTTTAAATAGTATTTACGAATTATCAAGAAAACACATATACATACTTGCCAACCATCTCATTAATAACCGTACAATTGTTAACGCCCCTTGAAAAAACGCCCCTTTTCTCACACCACTTTATTTTTAGAGTAATTCTGTCCAAATGTTGTTACGATTACATAAGAATAAAATTACTCAAAAATCCGACTGGTGTGAATAAAAACGCGGGTACTAAAAATTGTACGGTTCATAATGAGATGGTTGACAAGTATGCATATAAATTTATATTTATTTAAACAAGTAAATGAAATGTGATACAAATATTTTAAACTATTTATAAGCTCTAAATTACAACAGACAAATGAGTTGCGCAAGGAAAGAAAATATTCTCCGGCAATCTGGATGGAATTTTTGCTACTAAAACATTCAATTAAAATAGGATTTACGTTGTTTTGAAAATTCTTCTCATTTTTTTCATTATATATTGGAATTCAGTTTACTCAGTTTTAACAATTCTCCATTAATTACGAAAAATAAATTTACTTTTTTCAGTCTATGTAATTGGTTAATGTCGATCTTCATAACCTTTTTTTTTTTTTTTTTTTTTTTTTACGAAGAAAATAAAAAAACGGGCTGCAGAATCACCGACAAGATCCGAAATGAAGACATCAGAATGAATTCAAGATATTCAACTTATGTGATAGACTACAAGAATATCGTACTAAATGGAAAGACCATGTACAATGCATGCCAGTAACAAGACTCCCCAGAGCTGCCTTTGACTCTACACCTCGAAAGGTAGAAGAGACAGAGGACGTCCGAGAAAGCGGTGGATTGACCAATGAAGACCAATGATCCTACGTACTCCTTGAAGTTGACGATGATGATTATGACGATTTTTTAAAATATATTTTAAAAGAATATCTGTAATTTACTTTTTAATTATTATTATTATTTTTTTTTTTTTTACTTTCTCTTACCCATAAGGTAGAGAAAGTATTGTTTTTGGGTCAAATTTTCGAACGCGAGATTTTGTTATATTTACACGTTTTGAGGTCCCCTGAATACGAAAATCATGTTTTTAGCAAATGGTCTGTGTGTGTGTCTGGGTGTATGTCTGTGTGTATGTCTGTGTGTCTGTGTGCCTGTGTGTCTGTGTATGTGTCTGTCTGTTATCAGCATATCTCAAGAACAAATAGTAGCAGAAAGTCCAAACTTGGTATTCTAAATGTGTATCATATACAGATGCTACAGTCAGCTTTTCGTTAAGATCAAGCAAATGGTTCGTTTACAGGGACAATCAAGAGAATTCTAATACATTACGTCTATGGGGGAAATTGGAGGTAAGAAGAGCTTAACGTCTATAGACTGCACTAAACCAAATGAAACGAATATATATATTTTGTAATAGAGATAGTCAACTGGGAAAAAAATTGTGTATGTAGGAGCCTCGACTCCCCCCTGGGGGGGAAGTCCCCCCTCGAGGGGAGTAAATTTTCATGATGGGTATCTTTCAAAAGAGCTCGCCAGTACCTTTAAAACGAATGGTTGAACCATCGATCTGCGATAATTTAAAACAAAGTTATCAATTTTTTTCACTTTTAATGAAAAAAAAAAAACTTAGAAAAAAATCGTATATATTTTTTTAAGTATTGAGAATAAAATGGACATTTTTTGGATATTTAGTGTTACACTACTTCTCTAATATAGAAATCGTCTGCATTATCATAAAAGATAATTTTTTTAAATAATAATTTTAAAAAATTATTTTTTAATAACCGAATTAAATTTTATATAAATCTAGGTGCATTAATGAAACGGGGGGTTGAAGGGGGTGGTAGCCCCCTCACACAGAACTAATTATCATATAAAACTCTTCCGAAGCCTAATTTGAATTGTTTAACACAGGTTTACATAACAGCGTTATCTTACTTCTTAATATCAACCTGTATTTATAGTATTAAATTTCAGGGTAAGAGAAAGTCGTGTGAGTGACACACCAGATTATTTCGTATTTAGTTTAAAAACCATGTAATAAAATTTTGTTAATATGCCAAATGCTGATGTAAATTTCAAAATATATAAATTCTTTACAGTAGAATTAAATTTTAACCTTTTCAAATAGTTAATTCGCAGTATATGCCAACCCGGTAATGGAAATTAATAATGTCGGGAAAGTGACAATACCAAATTAAGAACCAATGTAGTAGCACATTCTGAATTATTATATTTGGATTGAAAATATATAGGATGATAAAACAAAAGTGCGTAACAAAAATAATTTAACATGAATATATGACGAAAACAAAATAATATCAATAACATACTTAGAGTGTTGAAATAAACAGTAAATAAATAAACAAATAAATTAAACCCATTTTTTTCAATATTAGATGATTAAGCACATTATTTTGCAAATTCTTTCAGCAGTTTTTTTTTTTTTTTTTTTTTTTTTTTTTAATGCTCACATTGAAAATTTATATCTCTAGGGGGAAAGCCATACTACTTGACTATTACTATTTTAAATAATTCTCTTTAATTTCAGAATGGTTTGTTAAAATATACAGGGTGGTTATGATTATACTTTCCCTATAAACAGCATCCTACAGCGCAAACGGGTGAACGGAATGCGACGAAATTTGGTATATAGACTATACACGAGATGCGCTCACGCAATTTCGAAAAAAAAAAGTTCCAAAATGTCCACCAGAGGACGCCTTTTCATGATAAACATTAAATTAACCACAATAAACGACCAAAACGGAATACAGAAACAATATTAACATTTAATGACTAGTTTCTGATCACCTTGACATCGAACCACATTAAGTAAAGGTAAGGAAAAAAATAACAGCACGCTGTTTGAGAAAAACAAAGCAGTTCAGTTTGCAGAAACAAGAAGAGATTAGGACGGTTTATCTGCTTAGGATATCTAGTTTTACATTTTATTACTCATAATTCTTGTTCTGGATTGATAATATTGTTTCTGTATTCCGTTTTGGTCGTTTATTGTGTTAAATTTAATGTTTTTTCAAGGCGCCCTCTGGTGGACATTTTGGAACTTTTTTTTTTTTTTTTCGAAATTCTATGAGCGCATTTCGTGTATAGTCTATATACCAAATTTCATTGCATTCCGTTCACCCGTTTGCGCAGTAGGTTGTTGTTTATAGGGGAAGTTTAATTATAATCACCCTGTAGTTCGCATTGTGCGCGTTCATATGATAGTTTGTTCTATACTGCCATAGTAAAAATTATTTTTAAAAAGAGTGAGAGATTAATGATATTTCTTGGGCGATTTTCTCTAAAAGTTGTTAGGTACTAACTTATTTCAAGGTACAACTTCAAAAGTTTATGAAATTATGTGCATCAGTTCCTGATTTACGGGTGACACAAAATTTTGTTTCACGCACACAGACAGATATTTTTCTTAAAATGGTCAAATTGTGTTCTGGATCTCTTAAAATGTGTAAAGCCATCGATAACTGGCAGTCGACATTTTTTACAAATCCAATACTTTCTTCTATGGAATGTAGAAGAAAGTAGAAGCAAACCAATTTGGAAACGTGTTGCATGCTGTTAGGCTTCTAGCATTACCTTGAAAAGTTTTTTTTTTTTTTTTCGATTACTCTTATTTATTTATTTATTTAGTTAGTTTTATTTTATTTTTCAAATTCTCTCAACTTTTCCAGATTTGACTAAAATATTAAAATTTTTGAACTTTTACAGGTTTTTCTAGGTAGCATAGCAACAGTGTTATGAAGACAAGAAAAATTCACAAGGCAACTCAAACTCAGGATAAGCAATTAACTTTGTTTTTTTAACACAACGTACAGCACGAAGTCACGTAATTTCACTGCAATATATGGAGTGTGACTCCACCAAAGCTAAATTAAGTATTAATCTCAATTTCTCCTTAATTAAAATTTTCAGAAATTATTTTAAATATTTCATTAGTATGTTGTGGCCATTACAAAACTTTCTCCTATATTTTCCTATATAAATTTCACTCAGTTTCACTCATATAAATTTCACTCATTATTTATTAAAATTATTACTTATTAAAATTATTACTTATTTTCCGTGATGAATACAGGCGATTTACATTTGAGAAATATAACACAAAGTATAAAAAGAAAGTTAATTTTGAGAACTATAGAAAACATAAAAAAAAAAAAAGGTTAACTTTGTTTTAAACTATCACAGACTCATGTTTCAGTCACACGTTTTAAATGTATTGACGAGTTCTTTTCAAAATACTCATATCGAAAATTTACACATCTAGAGGGGAACTTGTCCCTCTCCCAGGTGGAAGCAGCGATGCTCCTTCATGCACAAAAATCTTTTTCTGATTAACTACTGCCATTATAGATAATCGCTTTTCATGTTTCACAATGATTTATTAAAAATAATTGTCATTGTGCGTATCCATGTGAAATTTTGATTATTTGAATTACTTTGAAATTTCCATATCACTATACCAAATATTTTGGAAAAAAAAAAAAAACAATAAAAACAAGGTGGATTCTTTGGCAGTTTTCAAAAAGGGTGATAGGCACTTATTTTAAAGTGCAACTAAAAAATATTTATAAAATTCTGTACATCAGAACTGCCACAAAATTTTGTCACACACACACAGAGATAAATAGACATTTTCTTAAAATGTCATAAAATAATAATAATAATATAAATATAAATATAAAATCTCGTACCCGCTCCTCCAAAACTGCAAAATTTTCGGACGTTTTCTATTTGTTATAAATCCTCATTATCTTTCTAATGCTTTGTAAATAAATGTATTTAAGAAGATATCATCTGTCTAGCACAAAATTGAGTTTCGTTCGACATTTAGTGTTGTACTTCTCTGAGATAAAAATCGTCTGCATTCATCCAGTAAAAAAAAAAAAAAAAAAAAAAAAAAAAAATTAAATAATATTTTTAATAATTGATCTGGTTTGCATAATTTGGTATAGGAAAATACAGAAGAATGTTTTATGATGGTCCCAAAGTACTAGTTTTTAATATAAAATTTATTTTAATTAAAAGCCCATTAATTTTTTTAAACTTTTGATTATGTATGCATAATGAATATGAGGTTATTGACTTTTTAAAAGGAAACATATATTGCTTTAATGGAAGAACTGTTACTCCTCAATATAAATATTATTATGATCATTCTAAATTTTTATCATAGGCATTAAAATTTGAAAACTATTTTACGATCTAAAATATTATTTTTAATCATAAATAATCTTCTTTATAATAAAAGCCCAAGTTTCCCGGAACTAATGCTAAAAATGATACTGCAACCAAAACAATGTACTGGAATAAAGAAAATAATTTTATTCATGATTTCCATGCGTGCATTTCAACTGAAACAAATAATGAAAAATAATAATTTAACAAATAATCTGGTGTGTCACTCACACGACATTCTCTTACCCTGAAATTTAATACTATAAATACAGGTTGGAGATTAAGAGGTAAGAGAAGGAGTACTGTTATGTAAACCTATGCAAAACAATTTAAATTAGGCTTCGGAAGAGTTTTATATTATAATTACTTCTGTGTGAGGGGGGGCTGCCCCCCTCAACTCCCCGTTTCATTAATGCACCTACATTTATATAGAATTTAATTTGGTTCTTTAAAAATAATTCTGTTCTTTTTTAAATAATTTATTAAAATTATTATTTTAAAAAATTATCTTTTATGATAATGCAGACGATTTCTATATTAGAAAAGTAGTATAATACTAAATATTGAAAAAAAGTTGAATTTATTCTCAATATTGCATTAAAAAAAAAAAATTAACTGAAAAAAATTAACTGAAAAAAATCGATAACTTTATTTTAAATGATCGCAGATCGATGGTTCAACCATTCGTTTTAAAAGTATTGGTGAGCTCTTTTTGAAAGATACCCATCATGAAAATTTACTCCTCTCGAGAGGGAACTTCCCCCCCCCCCCCAGGGGGGAGGCGAAGCTCCTACATACACAATTTTTTATTCCCAGTTGACTATCGCCATTACAAAAAATATGTATTCGTCTCATTTGGCATAGTGCAGTCTATAGATGCTAAACTCTACTTACCTGAAATTTCCCCCATAGACGTAGTATATTTGAATACTTTTGAGTGTCCCTGTACTCGAACCATTTGCTTCATCTCAACGAAAAGCTTACCGTAACATCCCTATATGATACACATTTAGAATACCGAGTTTGGAATTTCTGCTACTATTTGTTCTTGAGATATGCTGATAACAGACACACAGACACACAGACCATTTGCTAAAAACTTGATTTTCGTATTCAGGGGACTTCAGAACTGTTAATATAACAAAAACTTACGTTCGAAAATTTGACCCTAAAACAATACTTTCTCGACCCTATGGGTAAGAGAAAGTAAACAATTACATCACAATAGCAACAATGTATTGAGATAAAGAAAACAAAATTTTATTCATGATCTACATGGATAAGAGTTTGAATAATTGAAAGACTCGTTCCTTGATTCAAACAATAAATTTAACATGCAAAATTCATTTGTCCATTTACAGAGATTTATTTAAAAAAAATATTTCAGCATTTTCTTACTAATGACTATCCAAGTTTTTCGTGAATAACGCTAACGTCTTAGTTACAATAATATACAACTAATGTAACAGCTGCAATAATGTACTGATAAAAAGAAAATAAACTTTAATCCTTGGTTTGGAGGAAAGGATTAAAAAAATAATGTGAAAAAAATAATTTAGGATTTAAAATACACACACACACACACACATATATATATATATATATATATGTATGTATATATACACAGGGTGATCAGTTTAAAAGAGTACCCGTGGGTTTTTCTTACAACCTTTAAATCTGACGGATGTGGCAACTATTCTAACATTGAAGTATGATTGTTTAAACCTTGTTTAAGTTTGTGAGTCAATTTCTAACACTGCTGGTTTGTTACAACTTTATTTGTGAGGTAAAACAGAAATGGAGATGCACAATTTTTTTAAATCCTGTAATAATTTTATTTTTGTAAAACATAATTTAATTCAATTTTTTTACATTATCATTCCTCACAGAAAATTTTGAAAATGTTCGCCACCATTTTGAATTCAAACATGAACACGTCAAACGAGGTTTCTGACACACTTCGCAGCATTGTTGGTGTTATTGACGATATTTCTTCAGTTATAATCTGTTTTAATTCATCGATGTTTGCAGGACTTCTCTGGAAAAGCCTATGAAATGATAATATAATAATGATAATGATAATGTAAATGTAATGTAGGAATGATAATGTAAAAAAAAATAATTAAATTTTGTTTTTTATAAATAAAATTATTAGAGGATTAAAAAAAATGTGCGTCTCCATTTCTATTTTACCTCACAAATAAAGTTGTAATAGTCCAACAGTGTTGGAAACTGTCTCCCACACTTAAACAAGGTTTACACAATTATAGTTCAGTGTTAGAATAGTTGCCACATCCGTCATATTTAAGGGTAATAAGAAAAGCCAACGGATACTCTTTTAAATTGGTCACCCTGTATATATATATATATGGCGTAACAATTGCAACAATGTATAGAAAAAAAATTATTCGTAATTTGAAACAAACAGTGGAAGAAGAAAAATAATTTAAAAGAAAAAATACAATACAATTTTAAAAACGCCTATTAACGATTTGACGGTTTTCTTTCTTGGCGCCTTTGGTGAATTACCAAATAATGTTCAAAACATTTAAACGTTTAGCTAAACTATAATAAAACCTACAAAATTTGTGAAAATTAATATAATAAATAACATGTAATTTAATAATATTGAAAAGAATAAAATGAAAAGAATTTCTTCGAGTTTTTTTTAGCTTTAATATATATATATCTGTATGTATGTATGTATATATATATATATATATATATATATGGGTGTTAATATGTAATAGATGATACCTTTAATTTAAAAATATCATCTAAATTTATTTTAAATTATTTAAATTTGCTTGCGAATCAAAGAGGAAAGATACAATAAATTAAGAAATACATTCATTTGTAAATATCGAACGTTAAATAGAGAAGGTTATAAAAGTTTAAACAAATTAGGTTAATATTTTTGTTTGTAAATTTAAATCCAAAATTTATTTCTCAAATTTTACATCTTTATGTACATTTAATGCAAGATTATGTTAATAGCACTCACTGCTCGGCAGGAAAATTGCCCCAACACCATTTTTGCAAATTCTTATGTAAAATGACCTCTTGATTCCGAATATGACGCCCATTTTGTTCTATCACCCACCGTTTTTTAAAAACAGTACATTATTTTTATCACTTTTTGATGATTTTATGGCTATAAATTTTATTTTTAGGGGGGTGGAGAGGATTATCTTAACTGTTAAATATCTTTTGAGGGCTGGCTACAGAGTTGGAAAATTCTAAAACATGATATTTGCGGCAAGGGGAAAATTTAGGGGGTGGGGGCAGGTTGGTCACTGAAATTATCTACAGTCGGTAACAAAAGTGTCCGAACACTAACAAAAATTCCTATGTAAAAAAAAATTACACTTCATACGGTTTTGTTAAATAAATCTTATCGAATCATGTTCTTGCACTGACTAAGAACAGGATTCGACAAGGATTTATTTAACAAAACCATATGAAGTGTACTTTTTTTACATAGGAATTTTTGCTAGTGTTCGGACACTTTTGTTACCGACTGTGTTACATTTCTTATATTTTTTTTTAATCTATTTTTAATATTATTTATTAAACATTATATATTTTTTGTTTTTAGGCGTTAAGTTAATTCTTTTTCATTCTCCAAATCAAATTCATGGTCATAAAATTACCGTACAGTGATAAAAATTGAGGGATGGGGTGGTATCCCTAGAAAACGATGTGCGGCAGGGCAAAATGGGAGTCATATTCGGATCCAGGAGGTCATTTTGCATAAGAATCAACAAAAAAAGGATTTCAGAGCTCTTTTTTTTTTTTTTTTTTTTTTTTTGCAGAGCAGTGTAGCAGATTCCTCCACAATTTTTCGAACATTTGAATGTACTTTAAATTAGAATCTTTCAAAATTATTTTTATTTTTATTTTTTTCATTTATATATAAGAATATTAAATTTCTGAGTTTTCATCCGAGCATACTTTATTTTTCATATGAAAGCAACTACTCACCCATATAAGTAATATGATCCATACTCTGGGCTTCTGGATGGGGAAGCTTTGAAAAATCGAATGCAGAATGCAACTCAAGCAATTTCAATTGTCTGTTACCCTCACCCGTGCATACAACTTTGCTTTGCTTAAACTTATTCTTGCATGCATAGTGAAGGATGTCTTCAGCAGACGACAAAAGTAATCATACAAATATATGGGGGAGTTTCTGTTTGTATTCAATTTTTAAAATTGGACAGCATCTCTTGATTTATATTTGTACAGTCTGTGGTATAGATCAATAAAAGCGTGGTCGTGATGTTAAAAAAAGAAAAAATAGAAAAAATAGATTCTCCGTTAACAGACGGGAGTTGAAAATTCTGAAACTTATCCAATCCTGATATTAATTAATACCAAATATATATATATATATATATATATATATATATATTCAAACCTAAATATACTAGTGATTTAACAGACTAACGATTCAGTAAAAAAAAGTCCCCAATACTAAAGTACAACTTTATAAAAGTTTTAATTTATTTTCTTAAAACACGCTGCTATCTTTTGAATTATATAAACCTTTAAATAAAATATCCAGACAAAACATTCCTGATTGTAAATTCCTGATTCCTGATTAAAATTGGACAGCATCTCTTGATTTATGTTTGTACAGTCTGTGGTATAGATCAATAAAAGCATGGTCGTGATGTTAAAAAAAGAAAAAGAAGAAAAAAATAGATTCATTCCGTTAACAGACAGGAATTGAAAATTCTAAAACTTATCCAATCCTGATATTAATTAATACCAATATATATATATATATATATATATATATATATATATTCAAACCTAAATATACTAGTGATTTAACAGACTAACGATTCAGTAAAAAAAAGTCCCCAATACTAAAGTACAACTTTATAAAAGTTTTAATTTATTTTCTTAAAACACGCTGCTATCTTTTGAATTATATAAACCTTTAAATAAAATATCCAGACAAAACATTCCTGATTGTAAATTCCTGATTCCTGATTAAAATTGGACAGCATCTCTTGTTTTATGTTTGTACAGTCTGTGGTATAGATCAATAAAAGCGTGGTCGTGATGTTAAAAAAAGAAAAAGAAGAAAAAAATAGATTCATTCCGTTAACAGACAGGAATTGAAAATTCTGAAACTTATCCAATCCTGATATTAATTAATACCAAAATATATGTATATATATTCAAACCTAAATATACTAGTGATTTAACAGACTAACAATTCAGTAAAAAAAAGTCCCCAATACTAAAGTACAACTTTATAAAAGTTTTAATTTATTTTCTTAAAACACGCTGCTATCTTTTGAATTATATAAACCTTTAAATAAAACATCCAGATAAAAGATTCCTGATTGTAATTAACGAAATTTGCTAACAAGAAATTACAAATAAGTTTAAATAACTAATTATTAGCTAGTTAGTTAATAAATGAGACTCTATATGAAAACTTTTGTCATAAAGCTAATTTCAAAAGTTTTCTTTTGAATAAAAAGAACTTTATAAATTCAAATTATATTCAAATTATTCAAATATTCAAATTACATTATTAAATTCAAATTATTCAAATATTCAAATTACATTATTAAATTCAAATTCTTCTATTCATTAGACATCTGTAAATAATTCTTAAAAAAAGAAAAGAAAGAAAGAAAAAAAAAGTTAAATAGAAAATATTCAAATAACACTATTTAGCACTCATCTTGCATCTCGTTTGAAATAAGCAATTTTTTATGCCAATATTCGTGTAGAACATGTACTATCTTCTGATATATCATATCAAGCAAGGTTTTTCAAAGTAATAATAATAATAATAAATGCACATATTACATATTTTTTCCAAATTTCATTTCGCAGCTGAATAACAATTAAATAAATTACTATACAAATTTCAATGTTTATTTCTATGTTTATTTTTATAAATTAAACGGCTGATTAAATTTATATTAATAACTAGCAGGCTGCGCCCGCTTCGCTCCTTTTAAGGTCAAAAAGTCACAATAACATATTACAAATTAAATTAAATATTTCTTCCGTTTTGAAACAATGCTCTATGGTCTTATGTGAATGATTCTCTTGAATGAATCAACAATTGTTTACAAATTTAATGGATTATGTACGGGAAATAAGCGCGCTGTAATTTAAAAATTGCAGCTCTTAGAATTTCAAAACTGATAATTTTTAAAAAATTATTCATTATTATTTAATATTAGACTGTTTTATATTTAATATTAGACTCTTATTTTAAGATAAAAGCAATCGAATGATATCACTCTGTGAAATTTTGAAACGTAATATCTTTAAATCTAATAACTTGATGTATATAGTGTCCTCACAAAAAATGTGTTGTGATATTTAATCTCAGAACAATTTTATTAACTTTCGTTTTCATGTTCCAGACTTTTTTGCTTCCCGCCAAACTGATTGTTTAATGCACCTACTTCATCAAGTGACGATATGTCGCGTCTCTCTACGACTACTGTAATACTTTTTCAATCATGTAACTTTTCTTATATGTGACAGACGTTCCATTTTTTTTATTCTACTTAATCGTATTTTGTTCCTAAGAAACAGTAAATAAATTTTAAAAAGTAAAATTCTAGGAAATCCTTTATCATGCAGTTAATATTTAAATTATTAAACAAATATTAATCCCCATTCTATTACAGAAAACAAGTTATTATGTTTTTAAAACCAGAAGTGATTTCTTCCTAGTATGTGGGTAATTTAACCTGCATTTTTCAAACATCAATACTGCTGACTACATTACGAGATTATATTCAATGAAATGGAATAAAAATAATTCTAATGTTAAAAGTTACAATAAAAATTTCAACAAAAAACCAAACTTCAGATCCAACATATGCTCTCAGAACAATGAGAAGCCAGATAGCGCTCAAATTGCAGAGGGGAGCAATAAACCAAAAGCTGATAAATTGTATTCTTTTTATGTTGGAGATAAAACTGTAAATTGGGTGGTTGATTCAGGGTCGTCTTCACATATCTGCAATGATAAACTAAAATTTCGCGAACTTAAAAAAAAAACGTTTCTAACGTCACTATCGCGAACGGCACATAGCTAAAATCCTTGGGTTCCGGTACTGTGGATTTGTATACCGTAAATTCGGAAAACACACAGAACAAAGTAACACTTAAAAATGTTCTTTATGTCCCTGAAATAGAAACTAATTTAATTTCTATAAAAAGAGCAACAGAGAATGGCTGTATCGCTGTATTTGATGATAAAACCTGTAAAATTGTAAATCAGGGTAATACATGCATTGAGGGATATGTGAAAAATAACTTATATGAATGTCAATTAAATTATTCTGAAAACAAACACACAGTGAACATTGTAATACAAACTTGTGATAACGAAAATTGCATAAACAAGTGGCATGTGAAACTTGGCCACAGAAACACTAACCACATTAAAGATTTAGTTAACAAGGACATGGCTGTGGGTATAAAATTAAATGATTGCAGACATAATACTAATTGTAAAACATGCATAATGTCTAAATTGGTCGATTCACCTTACCCCAAAGCTGCACAATTCAGAGCCTCCGTACCACTCGAACTAGTCTACACAGACTTATGTGGCCCTATGAAAACCCCAACTGTAGGTGGAAAATATTACTTTCTTACATTCATCGACGATTTTAGTCGTTATACTATTATATATTTGCTAAGAAATAAGTTTGAGGTATTTTCTAAGTTAAAGGAATATGTGGCTATGACCGCAAACAAATTTGGCCGAAAAGTGCAAGCAATTCGCTCCGATAACGGGGGTGAATACACTAGTATGGAAGTAAATGAATTTTTGAAAAAAGAAGGAATTGAGCATCAGTTTACCGTTCCTTACTCTAGTGCTCAGAACGGCGTGGCAGGACGTAAAAATCGTACGCTGACCGAAATGGCACGCTGTCTGCTTAAAGACAGTAATTTACCGAATTCTTTTTGGGGGGAAGCCGTAAATACTGCAAATTACATACAAAAATAGGCTCCCGACCTCCTCATGCGACTCAACTCCTTACGAAAAATGGACCGGCCGTAAACCCGATTTATCAAATATAAAAACATTCGGATGTCGCGCATACGCATATGTACATAAAATACATAGGGGAAAACTGGATAGCACCGCTCAAGAAGGAATTTTTGTGGGATATGATAATCGTAGCAAAGGCTACAGAATTTGCACAAATAATAAAAATGTAATAATTAGCAGAAAAGTAAAATTCTTGGAAGATGAGAATAGAGAATCCTACAATATTGAAACATCACAAATCAAGAATGAAAATTCAAATGATGAAATTCCGGTGTCCAAATTACCAATATTAGATACTGATATAGATATAGATATAGCGGGCGATAACGATAGTCCGGATGACACGCAAACTCTGCCACGACGATCATAACGATTAAATAAAGGTGTTCCACCCGACAGATTTGCATTTGCAGTAAATGACAAAAGAATTGATGAGCCTAAGTGTTTTGATGATATACTAAAAATTCAAAACCCAGCTGAAAAAGAAAATTGGCTGAATGCCACACTCGACGAAATGAATTCACTCAGTCAAAACAATACTTGGGAACTTGTTGAAGTTCAACCAGGGACCAAAGTAGTAGGGTGTAAGTGGGCGTTCAAGGCCAAATACAATAGCCAAGGAAAAGTCGAGAAATATAAAGCCAGGCTAGTAGCCAAGGTTTTTTCTCAAAAATACGGGGTGGACTATGACGAAACTTTTGCACCAGTTGCATCGCATACCACTCTAAGAAGTTTTTTGACCATGTCACTATATAAAAATTTGAATCTAAGGCATGTAGATATCAAAACTGCTTTCCTACATGGAAATTTGCAAGAAGATGTATACATGCATCAACCCGAGGGTTATGTTGTCCAAGGCGAAGAAAATAAAATATGTAAGTTAAAGAAAGCGATATATGGCTTGAAACAAGCCGCTAGAGCGTGGAACTTGAAAATTAATGAATCATTGTGTAAATTAGAATTTAAACAAAGTCAGCATGACAAATGTTTATATATCCGTAACAAAGATAACACAGAAACTTACATTCTTGTGTATGTTGATGACCTACTTATAGCTGGTAAAAATCACAATATTGACATATTAATTGATCAACTTAGGGAAGAATATCCATTAACCCCTTCCGCTCCAGGCTAGCTGTAGTGTATATGTCTGAAATACCAGATTATAATTTTGAAATAGCATCGTATACTTTCTTTGGACGTATGCACGTACGTCCATGGTATTAATGGCCATTAACACTAGAACGTACGCACCAGTGGCGTACCGTGATATTTGAAACTGGGCATGCTCTGAAGCCAACTGTGGAAAGAGCACTACTTCTAAATTCGTTATCATTTCTTATAATTTAAGTACGTAAATTTCCAATTCCTTCAAACCATAAATATAATTTTACACACGTATTTTATCGAATTTATCTTGACAGCATTTATTTAATAATTTATTGAAGAACTAGTAGGCTTTGCATGCTTCACTGGTTACTACATAAAAATGAGTTTTCATAGAAATTGAATCACTAATTTTTTATTCATCACTTTATACATGTATGTATAAATTCATTAAAGTCACGCAAAATATGGCAGTGACTTCTTACAATGTCGGATCCGGGTCCCCACTGCTTGTGATAGCGCTTTAACTCGGACCACAAATAGTTCTTATACATGAACTTAATTGTTGAACATTTTAATAAAGTTAAAAATGTAATAAGTGTAATTATTTTTATTATATTGACATTTGATACCAAAAGAAAATAAGGAAAAAAAAATTAAAAAATGATAAACGTTTTTCCCTTTCAGAAAATTTTTTAATTTTCCGAATAAAAAATGGTTTTGAAGAGGCAACTATTGAAATAAAATATCTTATTGTGTTCAATTAAAATAAAAATCTGTCGATAGCTTTGCTTTTTAAAAGGCATCACCAGGTAGAGAAAGCGTTGCTATGTAGTAACTGCATTAAGCTAGTAATCATTGCTAAGGAATGAAGACGATTAAAATTAAAAACCAGGCAATTTGAATAAAATTTAGGAAAAGAAAAAAATTTGAGGAGATGGGGGCGGGGGGAGGAGATATTCTGATTAAAAGAAAAAATCTCGATGAAGTGCGCATTTGCAGTATCCAAGCTATACCTTTGTCACATTTTGTAGCTCTGTAATCAAAGGCATTAGCTTCAGAGCCAAGTCCTTACAAAAGGAAATTTTGATACCACTAATTTTATATTGAAAATTTTCACTTCATGAATCGTTGATATTCATTTTACCTGTTTAAAAAAATTATATATTAAAATAATGGTATCTAAATTTTTATTTGTGAAACTGTCCAGAGTGCACGGAGAGACAGAGAATTCTCTTTACTCCTGTAGAAGAGAGACAACATAAGTAAAATTTTGATCATAATTTTATTTCTTTCGGAAGTTTTCGTTTAATATGAGTTGTTTAGGTAAAAAAAAAAGCAGTAACTTTCCTGTCTCATAAAATAACAGAGATATTTTTTCAGAAATTTATGCAAATTTCATTTTATTGTTAAATGATCATTTATAAATAAATTCAGTTTTTTCTCTTTGTTAAAAGTTTTTTTCTTTTTTTAATTAATTCACTGTAAAATCATTTTTGAACTGACAACATCGTCAATCTATTCAGTCATTCTTGTCTAGATGGACAAAATGGAAAAACTAGTTCTCACTGACTTTTACGGAAGATAAGAAAATGAAAATCCCTAATACTTTAGCAGTACGGGAAAACTACAGGACATGCTCTCGATGAATAGCATAACTTGGATCCTTTAAAGAGCGGAAATCCCCTTGTGTGGGAAAATTAGTGCAATGAATATTTCCTCACACAACGAAAATTCCCTATCCAAGGGTATGCTTTAGAAAAGTAGCATGCCTTACGGAGTAATCGGTCAGGAAACGATGTTTTCAAACAATTATCTTATGTAACAGAAGGCATTTTCTTTCAGAATAGTTTTCGAAAATTAATTGACGGCTAATGGATGGATGGTAGCGAGTGATTAATAAAATTAGCTGTTAAATTATTATTCTTTCTTTCTTTTTTTAATTAAAATATGTTTGAAGTTTAGACAGTTTTTAGCGGGTATGCGGCGCATGCCTAGCATACCCAGAGAATACGCCACTGGTACGCACGTACGTCCCTGGAGTGGAAGGGGTTAACTGACCTTGGGGAAGCGAAATATTACCTCGGCATAAACATAGAAAGACCTTTTAAAGGGGTAATTACGCTTGATCAAAGTAATAAAATACAAAACATTATAACCAAATTTGGGCTAGATAACGCACGGCCCTCTGACACACCGATGGAACCAGGGTATATAGAATTAACTGATAATGACAATCTCTTACCAAACAACACAATGTACAGACAGGCTATAGGCGCGTTACTTTACATTTCTACAGTATCGAGACCTGATATAAGTGTTGCCGTTGGCATCTTAAGCCGTAGAAACGAAAATCCTAGAGCAAAAGACTGGGAGGCAGTTAATAAGGGTTATTAGATATTTGAAAAATACCCAAGATATTAAATGAAAACTTTGTAACTCTGGTGAACCTGTTCTTAGAGCATATTCGGATTCGGATTGGGCCAATGATCCAAGTGATCGAAAATCCATCTCTGGAAATTTATTTAAGATAGGAAAAAATCCAATTTTTTGGACTTCGAAGAAACAGTCCTGTGTGCCCATGTCTTTAGCAGAAGCTGAGTACGTCGCAGCTGCGAGTGCTGCACTTGAAATACAGTGGCTCAAGAAGCTACTAGATGATTTAAATTTGCCGCAACAATGTCCTATAGTGTTGTACCAGGACAATCAATCAACAATCAAGATTGCTGAAAATGACAAGTTCTACTCCAAAACAAAACACTTACAACTGAGATTTCATCTTCTGCGAAACCTGATACAGGAAGGCCTAATCAAGCTTCAATACAAACCTACCAAAGAAATGACAGCTGACACCCACACTGAAGCTCTACCTAAAACTGCGTTTAACAGACACAGACATTGTCTCATGAACAATTGAAAATTTCTGAGCTTAATAGGGGGTGTTGTGATATTTAATCTCAGAACAATTTTATTAACTTTCGTTTTCATGTTCCAGACTTTTTTGCTTCCCGCCAAACTGATTGTTTAATGCACCTGCTTCATCAAGTGACGATATGTCGCGTCTCTCTACGACTACTGTAATACTTTTTCAATCATGTAACTTTTCTTATATGTGACAGACGTTACATTTTTTTTATTCTACTTAATCGTATTTTGTTCCTAAGAAACAGTAAATAAATTTTAAAAAGTAAAATTCTAGGAAATCCTTTATCATGCAGTTAATATTTAAATTATTAAACAAATATTAATCCCCATTCTATTACAGAAAACAAGTTATTATGTTTTTAAAACCAGAAGTGATTTCTTCATAGTATGTGGGTAATTTAACCTGCATTTTTCAAACATCAATACTGCTGACTACATTACGAGATTATATTCAATAAAATGGAATTCCAATTACCTGTGCAGACCCAGGTAAGTCAAACTTCTTTTAATAATTTGATTGTTCAATATTGAATAAAGAATATCTATTATTAAATATATTATATAACTTAATGAGGAATTTAACGTATTCACAGCCTTCATTCATATAGTATTTTCTAACAAAATGAACAGTTTTTAGAGCTCTTTTAAAAAAAAGTATAATGTATATGCTGTATCTTTTAAAAAAATTCATCAGTTTTCACTAAAAAAATGGCTGACCTTCATCAAAAGCAATTGAACGATATCGCATTGTGAAACTTTGCAACATGGTATCTTTAAATCTAATAACTTGATGTGTATAGTGTCCTCACGAAAAATGAACAGTTTTTAGAGCTCTTTCAAAAAAGTATAACATCTCTGCAGTATCTTTTTAAAAAAATTATCAGTTTTTACTAAAAAAAAAAATGGCTGACTTTCATCACCAAAGTAGACCAATCTCGTATCTGGACCGATAGCATCTAGACCAATCAAAAATAGGACTTGTCCGTCCGGATGTGTTCCGCTGACAAACTCTTTGCTTTATTTATATAGATTACCGAATTGTAGCACGGTAGAATGCTTGAGAAATCAATCAAGCATCAGAGCAGTATCACTATGTGTTGAACAGTGTATGGGGTTAGTAGTTATAATTTCCCCCCCCCCTTATTTTGTCGATTTTTAATATTATTTTATTTTTCTTGAATGTGTTAGTAAACTCTGAAGTGTTTTTGTGTCAAATGATATACAGCATAAATAGTAACAAAATTGCATCCACGTGGTTGCATGAACAACCCAGATAACATCTGCTGTACAAGACCGTAACGAGATTTTTTTTTTTTATATTTTGGATTTCAAGCTTTTGTACATAATATTAAGTGTTAAAAAATTATGTATAGCTCAAAAAATTACCGCCAACTTGCAAAATTTCCGAGGGATTTGAACCCCAACCACAATCTTCTCTCTTTGACTACGGCCTTGCTGCTATGGGATATATGGCTTAATTTACTCCAAAAGCACAAAGAAGGCCAGATATCAAATTAGTTTAAATAGTTCATAAACAGTACTTTGATTGTATTCTTGGTGATATGTATAAAAAAAAGGACACCTCATGAATAACCTATAAAATTAAACTTATAGATAAAAGGAAACCTGAAAAGTATGCAAGTTGTCGCTCGAATGGTTCAGCGCGAATAAAACTCTCGTAACAGAATGTCATTTATATGGAAATGAATCTCATAACTGATTATTATTTATAAATGTAAATGAAACTCATGTCTATTTGTTAATTCCACCTTTCTAATACTGCAATGTATTCATGTAAAACAAAACTTAATATCAATTATCTTGATTTGCCCCTATTACCAAAAAAGTGAAAAGACAGAAAAAGTCTTATTCTTCTACTGAATTCTATATCTAAAAATCAATTAAGTAATCACATTTACCAATTCAACGCAAATAAAAAATTAAACTTCTTAAGTAATGTAACTACAGATTATTCTACGTGGATTTGAATTAGCAGTGATACCGAGAACATAGTATATATTTTTCTATTCTCTTATTCAGTCTCAAAAATCTGTTGATCAGCCGTTATCAATAAACATACAGATAATAGGACATAGAATTTTTTTTAATACCATGAAGAATCAGAAAGTACCTCTATAATATATAAAAGTACCTACTGGGGATATCGAGATTGAAGTAGCACTATGAGCAATCAGTGTTTGGAAAAGATATTGTGTCCTGACCTCCCTCGACTAATATGCGAGTCAACAGATGGTGTAGCAGTGTCTTATCCACATTAACTTGTTTTGACTCATCAAGTGCTCGACTTCAGGCGTAGGTCGTCGAGCTATCAAAGTGAGAAAGCCATCTACCAGTTAGTATCTATATATTAATATTCAAACATGAAATTTGTCGTACACTTTTAACACATTAACTATGGGAGTAGAGAATCAAAAAACTATATCGTTCAAATGATACAATTAATGAAAATTTAAGAAAAAAAAATATTCTCTTACGATGATATGAAGGTATTTAAAAGTACGATTATTTTTATGCACTTTTTTATTTTATACACGTATTCTTTAGCATTAAAAATTTCCTAAAGAAGAAAATTGTTAAATCTGGCAATTTCTTAAAATTCTAACAAAACAAGACGCAGTAATTTTTATGGATGTAGCATACCTGGACTCTCGACTATAGGATTTTCTTTCTGAGAGGCAACAGTTACTATAGTCGTACAAATGCGCAATGAGTAAATGAGCAGTAGATCGAAATTTTATACAATTAAACACATGCGCAAATTAAAATAGGATTTCATTTATGAAAGTCCTATTTTCTTCTAATTTATTTGTGATAATTTTTTTTAATGATTTACGTCAGTTCTAATATGATTTTTTAGATAAAACATAATTCATTTCAATTAGATGAAATTGACTAATTATTTTTAAAAAAGTGGATTTATTACTATATATATACTACATGTATAAGAAAAAAGTATATGATTCGGAAAAATTCTCTATTTCTGATTTTTGACGAATTTACACGCTTTAGGATTTCCTAAACATGATTCAATTATTTTTAGAAAATATCTGCCTTTTTGAGTTGGTAAAACTTTGTGAACACTATACCTTATGAATCAATGGACTTAATTTAACCCTGTGTGTAATACACATTATGAAAAGTTATTCTGGTTGAATTTTGCTGTATATAGGCCGAAAAGAGGGTTTTTCAGATGGCTATTCATCAACATCAATTGGTGAAAATTGCACAGAATTGTATATGTAAATGGTAATTTTGAAAAGATATATTGATTTTTTTTTTTTTTTTTTTTTTTAGCTGGTACGTGACGTTGTTGTATAAGGTGATGTAAAAAGAAAGTATTGGAAATTAAGAAAATCTTTGACTTCTGGTATTCGATGAATTTACGCGTTCTTAGATATCCTAAGCATGATTCGCCCATTTTTAGAAAACGGCTATTTGTCTGAGTATGGTGTGTTGGCGAAATACTGTACCACATGAACCGATGTACGGAATTGAAGCATAATTAATAATTTTTAGACCTTGATTTAAATTGGTGCTGATTAGCTTCTGAATATATCACCCAATAAGTGGCGTTGCTATGCTGTGATTCATCCCCTTTAAGTGACGGTTATATCTCAACTTCTGTTGTCCATAAATGCACAAAACTTCGTATATGAGATGAATATTATGTAAATCCGTGCTGCTTTAATTTGGGTGAATATCGACCGACGCGTGGCGCGGCTGTGATGCAATTAATTCCGTTTACGAGTTTGAGACAAAGTCTGACCCGACATGCGACACGTGCATACTTTAAATAAAATTTATTCTCTTGAAAATTGTTTAGAGTGTGCGATGTCGCTTGTCAATTCAAACTTTGTCGCATGTCTCTTCATGTCCGATGGGCCTTAGACTGGAGCTACGTTCGAATCCACAGCACTCTAATTGGCTTAATCGTTCAGCGTTTTCCGGGGTCTTCTCCATAACTCGTGTGAATAGACGACTCTTTAGAAAGAGTAGAACAATTCAGATAAATTTTCCCTGTTTTAGAAGCAATACTTAACCTATTAGTGTCTGCATATATATATATATATATATATATATATATATATATTCATGCAAAATGTTTGAAAAAATATACGCTTTCGATTACTTAATCAAGTTTTCTAAAGTAACGAAAATTTGTCTAAATCGTTGCTTTTTTTTTTTTTTTTTTTTTTAAGCATTATACTGCCGAAAATTTTGGAAAAAATTTTACGTTAAGCAGTCTGTAGTTAATTTAAAGTTTATATGTTTGTTTATTGTTTAGAATTTTATACAAGCAAATATTACGCATATTATCCTCATTTATCCTAAATACAAGATATGTGCCGAAACATGCTCTTACTCGAAATTTTTGTCCAGACTATAGGCACATACATTATAGAATTTCTTTTTGTATACTAAATCAAATCTTAGCCTTTCTATGGCTGAGTTGTTTTGTCGACTACTCATCTATTCGCTTTCGAGGATAAAAGAATAAGTTTGAATCTTAGGATATTTCATGTTCTTAGCATCTCTCCGTTGTTGTAAAAGTTTATGTATGTCGATTCTGTCCATAGACATTTTAATTAAGCATATAAGTCTGATAAACAAGGTAAATAAATAAATAAATGGTTTGGTGGGGTCTGATAAGGGATCTGATAAATAGTTTTAAAAAAAATAAAAGTAGCAGAGTTTAACTCATTAATATGAATAATAATTACTATAGACTCTATGGTCGAATTCCATTTTGAGTGTCACAAAATATTTCTTTCAAAATATGGTCAAAATGTACGAGTCATCATTTATGACGTTATTTCTTCAATCATGTAGCAAGTCTCTAAAACATCACAATCAACTATTATACATTATCATGTTAAATTTCCATTTAGACGAAGCTGCACAGGAAACTGTAGTTGATTAGTTTATCAAAGTTTCGTAGAAATGCCATACATTTCTACTGATCAATGGACGTTTCAGACGTATGGCCTCTATGCTTATTGGATCTATACCCAATGGACATCTTCTTGAGTAAAAATATCAGTGGGCATCGGTGCCAGTGAATAGCGTGAAAACGCTCGTAGGGAAAAAGATGTTGCAAAAGTCAGAATTAAAATATATGACAATGTAATATAATATTAGAAGGCAATGTTGAGCTTCACAAATTAGAAATGTGTTTTTTGCTATTTGTATACATATAGACAGGAATGATTTTCCATCACGAGATATTTGTTATATTTATAAACTTATTGGAATAAAGCATGACATGCAAAAAGAATATTAAAATAATGTCTAAGTTCATTGTCAGCATGATACACTATAATGTTTTAAAGTAACGGTCGCTTATGAATTTCAAACAGTTAGTATATACCTGTATATTTATATATCTGTGTGTGCGCGTGTGTGTAAGTGGGTAATTACACCGGAATTTCTTTTTCTACACTTCAAGGCTTCGGTGTAAATTCAAATTCTCTTGGATATTAAAAAGGGTTGAGATATTTTATTTTCTAAATTAATTCTAACTTTGATTACACAAAAAATAAATAAATAATAAAATAAAATAAAATACGATAAAAGTTTCTGGTTTCACGGGGGAAAAAAAATTATTCTTTATAAATAAGAAATAATATATTCGATGGGTTTTTTTTATTAATTTCATTTTTACTTTCATTTATTTATTTATTTTTTTATTTTTTTATTTTTTTACTGTTTTTATAAAAACTTTATAGTTCTCCTCTTCGGCTTGCTTCATTTTATGGACAGGTGTGCCATACTTTAAAACAAAATTATGCATTAGCTGTATTTATTTATTATAATTTATGCTAAACAAAGAACAGATTGCTTTGTAAATATATTTTTACTTATTCTTAAAAAGAGAAATAATCTGAGAAATCAATAAACAAACAAACAAAACCAATACAGTAAAGAAGCAGTATATCTGAACAAATTTAGAAAACTTATTTTATTCTAAAATCGACGAGCTAACTCCCATTTATTGGAGCTTAATAAATTTAAGTTCCTCATCAAACACATTCAACCCCAATACAGACCGTTCTCATATAACACAATAAATGGCTGCGAAACTTTTGCTAAAATTCAGCTAAAAGTATCAAAAGCAATTCTAATAATGTGCATAGCTTCAGGCTTCAGTTCGTTTAAACACGAAACTTCTGTTGTCCCCAAAAGTTCCGTTTTAAAATTATAACTCGTTTGTATCGTCCACTTTGCACTGATGTAATTAATTTTCTATCCACTGAAACAAGATATTCAAATGTCCGATAAAATTTTTGAGTTACGACCGATGCTGGGAAAATTAATACAGCTTAGGTTTATTAGTCAAAGGATTAAGTTGCAAGTGGTACGTAACCGGTTTAATCAACTTTCAGACGAAGATTAATACAGAAATAGATTATAATTTCATTAAGTATTGTACTTTTAATATTAATTTTTTAAAGTACATTTCTAATTATTCCATTTATTTTATATTTTTTACTTTTTTACTTACCTATATATAGTTGAAAAGGATCAATTTTTCGAAATAGAAATATTGCTAGATTGACATGTTTTGAGGTCCTCTGAATTTGAAAATTAATCTAATATTGAATCGTATTCTTACCATATATTATATGACATAGAAAGTATTGTTTTGGGTCAAATTTTTAATATTGGGATTTTGATATATTTACAAGTTTTGAGGTGCCCTGAATCTAAAATTAAGATTTTTTAGCGATTGGTCTGTCTGTCTGTGAGTTTGTTATCAGAATAATTCAAGAACAAATATCCTCAGGAAGCCCAAACTCAGTATTCTAAAATTTGTATCATACTTGAGTGCTAATTATTTGAAACTATTTTAATTAGACAAATAGTTCTTATGCAAGAAATTAATAAAGTATTCAAATTGATTACATCTATGAGCGAAATTTCTAGGAGGCACAGTTTTATATTTATTGTCATGAGAAATTTAGATATATATATACTTCGACTGCACTCAACAAAATACGTTCTTTATATGCAAAAAAGTATGTTTCTCATAAAATATGATATGAAAATATGTATCCTTTGTTTACAGGACCGTATAAAATAATTACGATATATTAGTTCTATTAAGAGAAGACTTGGTGCTTTATAAATAGAGGAATAATAAACAATGTCTTGAAAGTCAAAATAAATAATAAACTGGCAGATAGCTGTTTCAGTAGACTTAGAGTAACGTCACCGACGTAAAATCCAATTCGTTTCTTATATAAAGGTGCACTTTCGTTTCGTTTCTTTTATGCACTGATGACGATATTTTTAATGCTACCGAAACAGCTGTCTGCTAGTTTCTTATTTCCATTGGCTTCAAGACATTGTTTATTATTTCTGTTTATATTGTAGTGCTATGCTTGGAATCGTCTCAAAGTGCATTTCAAACTGTATATATATTTTTTTTTCTTTTTAATGCTGTACTATTTTAAGTATATTTTTTGTATGTATACATATCATAGCTAATATACAGGTATTCTCAAAATTAGTCCAATACGTTTCAGTGAGTATTTTGGGCGGCAATTCTCTGAATTAATTTTGAAATAAATTTTAAGATTTAATAAAAACCTTTGGTAAGTAAAAAACTTTTAGTAAACATCATAAAATGCTAGAGATCGCAACAATTGTTTCGGGTCGAAAGAAGACACGACCCTTCGTCAGGCGAACAAAGTAGGTGCGAGTGCTTTTTATAAAAACATTTGAGGTTTTATTAATGTAATTGCGATATGCAAACAGAGAGATGCGATAGATGGGATGGTATTTCCCTTTCATATAAAAATATTTGTCAAATAAAACTGATTTGAAATGTTTAAGATGCGCTATAAGGGTTCAGATTATAATACTTAATTTGTTATTCTGTAACAATATATCTATAATATTAACTGTTATAATGTCTACTGTAGAGTAGAATAGGTATTAATTACAAAACTTTGAATAAACACCATAAAATGCAGTAAACTCGCATCTCGTTTTGTAATTATTCCTTTAAAATGCCAGTTCTGTGGTGCTTACTTATTAGAATACGTACTAGTGTTGGTGTTAGGGTTAAGTCCAGTTGACTGCGTTAGGGCACTAGGCTTTACAGGGGATGCCCTTCGTAGGGGGCTTTTTAAGGGGTTGTAGCCCGTATTTATGCAAGTATCGGAGGAAACCATGGAAAACTCCGAATGCTTAGGCCGTCGTGGAATCGAACCCAGAACCTCACGTCTACCAGCTTTGACAGCAGAAGTATTCGGTGGCTACTAGTAGGTCAATGGAAAAAGTAGGGAGGATGCCATACCAGACTACTTATTAAATAATCGTTCTTGTACACAAAAAAGTTAAATCAAAATTTAAGATATAAAGTATGAACCATATGGATTATAAAATGTACTGAAAGGAGAAAAAAAAAATATTCTTTTTGTAAAGAGAAAAATGTCGATCTTCGCTATCTAATAAGACAAAGATATTTTGAGAGATTTATTTAGTGATCAATAAATAAAGAATTCTTACATAAAATTCTATCTACGTAAAAATATTTATTCTACATACATAAAAAAACCATTATGATTTATTTACGATGAAACTAAAGGAAAGGATGTTGCGTAGGACTTATTTTTCACATCTTTTATTATTATTATCAATATTATTATTAAAATATTAATACTTGTTATTTATTTTGTTGTTGATAATTTCGAATTAATTGTTTGTTTTTGTTATATACATATAGTTATGCTGAATATATATACTTTATTGTTTATTTTTTCTAATAATATTTTTGTGTAAACTCCAAAGATTTAATATACACGAAGCAAAAAATTGTCATTAAATGTTAAGAACTAGTCTTTATTATAATAAAAGGAATTAATTTCATTTTAAAAGAACAAAATACATAAAATATTTTTTGCAATGTTATTCTAATTTATTATTTATGAAGAAGGTAAAATATGAAATATACTTTTTAATATATATTTATAAATAATTTCTATAAGTAAAAATTTCCACACAAAATATACAAAATCAGTTCCTAATTTAGAGATAATTTTATCTTTATCAGGCTATCAGGATATAATGCTATAGTATATTTCACTAAGAAAATATTCTGTAACTGACATCTAGAATCTAAATTGTGGCTCTAGAAAAAATAGTTCCATGTCATCCTTATAAATTCTAGTCTCCTTGGAAAGCGAGTTCTAGAAGCCCCTATTAGAATTCTAGAGCGTTTGCTTATATTCTCGAGGGCAAAGTTATTTAAAAATCTCTGCAAATAAATGACACTACAATAGGCGGGTTTCTGCAAATATAATCTTGATTTATTACCAAATTCTAGAAAATCAAGAAAGAATTTCTCGCAATATAAATTATTCAGAATATTTAGAGTATTCAGAATATTTAGAGTATTCAGAATATTGTTTCACCATCTAGAAATGTGTACACTAGAAATTCTCGATAATTTCGTCTATTCAGTTTATTGGCGTGCCTTATGCGCATAGCTCGGAAATCTATATTTCTAGTTAAGGGATTTAGAAAATGGTCATTCTAGAGAAAGGCGGTATATTTTTTTTTCTCAGTGTTAATTTGTTGTAATCGCATCAAAATTCAACTAAATGTGACAGTAATATCAATTTATTTGTTGGCATTCATTTTCTGCTGGTAAATTATATTAAATGTTATTGTACGTATAGTCGGTAACAAAAGTGTTCGAACACTAACAAAAATGCCTATATAAAAACAGTACACTTAATACTGTTTTATTAAATAAATTCTTGTCGAATCCTGTTCTTAGTGAGTCTAAGAACAGGATTCGACAATGATTTATTTAGCAAAACTGTATTAAGCGTACTTTTTTTACATAGGAATTTTTGCTAGTGTTCGGACACTTTTGTTACCGTCTGTAGTGTATTTACAAATTTTTCTCAAAAGGGAAATTGGGTGCGTTTTTAAACGACGGTATTGAATTCTGATAACAGAATTCAACTACTTTTATAAATCCTTTGGGTTTTCAAATATCCCTCCTATTTCTTGTGTAAGTTTACACTTTCTATTAACTTGTGTAAATTGATTTTTGATATTCGTTAGAATTCTAGTTTTAAATATATATATATATATTTGCGTGTGTTTGCCAATTTATCGTCATTATTATTATTTATGGGGGTATTTAAATGTAAAAAATAATTTTTTAAGCAAAGATATTTTTTTTCCTTTATAAAGTATTAATCATAAATGCTTAAGTATATATGGTTGATACTTTATAAATGGCATATACGTGAAATAATACTGTCATCCTATATTGCATACATAGGATATTTCCGAAATTTAAACACTTATATTAAAACTGAAAAATCGCTTGTCTATCAGCTTATCAAATTTGTAAATAAATTAGACAGTAGATTAAAAAGTTTAGACCTGCAAATTTTATTTATTTATTTATTTTTTTCTTAAAAAAAGAAAGTTGCAAAATATATAAATTCACAGGGTGTAATAAAACTAATCGTCACAACTGTTAGGGGTGATAAAACTTGCCAAAATAAACAGCTTTCACCATAAAATGTAGGGTCGGAAAGCAAAGTGTGAGCCGTAAGAGACCCTTGTCGCTCGAGTTAGTACCGCAGCTTCCAGTGTTCAGGAAATGCTAGGAATATTCAAACGTCGACGTGATTCACTCTATTGCTGATGTAAACCCAGTGTTGCAGCTCCTGGTAGCTCATTTGAGCATTTGTTGCAAAGCTTTCCTTGATAACATTCTTTTTCCTTTATTATTTACCTTTATTGTATTTTCCGTTTTCACAAAGCAGGTGCCCTCTTCCTTTCCGATCCCATATTGTACAATAAATTTTGTTTGTTTTGGCAAATTCTATCTCACCTTGTGAGCATTAGTTTTGTTATACCAAGTATAAATCGCACCCCGGAATGAAAATATACACAAGTTAAAAAATGGCAATTTTTAGTAAACGTCATTAAAAGGTGTGTGTGATGATCTGCAACGTGTGCTAAAAGAGTCACATCTCTATGTCGAAAATTATCCACCTGAGGCAATTATGTCAGTTTTCTTATAACGTTATCTTTAAGTTGATTTTTCTCAAATACAGCATTTTTGAATTGTGTCACTTTTCTTTGTAGGCGGTATATATATATATATATCATTAAAAATTATTTCCCAAAATTTATTAATAATAACTCTTAAAATTCAAGTAGAATTGTTCATAATTTGCTAATTTTTTTGTATAAGAACGCTCAAAACAACTATAATACACTATTATAAAGAAAAATATTTCATAAACTATCCTTGATGCTTTATTATTCTTTCTTAGTACCTTTAATTGGAAGATTTTATGAAAACAGAAAATTCATCAAAAAATTTCCCTAGCATGCAAAATTATTTGATTAATGTATATATTCAAATTCCTACTTGAAAAACCAGACATAGATTAATAAAATTAAAAGGTATTTAAAAGTTATTATTATTATCACTTTTGATATAGTCGTAGTGGTCGTCACTGTTGTTGTTATTGCTCAGAGCTTTTTTCTTAAATGTTCAGCTGAAACAATATGCGACAGTGATAATAAAACATTTCTAGGATAATTCCACACTGTAAGTTTAAACTTTAAAATAATTATTTTTGCACGAGAATACAAGATCATATAATCTATTTATTCAGCCAGAGAAATGTAGATCTTATTTCAAATCATGTCTTTTATTCGCAACTTTCATAATAATAACACATTATAACAGTTTCTTTAAACCTTGTTTTGCTTTAAGGACAAATCAAAAAATTTTGAAAGGATACCGCTATTTGGTCAGTAATACTTCGATTGCTCCTACCACTTTCGTATATTGTTTAAAAATAAATAAATAAATAAATAAAAACTACGAAAAACATTCAAAAAATGCCTTTTTTTTCTCATAATCGCTGTTTTGCTATAACGACATTCTTGCTATTAAAAATCTTTTTTTGTTTTTTTTAATACTTATTTTATTTTTTATTTATTTATTTAATTTTCATATGTACAGAAGGGCTGTAATCGTGTCAACCAAAACATTGGCTTTTTCTTTATCCCCTAAACCTTTTTACTTTCTCTTACCCATAGGGTTGAGAAAATATTGTTTTTCGGTCAAATTTTCGAACGTGAGTTTTTGTTATATTTACGTGTTCTAAGCTCCCCTAAATACGAAAATCATGTTTTTAGCGAATGGTCTGTGTGTCTGGCTGTCTGTGTGTCTGATATCAGTATATTTCGAGAACAAATAGTAGCAGAAATTCCAAACTCGGTATTCTAAAGGTGTATCATATAGGGATGCTACAGTAAGCTTTTCGTTGAGATGAAGCAAATGGGACACTCAAAAGTACAGGGACACTCAAAAGTATTCAAATACATTACGTCTATGGGATAAATTGCAGGTAAGTAGTGTTTAACATCTATAGACTGCACTAAACCAAATGAAACGAATGGAGTAACTTTTCATGATGGGTATCTTTCAAAAGAGATCGCCAATACCTTTAAAACGAATGGTTGAACCATCGATCTAAGATAATTTAAAATAAAGTTATCGATTTTTTTCCATTTTTAACAAAAAAAAAAAAAAAAAAAAAAAAAAAAAAGTTTCTTTTTTTTTAATGTAATATTGAGAATAAATTTAACTTTTTGAATGTTGCGTCTGAAAATTGTCTGTATAATTTTAAGTAAACTTTTAATTTCAATAACAAAATTAAATTCTATATAAATGATAGGTGCATTAATAAAACGGAGGGTTGAGGGGGGCTGTAGCGCCACTCACACAGAACTAATTATCATATAAAACTCTTCCGAAGCCTAATTTGAATTGCTTAACACAGGTTTACATAACAGTACTCGTTATCTTACCTCTTAATCTGCAACTTGTGTTTATAGTATTAAATTTCAGGGTAAGAGAAAGTCGTGTGAGTGAAACACCAGATAATTTTTCTAATTTTAATTATCTTTTCTAAGATTTTTTTTTTTTTGGTAATCTATTCGAATTCTTCTTTGTTTCCCTTCAAGCAAACGATGATTATTTTTTATGCCCTACTGTCTGTGAAACGTGCTTTATTTTATGTAACAAAAAATCTGTTAATTTTATTTTGTTTGTACAGTCTAAAAAAAATGTTTTAAAGTAACAATGAAAAAAATCACCATAGATTGTAGTATATTTGAATTCCTTTATACATCCCTTCATACGATCAATATGTCCAATCTCTATAAAATATTTTAAGTAATATTCCTATATGACATACATCTAGAATACTCAATTTGAATTTTAGTTAAAATTTATTTTGTAATTATACTGATAACAGATTTTTATTCAGTCAGACATACATACACACACACACAAATTAAACTTAAAAAATCCCTATTTTTTCGGATTCAGGGCTTTTCAAAATGTGTAATAATATCAAAAATGCAATTTCAAAATTAAATTCGCAAACAATACTTCCTCTATCGTATACCGGTAAGAGAAATGAAAATAGAAAAATTTTAATCGAAATTTCATAGTTTTCGGTCAAATTGGGTACGGGTTTTTTACTTCGCTTTCAGTTTTTTTTTTTTTTTTTTTTAATAAAACTTATTGTTTGATATTTCTTTTTCTTTAGATATTAAGAAAACAGTTTTTTAAATGCAATCCCTATTTCTAAGAAAAAAGGTTTTAAAGAATTCATTTTTTTTATTATTATTTTTTTTTCTCTTAGCACAGTTTCTTTATTTCAATTCGTGTTATTTGATCATTTTTTTTTTTTCTGAGCATTAAAAAATATATATATATATTTTTTTTTTTAAGGAAAAGTATCTTAATTAATTGTAATTTTATATTATAGTTTGTCAAATTTGTTTATTAAAGTCGTTTCTCTTTCTCATTTATTTTCCATTTTATATTTTTCTTTTCTTTCTTTCTTTATTTATTTGCTTTCTTTAAAAAGAAAGAAAAAGGAGGAAGCATTGAATGAAACAAATATTCCAAAAATTCGTATGACAGTAAAACTTTCGGCTCTATCTATACATCATCTTGCAATATTAAATTACATGATGTAATCATGTAATATTAATTTACATATTTAAAATGAACCCAAAAGAATTTTAGTTTTACATTTGAACGATACAGAATGCTTTAAAATGTTTCAAATTCAATACGATGTAGAAATTCTTAAGATTAAAAAAAAAAAAAAAAATGTTTGCAAGTACTCATCTTGAAAAATCAGGATAACGTAGTAATCAAAATAATAATATTATGCTTAACATTATTTATCATAACAATTCCAACATGCTAAAAATCATTACTTATATGTCCTCGAGGAAAGAATACGTAATTAACTTTCATTTGCTTGTTAAGCTACTCAACTAAGTAGTCGAAGTAGGTGATGATGTAAAAAAAAAATATATATATATTCTAGATAGCTCTTCAGAAAACCAATAATACGATAAATATCTTAAATAAATTATAAAATTAGTATGGCGAAACTCACAGACTTTTGGATACTTTTTTTTTTTTTTTTTTTTTTTTTTTTACAATTGCATGTATGCATTGTGATTATAATTAAAGTGATACTATATAAATCATTCTTGAGATTGTCAGATGTTATAGAGTTCTACTTTTTTTAATGCCGTTATTTTTTAACAATAAACGTTCCTTTGATTAAACGTCAATATTCTACGATTAAAATAAAATAACATTATTATTCTAAAAAATAGTTGTATTGAGCTCTGACTTATTTTTTATATGAGATTTTGTTGAAACTTCGTACATATAAAAAGTATGACTCAAGATTCCCTTTAAATTTTGCAAATAAAACGTTGTTAAAAGGACTCGGCCAACCACGTATGCATAAACAGAGGCATTTTAGCAAGTGCTACTTAGTGATGAAAACACTACACGGAAGTACAGCAGTATTGCCAAATTGTATGATGTTTCAATTCAATAATCATCGCTATTTTTGTTGTTGTTGTTGTTATGTTTACCTAATTGTATGTTTGTCTAACCATTTATCATGTATATATCAAATATCATTCTTCAAAATCGGTGACAGTTATTAAATAGAAGAGTCCCTACAATTTGGTATCACTAAAACACAGTTGCTTGCGGTGACCATCGAACGAGAGACGTGTGACAAATGATATCATAGCAAATGAGTTCAGGCTGGGTCGGTTTTTAAGACCACTAATTCTACACTATCGGCCATTGGCAACGGTCTGAGACTCACCCCCAAGAATAGTCTGGAAACATGCTGTCACAGTTTTGATTCTCCATGGAAGGGATGGCTTCCCCACTTCAGTTAGATGGGAACATGGGGGACATTGTGGTCACGACGAACTGTACGTGCACCAACCACCATTAGTGTACACGATGGTCTTTGGCTGGTTCGTGTATCGATCCTGCAATCTTCCAATTACGAATTCGGTACTCTACAGCCAGGTTACCGCGGCCCTCATGGCATAATGCAATGGAGCTACGAATAAACATTAAGTTTTGTTACAAATTTGGGAAAGCAGTGAATGAGAAACATTAATTATTAAGTTGTTTAATGCATGCATATAACAAGAATAGAAGTATTTAATAAGATATGTGTTTATGGCAATTTTAAAGATTTCCCTCGGTGAATAGGTCGCGTTCGGATTGTGGAAAACAACCAGAATCTCATACGAGTCATAAACAAAATTTTCATTCACTGATTCTGTTCCATACATATGCATTAACATAGGTGCCATCAACGTTTTTCCCAATTTGTAGCAAAACTTGATATTTATAAGGAGCTCCATTTGTACTATGATGCGAATCTTCCACTCAAATGTTCATACCAAGCAAATGCGTTTTAAAGTCATGTCCTTGCCAAAAGGTGGCACCACTGATCCGCATCTTCCAGAAAACTACAGACCTATTTCTCTGCTCTCTTGCATGTCCAAAATCTATGAATATATTTTAGTGAAACGTTGGAATGATTTTTCCGATTCATAATGGGATTATGCCAAAACAATTCGGGTTTCGTCCGCGTCATTCACCACTGCAGCATTTGTGGGGAATTTGTGAACTTATTCATGACGCCATTCAAACAAGAGGAATTACTAGAAATATATTTCTAGATGTTCAGAAAGCCTTTGATAAGGTCTGGCAAGCTGTCAGTCAGCATCAGTTTATGTCAAGGTCCAATTAAATATGAAGTTTCTGTGGAATTTCTTTTATCTTTTCATGCAATACTGTACACACAAAAATTTTTAATGTACAAACAGACAGATGCCAGCTATAAAGAGGGACATGTTCTAAACACAACCAAATCATGATTAGCATATCTAAAAGCATATAAATCCATCGAATACCTAAAGTCGAAAATTTTCGCAAACTCAATGCTTTCTTATGAACATAGGAAAAAGACTAATAATAATATAATGTTAAAACGTAAAACGTAAAACGTAAAATCACAAAGCTGATAAAACGTTCTTAAATGATTTATTATTTCCTTTTGGATATGTTAAACATGAGTCTAAATACCCTTTAGAAATATAATCAATCCTTTCATAAAGTCTAGAAAGTTATTAATATTCAGTAATATCTAGGAGTTCTTTAAAAACATTAGTCAGACAAATTTTCATGCATATATGTATCTTGAAAATCATCGTAATATGAAAGAAATTAGAATTTAACGATACTGCATAATTTATTCTTTAGTTTAAACAAAGCAGGCATGTTAAACATTATCTTTTCTATCACCTGGAGCAAAGAGCGCCGTAATTAGTTTATATTTATATTTACTTGTTAAGATGCTCAAATTAAATGCAAAAATATGTAGCAACTCACCAAATAATTCTGTATAATGTTGAAGAAAACTTGAATTCTGTAAATATTTGATAAATATTTTTAGATTAATAACAAAAATATTCAAATAATTTTGAATGGAAGTCATGATTTTCATCCCATTGTTAGCAAATCAAATACGAAAGGATATTCTTAGAAATAATTAAGGGGCTACATGGGATTTGAAGGCTGAAAAAGCACTTTCTTTTTATAATCATGGATGGAACACGGGCGCAGAAATTTTCTACATCTTAAATCAACGATATTATAAGCAGAGAAATTTCTTGAACAAATACCGGTATGAGTTCTGCGCTAGTGTTCCATCCCTGTATAATAAATAAAATTTGCTATTCAAAATTCTCAGCCTATAAAAGAGCAACATTTAAAAAATATTCTATAAATTTTTCATTAAATTTTTTTAAAAATTTAGCCGGCGGCGTATCCTGGTTTTCGGAAACCCTTCAAAAAAAGCGGTGGACACGATTTCTCAAAAACTAATACACCGATCTGATTGAAGTTTTGCAGACTTCTTCAAAATACAATTGACTAAAGCTTGTAAAAAAAGACAATAAGACTTCTTCACACACCATAAGTTTTAAGGCAGCACAACCGGTTTCGAAAGGACGTAGCCTTCCTTCATCAGGTGCAAAAAACACGTGCTACTGCCTTGGAGGTAAAAGCAAGACTGAGTCTTGCTTTTGCCTCCAAGGCAGTAGCACGTAATTTTTGCACCTGATGAAGGAAGGCTACGTCCTTTCGAAACCGGTTGTGCTGCCTTAAAACTTATGGTGTGTGAAGAAGTCTTATTGTCTATTTATCGTTTGTACACCGTTTTGAATTTAGTTTTGGTGACTAAAGCTTGATCAAAGAATTTTTTAAGAAAAAATGAAATTGGACTTTTTGGCAGTGTTGTATGCAAAAACAGTACAATTTTCGGTACATTTTATCAAACGTGTACCCTTGTAAAACTAACTAAAAGAAAAAGCCTTCGTTCAAGCGCTAGCTAATTTTATTTTAAGGAAGTGTGCAAGATTTCAGTGAGATCGGTGCATTAGTTTTTTGAGAAATCGTGTCCACAGCTTTTCCGAAGGGTCTCCGGAAACCATACTTGCCAACATCCTAATTAATATTCCGTAGTGTTGTTAGTCCCGCCCTTTTTTCACGCCAGTAAATTTTTAGAGTAATATACTCCAAATGCAATTACGATTGAAGAAGAAGAAAAATACTCTAAAAAGATGCTGGTGCGAAAAAGAAAGCAGGGCTAACAATACTACGGAATATTAATTAGTATGTTGGCAAGTATGCCACTACCCACTGGCTGAATTTTCCAAATTTTTTAATGAAAAATTTATAAAATATTACGTAATATTCATTTATATGCACAAGATTTTGAATAAAATGTTTATTTATTATATATATATACTAGCAGGCTTTGCCCGCTTCGCTGGACATTAAACTTAAAAGAGTTGTCAAAATCCCATATCCTTATTAATAACCTAAGTTCTCGCTGTGATTGGTACAGGTTTTCTCGCTCGCAAAGTGAGGACTCTGGATCTCCACTGTCTTCGGCACAACTTACCCACTCCTTACTTCCCCTTACTCAGCGGGTGAGTTCAAAGTTTTGCAAAATCACACTAACGTACATAATGCGTACACTTAATCAATATCCAGCCTGGGTCCCCACTGCCTTCGGCACAACTTACCCACTTCTTACTTCCCCTTCCTCAGCGGGTGAGTTCGAAGTTTTACAAAATCCCACTAATGTACATAATGCGTACACTTAGTCAATATCCGCACACCAAAATTCGCCATTCTAAGATAATTCAAAGCGAATTCAAACGGAAAAACATGTTTTTACACATGTTTATTGGGAACAACTTCAGTATAACCCCACAAAGATATTTGGCGATTTTTTTGTTGGCGATTATGGCTAAATCATAAGTCTAAAAATCATAAATCATATATGATAAATGATAAAATCATAATCTAAATCAGAAATCATAAAACATAAGATCATAAATCAAAAATAAACAACATATGAGGCTGCCATATTATATCGCAAACAGTCCAGAACAACATCGTTATCCTTCAAAACTGCGCCAAAGAAAAATCGCCAAATTCAGCTGTGGGGTTATACTGAAATTATACCGTTTATTGCCCTCCGACTCCGAGAAGGGGGGGGGGGATTTCGAATTTCGTGAAATCCAGTTACAATAAGTGCCGGATGCAAACAAACAATTTACGCACCAAATTTCGTGACCACAGAAGTCTTTAATAGAAAATATTACAAATAAATAAATACAAAAAGCACAGCTTTAGTATGGGACCCCTTTGGAGAATTTAAATATTTTAAGCCATTTTTGCGATGAATTGAATTGGCTATCTCAATTGTGCAATTAAAGATCTTGGCGAGAAACGTCCGAGCTACGTCGGTTCCGAATTTCAAATTTTGCCAAAGGGATCCAATACTAAAGCTGTTCCATACACAAAATAAATAAATAAATAAAATAAAATAAAAAATCTTTTCTGATATTTACAAAATAAAAATAAAAAATCTTAATAAAATCCAAATTATAATCATATACAATTAATGGGAGAACATAAAAAAAAAACCCTCATAAGGTACATAATAACAACAAAAAATTTTGTTTTACTGCAGAAAAGAAAAGTACTGCTTAATTAAATAAAAATATTAAACTAATGCCAAATATCTCTATGAAAATATTTATCTACGTGCAAATTCCACATAAAAAAAAAAAAAAAAAAAAATCACCAACTTTTGTAGGTGTTTTTCTCTCTAATTTTTATTATTATTCACGTGAAATTAAAAATATTTCATTTTATTTCTCGAAAATAAAAATATATATAAATGCATATTTATAAATATAAAACCTTTTACCGAATCCGCGTTGAAAACGGAAAAAAAGTAAAATAAATTAGAAATATCAGACCTATAGTTATAAATTTGATACCAAATGAAAGGGGTGATTTTTCGGAATCCAGGGGTGCAAACAGTTTTTCGATGCGACAATTAGATTTTTAAAAAATAACTAAAGTATGAAATTTAAGTGGCAACGGAAAAACGGAAAAAGGGGAAAATAAATTAGAAGTATCAGACCTATCGTTACAAATTCAGTACCAAATAAAAGAGGTGATTTTTTTTAATCCTGGGGTGTAAACAGTTTTTCGGTACGACAATTAGATTTTTAAAAAATAACTAAAGTATGAAATTTAAGTGGCAACGGAAAAACGGAAAAAGGGGAAAATAAATTAGAAGTATCAAACCTATCGTTACAAATTCAGTACCAAATAAAAGAGGTGATTTTTCTGAATCCTGGGGTGTAAACAGTTTTTCGGTACGACAATTAGATGTTTCAAAATTAACTAAAGTATGAAACTCAGATGGCAAAACTTCATTTCAATCTTTTCATAATTTGTAGTGCGAATCACGCGAATAAAAAAAGTCTTTTTCTTAAAAATTTATTTTTGTATTTTATTTTTCCATTCAAAGCGTTTTAGTGAAAAAATATTTATGGCGCATGCGCAGGCGTTTTTTACCCACAATTTAAACACTAATTATAATTTTGAAAATTTCTATAGATATAATTTTAAGTTGGGTGAAGACCTAAATTCCTGCCAAGCGCCGTTGAATTCCGTCCAGCCGTTCTCAAGTGATGCCCGGACAAAAAAAGCGACATACGGAAACGATGACACACACACACACACACACAGGCAAAATTTTCTGAAGTCATTTTCGGCTTTCATGGGGAAGATAAGTGAAGATATCGCAAAATTTTTTGATTCCGACAAATTTACAGACAAAAGTCTGATTTTATTAATATAGATATATATATATATATGTGTGTGTGTGTGTGTATTGCTTTTTTTTTTTTTTTTTTTTTTTTTTTTTCAGCGTTTGAAACCCATATAACTACATACTTGCTAAGCTAACCCGGAAGATTGTTAGTTGCCGCCCTTTTTTGTACACCACTTAATTTTTAGAATAATTCTCTTCAAACATATTTGAGGAGCAAACATTCAAACTGTGTTTTCTCCTTCGAATGCAATTTTTCAGAAAACACAAAAAACTGATAAATTAAAAAATAACCCTTCTTAGACCCTAATTATCATTTGTTTAGTTGTATTATTGGTTACTAGGAAGATCTGTAGGCCTACTTTACCTAATAAACTTAGAGTTAATTAGAAAAATGCATTTGAAATTTGGAGAAAGCATGTGTTGACCGAAACACAGAGGAGAAAACATGTTTTGAATGTTTCCAATGTGGAGAAAGCATGTTTTGACCGAAACACAGAGGAGAAAACATGTTTTGAATGTTTCCAATGTGGACAAAACATTTTTTTAATGAAAAAGTATGTAGCTCGAATATTGATCAAATAACATTCCTAATGTAATAAAGTAATTAACAGAACAGATTTTGTTATGTAATTATAGAATTAAATTAAATATTAACGCTTGAAAAATCATCCTGCAACTTGTAGGGAAGAACTAAAATTTTTAAGCCAATTTGAAATTTAAATTTTTAAACCAATATCTTCACTTAAGCAATTTCATACTTCCTCTGTTTCTTCATATTCTACATGAAAGTTATTACTAATGATATCTTTATACCATTTAAAATCAGGCTGATTTTTTCACTCTTCACTTCACCATACAGTAATTGTAAAAGTTTGTCTACGTCATTCTGATGCCTTTAAGTTTGAGATGAATTCTCTTACCTTGTTTTTTTTTATTAATGCTTAACTTGTTTTTTCTACCACCTCCTCTCTTTTCCTCAATAGGTTCACCAGCATGTACCTTAGTAACAATATCGGCTAGCATTGTACGACCTATTTCAGTTATAGCCATGAAATTGTTTTTACATACAGGAATTCTCCTACCACTGCTACTAGTAATAAAATAAGAAGCAGAAAATGCATGCTGTAAGCCAGATGATTGCGATTTATTTTGGTTTGGGTTATTAGGTCTACGTCGAGTTACATTTTTTGTAAGAACCAATGAGGCTATAATAGAATCTTGCCGCTGTTTGTCCGAAATTTCGCAAAGTCTATCCCGCAACTTCTTAACGTCATTAGGTCTAACATCAGTGCATGAAAAAGTATTAATAGAATGTTTGCATGGAGCATAAATGTTGTTATCTAAAGGTGCTGAATATCGTTTCTTTTTCGCTTCTTTTTTTTTTTCCCACCAATTCTCTGTCTTTTTCTAGTTCCATAATTAGAAGTACTCACTAATACACCATCTATTACGTCTTCCATTTGAAAAAAAAAATAAATTAAATAATTAAATAATTAAATAATAATAATAATAAAGTACACTCCTCTAAAATGAAGAAAACAAGATAGAACTAACGAAAAAACAAACATAAAAGCTGGTACATGTACGAGTCACGCGACCAGAAAGAGCAGTACTGACTGGTTGGCTGGAGAAATCACAGTTTGACTGAAAACAGGCTCTGGAGGAAACACTGTTTGATTGAAACCCTAACTTTCTAAGAGCATTTATAATGTGATAAAAATTATTTTGGTTTAAAATAATAGTATAATTTTGTGCTATTTAATGTTGAGTTCACAGAAAAATCACTAACTCATTTTTTTTTATTTTTGGAGAAAACACGGTTTGAATGTTTGCTCCTCATTTACGATTTAATAAGAAGAAAAGTATTTAAAAAAGCACTGATGTAAAAAAATAGGCGGAAAAGGGCGGGACTAACAATCTTCCGGTTAGTATGTAACTACTTAATACAGAATAATAATAAATAGATGCTTAATTTCTGTTTATAAGATGACAAATGCATTTTATGATTCTTAAAATGCATAAATAAAAAAAAAAAATTAAAAAAAAAAATTCTAAGTCAATTTTAAAGCATATTGTTAGTAAATGGTATAAATTATATATTTTTTAGAAATGTAAGTACGTATATATATTTTTTCTTTCTTTCTTTTTTTTTTCTTTTTTTTTTTTTTTTTTAGAAAAGCTTTTTTACTTTTATATCTTATAATATGAAAAGAAAATTGAAAAATAACATTAGTTTTTGAAACTTTTATTAAAATTTCTCTTAATATAAGGTTTTTAAAATGTGTATTATCTTGCTTAATTTTTGCTTCAGAAATTTAACGAGTGCAATAGTTTATACTTCTATTATTTTATTTAATTTCATGTGTTGTTATTTATGTTCTTTAAAAATAATAGTAATATATTGATAAATCATAGAAACCCAAAATCATAAAGTTATTAAATCATCCTTAGTTTTATTAATATAATTACCTTTTCCTCACATTAAATATGGAAGTAAATACCCTTTTAATAATATTTTCAATCGATGTACAATGTATAAAATGCTATTAAAATTCAATAATATGTATAAATTCTTTAGAAATATTAGTTAGACAATTTTTCCTGTATGTATATACAGTCTTGAAAACCTTTGCAATATGTAACAAATAACAAACTAGAACGTAACAACACTGCATTATCCATTCTTTAGCTTAAACAAAGCAAACATGTTAAACATTATCTTTTCTATCACCTGGAGCAATGAGTGGCGTAATTAATTTTCATTTACTTGTTAATACGCTGAAATAAACTGTAAAAATGTGTAGCAATTCAACAAAGAATTCTGTATGATCTCGAAAAAAGGAAAGAATTCTGTAAATATTTGATACAGACTTTTGTAATAATAACAAAATATAATTCATATAATTTTGATTGCTCGTAATTATTTTTTTTTTCATTGTTGATATGGCAAATATAGAAGTATAGAAGCAGATTTATAGAAATGCATTCATATTGATAATTAATATGTGGTAATAATAAATAAGTGTTTTACTTAATTTTAAAAGTAAGATGCTTATTTACTTTCTTCTAGATTCATAAAAGAAAGTATTGGATTTTTAAAAAGTTTTCAATGCCAGTGCTCGACGGATTTACATGTTTTAAAATATCCTAGGCCAGATTAAAATAAATAAATAAATAAATATCCGTCAGCCAGTGTGTCACGAAAATGCTGAGTATTTCTAGTTCAAGAACTAATGCAGAAAATTTTATAAAATTTATATTTAGTTGCACTGTGACTAGATCTGCCAATTATGCTAATTTATCCGTAATAGCGATAGGCCCCGCCTTATTTTCCCACCAGTAAATTTGTAAAGTAATATTCAGCAATATGTATTCACGATTAAATGAGAAGACTATTACTCTACAAATATACTGGTGTGAAAAAAAAGGCGTGTCCTAATAGCTTTACGGATAAATTAGCATAATTGGCAGGTCTACATGCCTTTGTCTAACATTTTTGGTGCAAATCGAACGATAGGTAACACTTTTATATTGCAATTTCTCCCACTTACGATAATGCTATACCTGAGGTTCTGTTGTTTATAATTCTACAAATCTTGATATATGAGAGGTCCACTATGATACGCTAGGCCGATTCAATTCGAATGCATATCGTCGAACTTGGCACTGCTATGACACAATGATACAATTTTCTCCGTGTACGGAAAAATGTATTTCAACTTCAATAGCCTATAAAAACACCAAACTTGATATGTGAGACTGCTATTATGGGAAAAAAAAATTATTTAGCTTGAGTTTATATCGGCCGAGGGGTTGCGCTATTATAACTGCTCTTCTGCGATTTACCATATGGCTACATCTAAAGCATTTCTGGTTTAAATTGAACAAAACTATATATGTAAATGTTTATTGTGATTCTCTAGGATTAAATACTTGTTTATGTTAAGTAGTAGGGACACTTTATACAGAATTATATACAAATTTTTTTGTGATATCCACAATAAACTAGTTAATGATTGTTAAGGTACTCAAATAAGTTGTGAAATTATTTGCAAGGTAACTCTGTAAATTTTTGGAACAATTTCTGGAATATTAATCGAGTAGTTCACTCTTTTTTTTTTTTTTTTTTTTTAAGGAATATTTTAAATAATTATTTGCTTCATTTTGTTGACATAAGAAATATATCTCTATTATTTTCGTGATAACTAAACTTATTTTAAGTTCAATCAAATTTTTAAGACTGTTAAAGCGTAAATACTTGCGTTACTGTAAAAACTACTTTAATATTTAGAAATTTAAGTCTAAAAGTATTTGTTCAAAAGATAGATAACTTCTTTTTATAAATGAATAAATGTTTTTTTAATAGAGAGTGTTTTCGTTTGTTTTACTTTAAACCATATACAGTATTTTTTTTTAATCTAATGTGTATATTCACTATTAATTATAAATAATAAATTAAATGAATAATTTATATTGCGTGAGTTTGTATAGGGAAGTACAAAAGATGGTTTTGTGATGGCCACATCATACTAGTTTTACTTTGTGATAGCAGTATTATTCGACCACGTATTGTGTGTAAAAATAATCATTCTGTTTAATGGCAGAAATGGACGATTACATTAGGCGATAGGGGATCTAATCAGACATTTAGAACAAGGGTGGCCAACCTGCGGTCCCCGGGCCGCATGTGGCCCACCAAGTAGTTTTTTGCGGCCCGCGAGGAGGCTAACGATATTTAACGTTTGACAACTTTGGTTAACGCATTAAAAATTAATAAATACGATCTGACTTTCCGAAGTGAAAATAAATACCTTTCAATCATTATGGTAGCTAAAAGAATCACATTGTTGTTATGAAATATTATTTATTAGATTCATTAATTCTTCTTTTTATTATAGTTATTAATGTATATGTAAGAAATTTTTTATGATACTATTGTTATTTTATGACTGCATGTAAGTAATTTAAATTATTGTATTCTGTTCCGAATCTTCAACCCACCCTCCCTTGAAAACGCATATACATACGTGATTCATACACTCACAAACATATGTACACATACACATATATACATAAGATGCGGCCTGCCTGAATGAAATAGGTTCCCAATGCGGCCCACCATGCATTTTTGCTTGGGCAGGCCTGATTTAGAAAGCATGAATATTCAAAGCTGTTATAAAAATGCGTTTTTCCCCTTTCTGAAAAAACAGGGATTTTCACATCGTTTTTCCCCCCACCCACTACTGTAGCAATTACTATGGATTGACACTAATTGGCTGCTTGCTGAAATTCCACACAATCCGTTGGTAGATAATATTTATTTGAAATTCAATAAAATCGTTTAAATTACCAAAACTTAAATCTGCACTTTTTTTTTTATCACTTAGAAATACAAGTTTACTTTTTTAAATAGAATATTAGATATTTACCTTATTTTGGATCATTCAAGATATTTCTAACAGAGTGTATTATCATTTATTTTACTTCAAATCGGTACTGTCCAGTTATGATTCGGTTTATGATCTAAAGTGCATATTTATATCAAATAAATAACACCGATAAGTAACTTTTACTTTTTCATATTCTCATGCTATAGGAAGGAACATCAAGCTCGTAAAATGTTTACGACTTCTTTGGATTCTTTACCGTGTCTTTACTACTAGTTATAAATACCATTTATACCTGTGGTTAATGTTCTGGAAGATTTAAATGACATTTAAATGGTCCAAATTGACTAAAATATTACATATGAATGCTAATTCTTCGTAATTTTTTTTAAAAGATTAATTTGTTTATAATCTGCAATCAAATGAGTTTTTCCTCAATTCATTTATTACATTAAGGGCTATTTCTTAAAAATGTAAAAGGAAAACCATTAAAAAGAAAGAGATAGGAAAAGTTTCTAACAAATGAGAAAGTATTCATCAATTCAGTTAAAACAATTTTTACTTCTTCTATATTCAATAAAAAAAGTATTAGATTTGTAAAAATTTTCGACTGATTTATACATTTTGAGAGAGCTACAACTATTTTTACAAAATGTTTTAACCATTTTTTTAAAAATGTCTGTCTCTCTGTGTGTCTCTATGTGTACGATAAAAATTGTATGATAACTCCATTTCAAGATCTAATGTCAGATTTTCATGTAAATGTATGTTTAGCTTCACTTTGATATAAATTAATATCTACCAACTTTTGGTGCAAATCGCCAAACTGGTGGTGCTAATATGCTTTGATTTCTTGAATTTAAGAGAAAGCTATATCTCAACTTCTATTGTGTATAATTGCAAAAACTTGATGTGTGAGAGAGTCATTATAAAACACTGTAGTAATTCCTTTTGGTTGAACATTGGCTTCGAGGTGGCTCTGCTAGGCTGCGATTTACCCTCATAAATAGGAAGACTATATCTCAGCTTCTATAACCTATAAATGAACCAAACTTGTTGTGTAAGATAACTACTAAATCAATGCTGACTTAATTTGAATGTACATCGACTGACAGATTGCACAATTATTATTTACCTTCTGAGATTTTCCACACAGCAATATCTCAACATTTATTGGTAAAAACTTCAAAAACTTCATACATAATTTTTTTAAGGAAAGAAGTTAGGATTACATTTTTGTGCAAGTTGATAAATAAGTTGTATATAGAAGGATATATAAGAAAGTTTTGTTCAAATGAATGTTTTAGTCACAGCATTATAGTTGCTTTTTTCTATGCACATAAGAAGGAAGTATTGGATTCTTAAAAACATTTTTCCTTCGGTTTTCGGTGTATTTACCATATTTAGGATGTCCTGAGCAGCATTTGACCAGTTTTGCAAAATGTCTGTCTGTTTGTGAGTCTCTGTATCAAAAACTTTATGGATCCTGTGTCTCACGAACCAGCGGACGAAATTTAACCAAACTTGATATTAATTACATTTATGGATCATTTGTTAACAGGTGGTGCTTTCATGCCTTTTTTTTTATTTTTATTTTTTGTTACGACAGTATAATATATAATTTTGTGTAAATGTACATAATGAGAAATACTTTAATAAATGATTGCTATATTAATAAGAAATTTTGATAATAGTGATAGTAAACTAGGAAAAAATTGTGTATATGTAGGAACATCGATGACCTCCTGGGGAGGAAGTTATTTTGTATACTGTAATACCATATTGTAAATTTCCAATATGAGTATCTTTCAAAAGAACCCGTCAATACCTTTAAAACGAATACAGTAGAACACCTCTAATCTTCACGTTTAAGACTGGGGATATATTCGGAACAGAAAAATATGGATTTGCTGTAAAATAACAATCTCTGAACTAAAAAAAATTACTCTATTGTTCTCTGTAGTAAAACCATTGCAATAAACCACACAAAAGCTGTTTATTATTATTGATAAACAGCATTACTGTATGTATTTATGTATTGTACATACATACATACTGTAAAAACTGAAGGTAGCCAGCCTATAGTAAAAAATTACTTAGAAAATGTCCGTTATAGATTTTTGTTTAACAGATTAAATTCTAGAGTTGGCTGCAGTGTTCCTGCATTTTTAATCCACAAAATGTCCATAGGTGTTGAGGTTGAGTTCTGGTTGATGTACTGAAGGGCAAAATGAAAAACGTTCTTGGCATCGGTATGTCAAATCCGGGTAAGGAGTTCGTCATCATCACCCTCCGAATCCTCATTCACGGTTTCTTCACCATTATTTTCACCATGATTCCCCTTTGTCCAGTTTTTGTAGCACTGCTAATTTTTCATTTAATGAAAGAGTAACGTGTTTATGTTTCACTCCTGACATGTTGAAAAAACACACACAACTGTACATACAATGTAAAACAAATACTGTGGCGAACACATAAGAACACTGTCACCAACAAACAAAAATACACACCACGACAGAAATAGTGCGAGAGATGACGGAGCAAGTGGACAAGCGATAACAGCAAGTAAATAAAAATGACGCTTCGTTGGTTAGTCACCGACGAGTCCGGAGAAGTTCGACTGGAGCACAGTCGGATCAACCGGAGCGACGGACCAGACGAGGGCGTACGAGAGGGATTCTACAGTAGTTGAACGATAGATATGTGATATTTATTGAAATTTAATTTTTCCGACTGAGTGAAAATAATGCCTGGACCGGGACTCGAACCCCGGATCTTTGACTTACAAGGTCAAGGCTCTACCAATTGAGCTATCCAGGCCGACATCCCGGTCAGCATTACTCACTCAGAAAACCTTTTAGGCCTTTTAGGAAAGATCCTTTTATTTCTGTTGAGCTATCTAAATGATAGACCAGATTGTTTCTGCCTAAAAGGTTTTCTGAGTGAGTAATGCTTACCGGGATGTCGGCCTGGATAGCTCAATTGGTAGAGCCTTGACCTTGTAAGTCAAAGATCCGGGGTTCGAGTCCCGGTCCAGGCATTATTTTCACTCAGTCGGAAAAATTAAATTTCAATAAATATGATTTTCTTCCACAGTTGATTGTGTCATTTTATTAAAAATTGTATTTCATTCTCCCATTGTTTAATGGTGTTTTCCATATCCTGCGGCTTATTTCTGTTGAGCTATCTAAATGATAGACCAGATTGTTTCTGCCTAAAAGGTTTTCTGAGTGAGTAATGCTGACCGGGATGTCGGCCTGGATAGCTCAATTGGTAGAGCCTTGATCTTGTAAGTCAAAGATCCGGGGTTCGAGTCCCGGTCCAGGCATTATTTTCACTCAGTCGGAAAAATTAAATTTCAATAAATATGATTTTCTTCCACAGTTGATTGTGTGATTTTATTAAAAATTGTATTTCATTCTCCCATTGTTTAATGGTGTTTTCCATTTCCTGCGGCTTATTTCTGTTGAGCTATCTAAATGATAGACCAGATTGTTTCTGCCTAAAAAGTTTTCTGAGTGAGTAATGCTGACCGGGATGTCGGCCTGGATAGCTCAATTGGTAGAGCCTTGACCTTGTAAGTCAAAGATCCGGGGTTCGAGTCCCGGTCCAGGCATTATTTTCACTCAGTCGGAAAAATTAAATTTCAATAAATATGATTTTCTTCCACAGTTGATTGTGTGATTTTATTAAAAAAAGATATGTGATAATCTAAAACAAATTTATACATTATTTAAAAAGAAAAAAATATAAAGTCTGTAGTTCCTCAGATGTTGCCACAATTTTAATTTTCTTCCGACATTTTAGTGTTATATATCTCTAAGATGAAAATCGTCTGCATTTGTTATGAAGTTTGTTGCTGCAATGATCGTTGTTTAGTGGAGAAAGCTGCAAGGAAAAGTAAGCAAGAAAAGTTACAAAAATACAGTTGATTACAGTCATCAGGACGTCTTTATTGAGGAAACTCTCCAAAAATATCAATGATAAATATTTCCAAACGTTTGATACAGGGCGTTGTATAACATTTAATGATGATGCTGTTAAGCCCTGAAGAGATGTTGAGATTGCCGATTACGATGGGGGAGAGAGCGAATGTAATTGCGACTTAGCTATACGATTATTTTGAGCAGATCTGTGTTCCCTTTACTAGAACAGATCAGGGATGTCTGAAGTAAAAAGCCAATATTCAGAAAAAACAGCCAAATTATAGTGCCAAATACTTTCTTTGTTTCTCGAATAAAATGATAAAAATACTTTGAAATCAAAACTTCCTTATAAAAATTTATAGCTAATTATTTCTCGAACAAAATAAATTAGACGAATCAAAAACCGTTACATCTAACGATGGCACTATAATTAATTTAGAAACTAAATCTTTTTTTTTATTTTTTTTTATTTATTTATTTATTTTTTTTTATGATTTAAACTTATTCCTAAATTTAGCTATAATGAAATTAAACTTGTGCAATATCATTTGACGCTGAGTTTTCTAAAAGAGTAATCTATTTAATAAATATTACTCTTAACTGTCACTGTTGACATCTGATGAGTAATAAGTTATTTATTAAACGGAAAAGATTTAAATTACATCAGTTAATGATATTTATTCTACAAAGAGATAATAAATCTACACTTAATTATTTGAACTTAACGGAAAATACAAATTGTGCTCTTTCAATAAGTATTTCTCATAATATTAAAAGAAAAATGAATTGAATGAACTAATATTATTTAGCTGATAATTTGGTACTTAATAAATTTCGAATAAAAATTAGATTTATTTAAATAATATGGGAGTAACTTCCTCTCAGCATTTGTCATCAAAAATAATTTTAATAAATAATATGTACTGCTCTGCTTGAATTTATATAGAAAATATAAAAGAAAGTCTTGTGGTGAACACAAGCTACAAATTTTTATAATGTAAAAAATAGCAACTTCTTCTTATTAAAATAAAATCTAAACTTCCACTCTTAAAATAGTATAAAAACTAAGTGCACTTTAGTTCAATAAGCTCTTAAAATAAATGTGGATATCATCTATCTGGTGATGGAGAAAATAAATATCTCTGTCCGTAGTGCTGACATCACCACGAAGAAAATACGGTCATTTTTCTTTTATAAATAAATGTATCAAATTATTTAACAGCAATTTTCAACCTTCGGTTGTTTAGAAAGATATGATATATAATGTAATAAATAATTTGATATAAGCTCTTTCTATTTTATATATTCGTGAAGTTATTCGTGTAGTCAAAATTTTTACATTTGAATAATTGATTAATTGGAATTTTTATTGATTTCCTAGTGGAATTGTTATTATTTCTTAAATGTAGATTAAATAAGCTAAAACTATGAGAATTTCTTCTTCTTTTTTTCCTTTTCGAAAGGCGACCAGATTTTTTATATGGAATTTGAGGACAAATTATATTGGTGTCCCCAAATTTGGGGATAAAATAAATAAATCACCTTAAAATGTAAAGAAAAAAAATTGTAATTTTTATGTATGAAATACCTTGTATGTATGAAAAACACTTATATGAATTTTTTATGTATGAAAAACACTTATTTCAGATAATTTATTATACATATAATAAATTATTCAAGTAAAATATTAATAACTTTATAACCGATGTCTTCAAATGTGTTCTATTTTTGGGGGGACAAAGGGTCGATTTCGAGAACAGTCCTCGAATTTTGAGGGTGTCTGGTCAATTTATCTTTTCGTCTTCTGTTAAGGTGTCGTGTTTTTGTTTTTGTTTTTTCTTCTTTGAACGACTGTCAAAGCCTACCGAAATTGTCATAAAAAAAAAAACTACGAACAATATAGAAAATTGATTAACACAAAAAAATAGTTTTAATGGAAATTAAATAAAGGGCAAAGTTGGATAAATGTAAAAACATTTTGACATATGTCGAATTTGACCTCATTTTGCTCACTTACTATTATACTTACGCACTTCTGATATATTTAGGCATAAAATACAATTACTTCGCTTTTAAAAAGTATGATTTTTTTTTTTTTTTTTTTTTTTTTTTATTTAACGATGATACTCAAAGAAATAAAATTATGAAAATTTTGTATTTCATGGTTTTACTTTCCTATAGTTTGGTACAAGTGTGATTTCAATTTCCTATAGCAACATACTGTAAATTAAGAATTATGTATGGCTAGTGTCCAGACGGGGAAATCTTTCATAAATCGGGAACTTTTTGAATTTTTAAAAATGTCTCAGCTCGTTACAGAGTTGCGAATTTTTCTGTAATATTAGTCGTTTACAACAATAAAATTATAAGTAAGAGATAGAGACAAAATAACAAAATAAACAACAATAAACATTCTCTATACATCATAATATTGTTACGAAATTGTAAATAATTGTGTTTATTTTTGTATAAATTCTTTCAAAGAGGTTTAGTAAGTTGATAAAGTGCTAATTTTGTGCATTTCTAGTCGTTTTAGCGTTGAAATAGCCTTATTTTCCCTTAAAAACGCATTAAAAAGCCCCAATAATGCACGTAATGGATTTGGCGCCAAATTTGGCGACTTTTTCCCACCTTGGCGATTTTTTTGGCGACCTTGGCGAGAAAATCCTTATATGGGATATACCAAATATGGAAGCTGTAAGTTGATTGGTTGACCACTTTCTAGAGTTTTCTCGAAAAATCTGGGTTCCATGGAATAGTATATAAGAAGCGTTTTTCGCCAAGGCAGTCAGTTCAGTTCAGATCTCAGCCAGCTTCGCTAGTGCTTGCATTGCTCTTAAGCCTCTTTGAGAGAGACTTGCTTTATGTGTTATTACTATACAGTTTGTACTGTGGATTTGCTATTGACAGCTGTTGTTTAAGCTGTGGTTACTGCTTGAATTGAAGCTGATAATTGGTTTATTGACCTGTATTTTTCTGGAACTTTCTGTGAATAAATTACTGAATTTTTGTACGTTTGGCCTTTCATTCTCAGACAACTCACGAACCCCCAAGTACGCAACATTTCTGGTGTCAGAAGCGGGGATTTGTCTGTGAATGGTGATAACGAGAGCTATGGAGCAAGAGATGAAAAAAATTCTAGAAGGTCTCACTGCTCAGATGAATGAGTTAAGATCTGGATTGATAGAGAAAATGGAAACAGGACAGGAGAAGATGGAAACCGGATTGATCGAAAGAATGAAAGAAGGACAAAGAGAGATGAAAGAAAGTATGGAAGCATCGCAAAGAGAGTTGAAAGACGGTTTGACTGAAGAAATGAAGGTAGCACAAGAGAAAATGGAAACATCGCAAAGAGAGTTGAAAGACACTATGGGTGAAGTTCAGGAAGAAATTAAATCTAATCAAGATGAGATGAAGAGAGAGCTTTCAACGGTGAAAGAATCATTCGAGGGTAAATTAACGGTTATGGAAAACAGAATGGATGGAATAGAAGAGAAAGTTATAAAGATAGAAGAAAATTTTGAAGAGAAAGTTTTGAAAATGGAAAAGAATTTTGAAGAGAGATTTATGAAGATAGAAGAGAATTTTGAGGAGAAATTTAAAGAAAACTTTGATCAAGAGCTGAAAGGAAAGGTTTCAGAGATAGAAAGAAAGTTTAAGAGAATGGAGGAAGATCTTGAGAGAAAAATGAGAGAAGAGTGGAGCGGAGAGGTAATAGGGAATGAACTTCAGAGCAAGATTCGGAATCTCGAAGAAAAGTTAGAATCCATGCCCCAGGAAACTGAAAAGAAAGAGAGAAGAATCCAGAATCAGGAATTTATTAAGCTTTCCACCTACGACGGCAGTTCCTCGTGGTATGTATATAAAACGCAGTTTTCCATCGTAGCTGAAGCAAACGGCTGGGACTCTGTTGCAAAGACGGGGCGGGGCGACGCCGCAGATATTCTGGAGACCCTTTCGAAGGAACAGCGATATGACTTCGAAGCTGTAACCAGAGCACTAGAGCTACGTTTTGGAGCGAAATGGTCCAAAGAATATAGTCGACTCCAGCTAAGGTCCCGTCGCCAGAGACCAGGGGAAAGCTTACAAGAACTGGCATCAAACATCCAGAGGCTTTCACATTTGGCTTTCTCAGACTGTCATCCTGAAACACGCAATGATCTGGCTCTAGAATATTTCATTGATGCTGTCGAAGATCCAGACATTCAAAAAGCCCTCAGACTCTCCGGCGTGAAGGATGTGGAGTCAGCCTTGGTGTATGCCCTAAAGCTCGAGACTGCCCAACAAGCCTCCTGTAAACATCGCCAGAACAGCACAGCACACAAAATGAACGGCTCTCAAGATGATCTTAAAGAGATTCAGGAAATGATGGCAGAAATTAATAGAAGACTACGCATTCTCGAGAGTAAGAAAGAAGGGAAGACTCCAACAACTAAATGCTGGGGCTGTGGAAAAGACGGGCATATCAAACGAAGCTGCCCAGTAAGAACACCTAGAGAAGCAACCAAGAATGTCTCTGAAGTATGCCACCCAGGAGGAGCTCTTCGGGAAAGTTCAGATGCATTCTTGCGGAAGCCTCCATCTGAAGATCATAAATACATCCCTAAAGCCGAGGATAAACACCAAATAATAAAGCCAGTTGTTCGCCAAGTTACTGTCGCAACACCATCAGAACAAGATCCCGACCCATGGAGTGACGAAGAATTTAGAAAAGCCCAGTTGGAAGATCCTGACATAAAGCCAATATTACAGATGAAGGAGACAACCAGCAACAGACCTACCTGGCAGGACATTTCCAGATTTAGTCCCATTACGAAAAGTTATTGGGCACTTTGGGACTCTCTTCTTATCAGAAACGGCGTATTATACAGAAAGTGGGAATCTGATGATGGGAAAAGCTTCAGATGGCAGACTGTATTACCAAGATCAAAAATTCCAGCTGTTTTAGAACAACTGCATAGTAGCTCTACCGGAGGCCATTTTGGGGTAATGAAGACTCTGCAGAAAGTTCGGGAACGCTTCTACTGGTGCAAGGCAAAGGAGGATGTGGAGAAATGGTGTAAATCCTGTGATGCTTGTGCGGCACGTAAAGGCCCGCAGAAACGAAGTCGAGGAAGACTGCAACGGTATAACGTGGGAGCACCATTTGAACGGATAGCACTCGACATCTTGGGTCCTTTGCCACGGACCTCCAGTGGAAATAAATACATCCTCGTCGTGATGGACTATTTCAACAAGTGGCCTGAGGCATATCCCATTCCCAATCAAGAGGCATGCACGGTCGCAGAGGTCCTAGTGCAGCAATGGGTGTCAAGGTACGGCACGCCCCTACAACTTCATACCGACCAAGGTAGGAACTTTACCTCTGATGTTTTCAAAGGACTGTGTGAACTACTCGGCATAGACAAAACCCGGACAACACCCTTACATCCCCAGTCGGACGGCATGGTCGAGAGGTTCAATCGTATCATCCTGAATAACCTCTCCCTTCTAGTATCAAGGAACCAGCAAGATTGGGACTTAAAGTTGCCATTGTTCCTGCTGGCTTATCGAAGTGCTGTCCACGAAACCACCGAATACACTCCAGCCCAGATGCTGTTTGGACGTGAACTTCGTCTCCCTTGTGATCTCCTGTTTGGTTGTCCACCCGATGCGCCTTCATCGCCCGAGGAGTACATCCAAGATCTCCAGGCACGATTTGAGGACGTACACAACTTTGCTCGGGAGCGAATTCACATTGCAACGGAGAAAATGAAGACAAGGTACGATCTAAAGGCTACGCAACATGAGTTCCAGGAAGGAGAGAAGGTCTGGTTGTGGAATCCTGTTCGACGCAAAGGACTCTCTCCCAAGTTACAGTGCAACTGGGACGGACCGTACACAGTCTTAAAAAGGCTGAATGATGTAGTGGTGCGGATCACTAAAACACCTTCATCAAAACCGAAGGTGGTGCACTATAACAGGCTAGCCAAGTACCACAATTAACGGTAATATTAAAATTTAAAATGTAAATACTGGTAAAATTTACGCATGCGTAATGTAAATATTTGTATATAAATATTTGTGCATATTTGTGAATTTTGTAAATATTTCCCACTTAATTTATATTTCTATGTTATCTTTATGTGCAACTTAGTTCTTGTATTTTAGATTGTGTAAATTTGTTTAGTTTCGCCTCTTGACCAAGGGTTGCACTGCCCGGGACGTGCAGTCCTTGGGAGGGGAGCAGTGTTACGAAATTGTAAATAATTGTGTTTATTTTTGTATAAATTCTTTCAAAGAGGTTTAGTAAGTTGATAAAGTGCTAATTTTGTGCATTTCTAGTCGTTTTAGCGTTGAAATAGCCTTATTTTCCCTTAAAAACGCATTAAAAAGCCCCAATAATGCACGTAATGGATTTGGCGCCAAATTTGGCGACTTTTTCCCACCTTGGCGATTTTTTTGGCGACCTTGGCGAGAAAATCCTTATATGGGATATACCAAATTTGGAAGCTGTAAGTTGATTGGTTGACCACTTTCTAGAGTTTTCTCGAAAAATCTGGGTTCCATGGAATAGTATATAAGAAGCGTTTTTCGCCAAGGCAGTCAGTTCAGTTCAATCTCAGCCAGCTTCGCTAGTGCTTGCATTGCTCTTAAGCCTCTTTGAGAGAGACTTGCTTTATGTGTTATTACTATACAGTTTGTACTGTGGATTTGCTATTGACAGCTGTTGTTTAAGCTGTGGTTACTGCTTGAATTGAAGCTGATAATTGGTTTATTGACCTGTATTTTTCTGGAACTTTCTGTGAATAAATTACTGAATTTTTGTACGTTTGGCCTTTCATTCTCAGACAACTCACGAACCCCCAAGTACGCAACAATATGAACAAAATTATTTTATATATGATAATATTAAAAGTCACGTTAAAATACTAAAATTAAGTTATGATAGTCATAAAAAATAATATTAAAATAATGGAATTAAGTTATTTTTCAAATGGTTATATATACAGGATGATCGTAATAAAACTTGGACTATTCAGAGTACTCTGCAGCTGTAACTAAAATGCGGATGGAGTCGAAAATTTGTACTTAGACTTTTTAAAGAATTCACTGAAAGATTCGGAAAAAATTCCGCTTGGTGGCACAGTATAGTCAAATTACTTAAAATAATATATAATAAATAACTTACGACATTTCAAACTGTTATTTTCTCATTTTGAAGCATTAGGACAAGAATTAGCAAAGAATCATAATTGTGTCATTGTTAGTGAAGAAGAAAATAATCTGCTTGAATCATCAAATGTATGCAGCGTAAGTTCTGGGTATAAAAGGTGGCGATCGAGTGAGTACCGTTCTTTCAGTTACGACTGCTGTTGATTTACCAGAAAACGTGGTAATCTTGGAACTGTTCTACGAAAACTTGGCTGACGTAAAGGACAATGTGCGACAGACGATTAGCGATCAGCTGATGTTGGCTATTTATCTGTCACTATTCATTGATTGGCCACAATAAATGATGGGGCCATACATTAAATAATATTTTTTAAACTGCTAAACAATCTCTAACAAATAACAAAACTGTCTCTAATAAATAAAGATGTTTGTATTGAAATTAGCAGTTTGTTTATATTTTGATGTATGGCACCCCTAGCGGAATTTTTTAATTTAATTTTTTAATTTATTTTTTTAATTTAATTTTTTTATTTATTTATTGTAAATTTTTTGAGCGCATCCTTTGGATTGTCTATATACATATTTTTGACTCAATCCACATTTTAGTTACAATTACAGAGCTTGCTAAATAGGCCAAGTTTAATTACGATCACCCTGTATGTTTATAATTGGCTTATTAATTATGACCATATCTACATGTCATCGCAACACGTATATCTCTGGTATATAGAAATCTACACCTCTTTCCAGAGTGTTTCTAGACCGTACACAAGAGGTGTACACCTCTAGTGTACGGTCTGCAAACACCCTGGTTACATCTGCCTTACATAAAAATTCCTGGAGTAAGTGTAACGATGGGTCCGTGACTGATCAAAAAGTTTTAAAAATAGAACAAATCTGAAGTTATATTCAAAATCTACATGCAAAACTTGGTTACCTTTGCAAAAACGGTGGAATTTACAGCATAAGTGCAGCAATGGCAAAATTTTGAATTTTGAGGGGGCCATTCTGGTGGAAAGGGAAATGTAAGCAATTTTTTAAACTTCTAAAAATCTATCACTATTTCCCATTTTAATCTATCACTAATTCTACCACCATTTCATATTTGATTTGGTTTCTTAAGGCTACATATGCAAAAAAAAAAAAAATTTTCAAAGAAGTATATATGATGTCTGTAAGGTCTAATTTCAGCTTATCTGTTGAGTTATAAGACGTGGTTACTCTTATCCCACTCCGACATTGACAACGAGATGTTCACATTTATATGTATGACGATAGAAAAACTATAGTGTAACCACATTTCCTAAGACTAACAGTGAGGGCGATACCAAATTCTTAGAGGGGTGCCAAATTAACGACAGGTTTGGATTTAGTAAATTTCCAGTCATTCAGTGTTCCCTCATTGCTTATTTTCTCTAAACAACAAGGGTTATCACCCCTATTTAAACAGTGAACTCGTTGAGTGCGCCCTTGCGCAGACACTCGCACGGTCGCAAGAAATGTGGTTAAAGAATAGCTTCTTTTGTAGCTAGTATTTACTAAAACAAAAACAATGCGAAATCAAAGATTTAATTTATATTAAAATGGAAGTTCATCAGTAAAACTAATATTTCATTAATATGAAAACATTTGCAGACTTTTAAAGTTTAAATCTTGTATAAACTGGAGAGAAAACGTATATATATATATATATATATATATATGCGTCATAAGCTGTTATGAAACATAGCAGAAATAAAACAATTCTTCATAAGTTTATTCATCGAGACGAGTTTGTTAAAGCTACCTAGGGAAAATAACCGTTCCCGATTGCTTTCTAAAAAAACTAGTGCTATCTGCGGACGCCAGTAAATAAAATATCCACACTTTTATCTTCAAAGCGGTCACTCAATTGAATAACACGTACTACGCTTTTCTAAAAGTAAAAGAACAGAAAAAAGAGTACAGCTAAGTTAGATAAAATTTACAAAAAAGGAAACATTTGAAAAATACAAAAATCTTTATTCCCAACGAAAAAAATTCCTTTTCGGCAAGCTTAAAGGCAAAGTAGATTCCTTTACGTTAATGTTACAATTGTAGAGAAATTTTACATATGCATTAATACCTAGCCAATGGCTTTGTTCCCATACATTTCATTATTTACGTCGTTATTCTGTTTTCAAGAAATTTAATTTTCAACTACAAAAGGGTTTTATTTATTCTACTTAAAATTTTAGGCTAAATTTATTGGTTTATAAATATTTCAATTTTTAAAAATTCAAGCTCATAATCATTCAACAAATAAAAGCCTTAAAGATATACAATCCCAGCAATGGCGAATCCCGGAGGGGGCTATTGGGCTACACCCCCCTCCCCACCCAAGCTTAATCAAAATTATAATTTTTATTTAAAATCCATATAACTGTTGTCCAATATCTTTCTTTTAAAAGAACTAGGGGGCTCTGCCCCCTGCTCGCTCCGCTCACCAACCCCCGAGGAAGGCTTTCCCTCACCCCGACTTGCTTCGCTCATTAACCCCTGCTGGATTCTGCCCGACTATTCGCAACTTTGCCTTTCATTGAATTGGAATATTAATAATACATAAAACAAGAGAAAAGTTGAACAATATTATAGAAATCCACCATATATGGTATCACATTGAAATACACAATATTTAATATTATATCGTTTAAAATATGTGAAAAATCTGTCTTAACGTTCGACAGTTTAATAACAATTTGCCATTATTTTGAGAGAAAACATATGTTAAACAGCTAGACACACAAAATAAACAACGATAGCACTAACTGTTTAGAACAGAGAGAAATTCTTATCTAAACGATTTAGCGCTACAACTTTGGTATACGATCCACTTGTTAAATTTTTGTCACTGTTGGACGATGAATTTTTCGGGTATTATTGCTTGATTAAAGAAATTACGAACTTAATTTTTCTAATGCCTATATTTATTACTATTGAATTTTCTTTAGTTAATTTAGGGCAATATGTAACACTCTGCATTTATTTCATTATTATGTACAACAAGGTTTTAAATGGTGCTTACAACAGTAAACATGTAACTTTTTAAAGTGCATTTTTCCTAGAATAAAGTTTTAGTCAGATCTATTGAAATTAATATCTTATGTGATTATTTTAAACATTTCATTAGTAGTAGTACGACAGGACAATTTCTTTCAGATAGCGATTTTGTATTGTCGCCATGAATGTGCCAAGATGCCCGTCAATATCTGATTTTACCATTTCTTAAACTATATTAAATACTAAGTTAAATCGGAGGGGGGGGGGAATCACACTTTTCGAAACCTACTAATAAGCGAAAAATTCATCCTTGATTATATTGTAAAAACGAATTGCCGATTTGGAGTATTCAACATAGACCATCACCATTCATAAATTGGATGGCTTTTGAATGTTTGTTGACAATATTTTCTGAATAAATATTCATGATGGCTCCTGAATACTTGTTGGCGATATATTCTGAATAATTATTATTGTTGGCGATATCTCCTGAACTTGTGTTAATGATTGGCTTCTAAATATTTGTTGGCTACAACTTCTGGATGTGTACTGGTTACACCTTGATTTTTTTACATATATATTATATAATATTGAATTTGGAAAATAAAAAATGCGTTTGGAGAATGAAACATAATGATATTGAATAATATAATTTAATTTAATTTATCGAGACATCAAAGGTACAGGAAAAACTACTTTAACCATTTTCTTTCTAATAGTACAGATAATATTTTACCTGGAGATATTTTGTATATTTAGCTCAAATAAAAAATGTTCTTCTTTTTTTCTCTCTTGAATCAAGTTAAAAAATATTTAAAATAAAATTGAAAAAAAAAAAAAAATGTGCTAAAGCAATGGAACAGTTTAACCTCTTGGCGAAATTTTAAATTTGGCACCGAAGTAGCTTAGACTTTTCTCGCAAAAATCTTGACATGCATAAATGAGATAGATAATTTAAGTCATCGTCAAAATAAATGAAAAATTTAAAATCTGGCAGTGAGGTCCTGTATTAGGCGTAACTAAAATATTTTAGCAATGCAGTTACTTCATTCAATTACATGGAAAAATAGACAAAAAAAAAAAGTCCTGTTGTATTAAATTAAATTCTGTTTTCTGCAAAGTTTTACATCAATGCTTAAAAGACAAAAATAGGTTGTGAATTTTATTATTATTATTATTATTATTATTATTATTATTATTATTATTGCACTATGTTATAATTTTTCTCGGTACTTACGTATTAACGCCACCGCAGCAGAAGTTGCGCTAATGCGCCAATAAAGAGCAATCTTGTTGTTCGCACACAAGAGACATAGGGGGACAGCCAGACATCTTTTGGAATCTTATTTATCAGAGTGAACATCTATAGTATCTCCCCACAACTGAATTTGTGATTCATATTTGGCGATTATGACTAAATCATAAATCTGAAAATCATAAATGATAAAATCATAAGCTAAATCGTAAATCATAAGCTAAATCATATAATCATAAATCCAAAATAAGCAGCCTGCAGGCTGCCATATTATATCTCAAAGAGTCCAGAACGACATCGTTAACGTTCAAAACGGCGCCAAAGAAAAATCGCCAAATTCAGTTGTGGGGAGATACTCTAGTTGTACCTAGCTGCGGTGGCGTTAATACGTAAGTACCTTTTTCTCTGTATTTAAGGCATGGCTAGAGTTAAAATGGGTATTGTGGTTGCGTAAATGAATTCCTTGGCGAAAAACGTACGAGTTTCTTTATTTCTAATTTTTAAAAATAGCTAAATTGGTCATAGTAAAGATCCATCATTTTAAATATATTTTGAGTGAAAAAACGGAACAACTATAGTATTTCCCCTCAGCTAGATTTGGCGATTTTTCGTTGGCGATTATGGCTAAATCATAAATCTAAAAATCATAAATCATATAGCATAAATGATAAAATCGTAAGCTAAATTATAAATCATAAATCCAAAATAAATAGCATGTAGGCTGCCTTATTATATCGCAAACAATCCAGAACGACATCGTTATCGTTCAAATCGGCGCCAAAGAAAAATCGTCAAATTCAGCTGAGGGGAAATACTATAGTTGTACCTTCATACCAATCGTTGTTTAACATAATTACTATATTCATTACTAAATCTTTTTCGACTAACGTTAAAATAAAAACCAATAATATAAACTAAACTAATTGTATAAACTTAACTAATAATATAAAATAAAATAAAAATATGAACCAATTTTCATTTCATTTTTATTAAATTTTTACTTGATGTTTTTAAAATATCGGTTATTTTCATGTTTTGCTATTCTAAATAATTTTTTTCTTCTCTCGAGCATCTCGAAGATGCAAATATTTCATTTTTCTTATTTACACCATTGATCACATTTTAATTTACCTGAGAAAAGTGACGTCAGAGACACAGAAAAAAACGTCATAAGAGAAACTTTTCCCTCCGGTGGCAAATAGAGTACCTTCATAAACTCGACGTTTTTCTTAATAACTTCGTTAATTAAAATGATAGAAATTTCTAAGCAGCTGAAATGCCTTCCTTGAAGCAGTCGGAATACACTGATACCTCTCATGATGCAGGCCACTTTGCCCTCCTCGAGGAGATGCTGTCGTAGACAAAAAAAAATTGACGCCCGGGACAGTTACTTTTTTTTAATATATAGAGAAAAGTAATAGAAACGTGAAAATGCACTTGTGACCTTACTATGGTCAAGCACTGGTAAGCCTGGCATTGCTATGGTCAAGTCAAATACAGTTAAGTGGTAGCGGTTTTTGGATAGTTATTTCATTGTAATTTTTATTGAATTATTGAAAGTTTTGTATTGTGTTTTTGTGATTCTTATTGTCAGATGAGTAAAAATTGTAAAATGAAACTGTTTTGGTTCACATAAGCTGGAACATTAACATTAGCTAACACTTGACCATTTGGCACCGCTGAATTTCAATGTTAATTGTTATGAATTTAGTAAATTGTATGATTTGGCGAGATTTTGGTGACAAAACTTGCGACTTAGCAATGAAATTTGTGATTTGGCGGCAAAAGTTGATAGTTGACTATGAAATTTTTGATTTGGCGACAAAATTTGGCGAGCTTGGCGATGGAGAAAGGCAGCTTTGGCGTCATTATATTTTCTTTCCACTCGAAAACCTCATATATCTTCACAGATCTTTTTTCGACAAGATGAAAAGTCAAAGGAAGCTGTAACGTATTACTCTCAATCGTAAATTTTAAATTCTTGCCTAAACTAACATTCTAAACTATTCACCACAAACGATATTTGCATTAATATTGACGTATTATTTTAATTATATATTTTTAAATGATTAATTAAAGCGTTTAAGTTTTTAATTAACACACTTTTATTAACTTGATATGATGCAACTATTAATGTATGTAACGGAATTTTGCAATTCAATTTTCGGCAACTTCTTGTCGTCCAAAGGACCAGAAATTTTGCACACGACTTCATAATCAATGACAATACTAGATTACAAGTGTTTCCAGGCACTTTTCCCATAAGGGACAGAATCCAAGGGCAAACAAAAAATCTATACTTATACAAAACTATCGTATGTTACACAGGATTTGGATGTATTTGTATAATGTCGAGTGGCAACAATTAATTGTTTTTTAATAAAGATTTAAAAGTATGTAATAGTTTTCTAAAACCTTTATTAGTTCATTTTTCAATAAAAGAGCGTTCTTTATTATTTTTTTTTTTAAATGGTATAATTTTATTTATCAAAATAAGGGAATTCGAGTAATGAAATAGTTTAATTTAAATTTAAATTTTCATGAAAATAAACTTCAACGGAAAATTCATTAAAATCGTCCCTGGTTCATTTGTTAAAGCGATACCTAAATGTCCCCAAATTTATTACCTTTTTCTACCATGCCAGTTTAATTCATTTAGCATCGATTTACAAGATTTTTTTTTTTTTTTTTTTTTAACGATGACATTTATCTTTTACATTATAGAGCATTTCCTCGTGACGTCTGGTGGTTGGCAAAAAAGCGCGCTCGACTTTCCCGCGTCCCGCCCACCATTGCTAACCGCCCTAACCGCATAGCGATCCGCCATCGCTATGCTTTTCCCAAGCCTTTTTGCCAACCACTCATAAAAGTTGAGATGTTTGTTTACAAACAAGGAACTGCCTTATAGCATCTATGTCATAAAGCTAAGTCTAAATCTGCTTAGCCATTCTATGGCTTAGCCCTAAGATATGTTGATTTTGTTTACTTATTTTTTTATTAACTTTTATTTTATTTGTTTAAAATCACGGATAAAATTTTATTTCATTTTTCTCAGTACATTGTTGTAACTGTGACGTCATATTTTCTGTTAAATTAAACTTTTTTTAAAAAATCAGATTATTATATTGTTTAAAAACATGATTAAAACTTTATTATATTTTCAGTGATCTTTTTTATTATCATTTGCACGTGACAGAAGCATCAGATTATAAATTTTTGCAATGAAAGCTATAGAAAATGTCGGCTTCATCACAAGAAAAATCACTTTTTAACTTGTAACTTTTAAGCAATTGAAGTTATCGAAAAAGTTTAAATACAAAAGTTATTCTTTAGGGTAAGACGGTAATTTGCCTGATTTGAAGTATTTTCCTATTTTCAATATTAAAGAAATTATGGGCAAATGAAAATTTCCACCTCCCACCATTTCCACCCCCTTTGAGCGAATCTACGAACTCGACCGAGATTTTTACTGTCCTGACAACATATCCCGAGCTGGTTAAATTTAAATAAAATTTACTCCAATTATCGTGTTCACAACTTAACATGGGAAAAAGCGTTATACATATATATATATATATATACCTATATATATATATATATATATATATATATATATAAACTTTTGAACGGAGGGTGGTTTTGGGTTCTAGGGGTCATGATCGGTGAAGATATGAAGAAATTTTCCAGAAGTCGTGTCATGAGAACCATTGCAATAGGTAGATCTCCTATAAGGAATCTACCTAAAATGATACTACTCAAAACCAGAAATTTACTTTTTCTCTTTAATTTTTTAATAAGCACAATGCTCTTGATCAAACGAGACCACGTATCTTGATTTTTAACTAACGTTGCCATCCAATTCTAATAATATAATATTCATAAATTAAATAATAGACTCAAATACATTTTCATCATCCTCCCACTGTTTGATTATAAATAATAATCAAAACATAAAAACTATTAGTCAAAATAAATTTGATACAAAGATGCAACATTAGTTTTAAACTAAACATAAAAATAAAACTAAAATAAAATAAATAGTAAAAACGATCAACAAGTTCTTATATAATCTACAAGTTCAGTCTTTCCGGAGCTTTAATTCTTCTGCTAACTCTACTAAACTTCATTCGCTCGCTAGTAGTACTGTCCGAAACTTTGGAGATGTTATTTGACTCCTTTAACTTTGCTTAGAATCATTGGTGTGGACAAATCATCAAAGGACGTTATCTCTAAGGGATAAACTCTTTGAATCGGATGTAAGAGTTCCTTTTAGGAAGCTTGCACTTTAACAAGTCATACTTTCATACTTGTCGGTCTTTATCTGGTGTCCTGTCAGGTTTTATAAATTTCATAAGAAAGAGGATAAAATATTTCTTACCCGACAGGTCTTTTTCTTTTTCGCCGGCTTATTCTAAGTAATCACAAAGTAGTTGAAATGAACACAACTCAAGTTTCACGACACAAACGTTTAATTAGACGCACTATTTACATTTTATGTACATAATTGTTTCATTAATATCTGCAGCTATCACAATATTTAATATTAGCTGCCAAGCATTTAATATTAGCTGTCGAGCGTCAGAAGAACGCTCTTCCATATCCTTGCGGATTCACAATCCTTCTCTTTCAACAGAAAAACAAAACTTTTTATCATCAGAAAAAACCATGTTGCCAATCAATAAAAAATAAAAATAGGCAGACGATCTCCAGTGGAAGAACAGCCCGCCTCCTGACGGCAAGAATGGGTCATCCTCCCACCTTTGATTCTGGCAATCTTGTACAAAATCAAACTAAAAAAGAGAAAAAAGACATATTAATAAACATTACATCAAGCAAAAATGAAAAGGAACAGAGAGAAAAGGAAGAAAAAAAAAAAAAAAAAAAGGTAAATAAAGTTCTATCAGTCAATTATAAATTCAGTCTATCTGAGCTCTAATGGATCTACCCCTCCTGGTAAATCGTGGTTTTTCGTCAGGTATCTCAACAGATTTCTTGACATTCTTTGAAACAGTTCTAGACAGTTCAGAGGGATCAGGGCATCTTTTCGGTGTAGAACGAGTAGGTATCAAAGTTCCATTTGCAGCATACTTTGCACGAAAATCACTAGATTCATCAGAAGAGATCTCTAACGGATAAAGTCTTTGAACTGGGCGTATCAAAAACCCATTTCCTGTCTTGATTTTTGCCACTCGAACTATTCCGTCTTTACCAGGATAAGTTTCCACAACTCTGGCTAATGGCCAGTTGATTCTTTTTTGATTATCATGACCGACGAGAACTATGTCTCCTACAGCAATTTTTTTGTCAGTCTTAGCGATATCCTTTGAATTTTTTAATTGTCCTAGATATTCAATTCTGAATCTTTTCCGTAAATCTTTCTTCAATTTTAGCAAATATCGAAGTCTTCTTTTTAAATTCACATTTTCGAAGTTATCTAGGTCAGGAAGACCAGTTTCTTTAATTCCTTGCAAAAACATGCTCGGAGTCAATGGAATTAAATCATCGGGATCCTCAGAAATAGTAGTTAATGGTCTGGAATTCATCAAACATTCGATATCACATATAATTGTGTAAAGTTCTTCAAAATCTAGAGCTGCTCGTCCTAATACTCTTCTCAAAATTTGCTTTGTACAGCCTATTAAGCGTTCCCACCAGCCACCCCACCATGGTGAAGCTGGGGGGATAAACTTCCATATTATGTTCTGTACTAGGGCTTCCTTCCGTACTTTTGCAAGTATAGGATCAGTAAATAGCTTCGAAGCTCCTGAAAAATTTGTGCCTCGATCGCTGTATATTACAGAAGGTCGACCCCTTCTCGCAACAAATCTTCGCAGGGTTTGCAAAAATGCTTCAGCGGATAATGATGTTAATAATTCAAGATGTACCGCTCTGTAAACAGCGCAGGTGTACAGCACAATCCAACATTTTTTACCATTTTTCAAGTACAAAGGTCCGGCTAAATCAACCCCGGTAATTTCAAAGATAGCAGCATCTCTGATCCTGTCTTCCGGCAAGGCGGTGATTTCAGGCTGAACAGAATTTACGGTGAAGCGTTTGCATCTTATACAACGTAAGGTAACTTGCCGTATGGACTTTCTGCACCTGAGAATCCAATATTTTTCTCGGAGATGGTTCATTAATATTTGTACTCCTGCGTGGTTTAATTCGTTATGTTTCCATTCTATCAATTTCTGCACGATGTAATGATTTCCTGGTAAAATGATAGGCAAACGAAAGTCTGTATTATCTTTACTTCTAAGTATAAGAGACTTTACCCTTAGAAGGCCATCTTTGTCAACGGTGGGATGAAGTTTTCGTAAACGATCATCTATTCCTTTAGGAAAGTCTTCCCTTTGAACCATCCTTAACAGGATTAATTCAGCATGTTTAAGTTCTTTATTCGTAAGATCCCCAGAATTTCTTTTAGAATGATTTCGAAGATTCGAGATGAATCTGTATATCCATGCCGTAACTCTTAATAATTTCACGTAAGACGAGTATCTCTCATAAAACTTCTCAGTAGTTTCAGTACTTAGAGCAGAAATGATCGACCTTTTTTTCTCTGAATTGACAATCTGTATTTCGGGTGAGATTTCTTGTCTCGGCCATTGACTCGTTGGCGTCTTCAAAAATTCCGGACCCTCCCACCAAAGGGATTTGAGTAAAGCATCAGCATTGCAACCTCTTGATGGAAGGTCAGCTGGATTTAAGTTACCCGGGACGTATCTCCAGTCGTTGGGATGACTCAAAGATCTTATTTCTCTGGTACGATTCAGCACAAATACTCCCCATGGTTCTTGATTTTTTATCCAGAACAATGCGTTCATGGAGTCAGACCAATAGAAAGTTTGAACTTGGCTGTCACAGAAGTCTCCCTTTATAGAATTCATTAATCTAACACCTAAACAACATGCTAATAATTCTAGTCTCGGTATGGAGACTGATTTCAAGGGTGCTACTCGAGCACGAGCTTGAACCAATTGACATCTCACATGAAAATTATTTTCTTCTCTGATATATATACAAGTTGCATAAGCGTGGCTTGATGCATCACAAAACACATGGAATGACACATTTGTATTTAGAGCATGATTTTCTAATATCCTTCTAGGGATTCTAATGCCTTCCAAGCATTTTAATGCATTTTCCCATTTCAAAAATTTTTTCTCGATGTCATCTGGTAGCTTGGCATCCCAGGGCAGTTTCCTACGCCAACATTCTTGCATTATGATCTTTGCAATTAAAGTGACAGGACAGAGAAACCCAATGGGGTCAAAAATCTTACTTGCTAAGGACAGGATAAATCGCTTACTTAGATTTGCATTTTCGCACTCATCAAACTTTAAACTATAGTATAGAGTATCTTCCAAAATATTCCAATTTAAGCCCAAAACTGAGACAGTCTCTGGAAAATCTTCTTCAGGAATTCCGTACACACTTGGTGGTAGACCATTACCTATCCATCCTCTAAGATCAAAACATCCCGCTGACATGATTTCTTTAGATTGTGCCATAAAATTAACTACTTCTTCTTCGGAACTGCAACTTGTAACACAGTTGTCGACATACATAGAGCTTTTAAGTTTAGAAGCAGTCTCTTGCAAATAATCTGGAACATTACTTAGCTGGAAATTTAGAGTAGCTCCTAAAAGAAATGGGCTGCAGTTTACCCCAAATACTACTCGACGATGTCTGTAAATCTTCACTTTATTAGGATCACCGCCCTCCCACCACAGAAATCTTAGAAAATCACAATCTTCTTCATTTATTCTTATTTGTAGAAATGCTCTGCGAATGTCTGATACTACCCCATACTTGTTCAAACGAAATTTATTCAAAATGTTAGGAATCAACTCCAAGTAGTTTGGACCTTTAGCTAGGCAATCGTTCAAAGAGTAACTGTTCTTTTCTTTTGCAGAAGCATCGAAAACAGGACGAATTGTTGTCGTTGAATGCTCTTTTATAACTGCTCTATGAGGCAGATGATGGCAATCTATCTTCTCGAATTCATCAGTATTTACTTCTTCAATTATTTCTTCACCAAGCCACTGACAAAAAACTTCTTCATAATCTTTAATAAGACCCTTATTCTTCAGAGTCCTCACAGTTGATTTTAGCCTTCGTTCAGCAATTGTTTTGTTATCTGGGAGTTCTTGGTGTCCTTCTATCCATGGTAATTTTACAACATAGCGTCCGTCATCATATCTACTTAGAGTTTTCTCAAAATGATTTTTGGATGCTTCTTCAAGTTCTTCCTTTGACTGTTTCTCTGCAGGATCCTTAATTCCTAGGACATCTAGTTCCCACAGATCAGAAATTTTTACTTCTCTAGCTAACATCGAAGTGACTACAAGGTTTTCAGTATCTTCAGTAAACTTCTTAGTGCATCCCATAACAGTCCAACCTAGCCTTGTTTCAATAGCGGTCAGGCCGGATTTCAGATTCTTCAGCTTTCCTGTCATTAATTTGCCAGCTACATCTGCACCTATAAGGAGCTCTATGGGGTTAAGGCAATCTTCTAAATATATCCCCGTACCTGATAAATCATCTTCACACAGTTCTTGAGTGACCGGTGGCATAGTAAAACAAATTGTAGGCTGACACAAAACTTCAAAATTGCAACGATAAGTTTCGCTGACATCAGAAAGGTAAGCTTTGTAAACATTGTGTGTCAAAGTATTCGTGTTCGAACCACCAAATAAGGAATGCTTCAGTTTTTCTTTTCTTATTGGCTTGTATCCAATCTTTTTTGCAGTGTTTTCTAAGATGTAAGACCTTTGGGAAGCGGAATCAATAATCGCCCGAATTTTTAAAATTCTGTTTTCACCTCTTAAATTAATCACGAGTGTCTGTAGCAAAACACTGGGAGTTGATGAAACATTTGATAATGTTGTATCTTGATCGGAAGTATTCTTGTCATTTTTAACCCTTTGTGCGTGCGCAGCTGATTTCGGATCATTCTTACAGAGAAGAGTATGGTGGGGTTTCCCACAAATCGCACAGTTACATCTACTTCTACACGAACTAGAAATGTGGTTCAATTTTAAACATTTAAAGCAGCCACCCCGTTTCATAACATTTTGTTTTCTTTGATCATAAGTCAAGTTTGCTACTTTTCTACATTCCGCACTTAGATGTGGCTTATCGCAGAACACGCACTCTTGCTCTCGGTTTTGTTTACTTTGGGACGAGGTTAAAAGTTCCATACCTGTTGGAATAATTTTATTGTGTGTTAGAAAATTTTTAGATTTCATTGTGTTAAATTTCTTGGGTTTGTTTTCAAAACCAAATCCGCTTGTCGCTAAATTAATTTTTTCTTCACCTTGAATTTCATTACGTAAAAACTGCATTAAAGTTTCTAATTTATTAAAAGATTTATCTTCCGAACTAAGAGAAACAGAATTCAAGTGTCTTTCCCAAATACGCAAAAGATCTATTGGTAAACAAGATTCAACTAATGGGTATAACATTGAGGCATATTTATCGCTTGTTACACCAAGCATTTTTAAAGATCGTAACTGTGTTTCTAATTTATCATAAAGCTTCACAATTGGTAATTTATGTTCCTGATTTACAGTATTACTTAGCACAAGGCTTAATAATTCCCTAACATAAACTTCAATTAGTACATCTTCCCTGCCAAATCTTGTATGTAAACAATCAACCGCTTGTGAATAGTTCTCAGCTGTTACGGGAAAAGATTCTACGACTTCTCTGGCTCTAGACCCCTTTTGAGTAGATTGAAGTAGATACTGAAATTTATCTACTTCCGAAATATTTGGATCTTCATGAATTTTCTTAAATAATCCCCAAAATGATAACCAGTCCTTTAAATTACCATCAAACTTTTGTAATTCAATTTTTGGTAACTTAAAACTTCTTTTAGAATTACTTTCGTTTTCAAGTACACTTGAATTTAAATCCGAAGGTAAATTTATTCTACGTTCAAGTTTTGTTTTTAAATCAATATAAGTACTACTATAATTATCAGCACTTTCGATTTCGCTATCCAACATGGTCTGAGTACATTTTTCATCACCTTGTAAAATTTGAAGAATTTCTTTATCAAGCGTTTCAACTCTGGAATATTTTTCTTGTAACTGTGCTAAGAACCCAGCACAAGAATCGATGTCACAAGTTTCAGTTTCTAAAAGGTTTTTTACCTTTTCAGTAAATTTTGTAAAGGTACCTCGATAAGAACCGCGTAATTTAGTTGCGGCTTCCATAATTCAAATAAAGACTGATAAAATAATAAACAAACACTTCAAATCAAAGCTTCATAAAACGAGAACAAAAAATATTCCGAAATCGAAAGTAATTCTGGGAAGAAATTTTAGAATTCTAAATAATGTTTTGAGAACAAAAACATTCAATTTTTGAACACTTTGATTCAAAATAACAATTTTCATATAAAATAATAATCTTCTTTACTAAATCAAAATATGCAAAATCAATGTAAAATCAAAATATGCATTCTCATAGAATATGTATTAACATTTTCTTCAACATAAACAAATTCTTCATATTGTTCCAAATATCAAATGAGCAGTTCAAAAATAAACATACATTTTATGTTTTCAAAATTATTCTCAATAATACTTACAAAAAGTATTTCAAATTTTAATGTTATCTTCTCATAAAAATGAGATCATATTTCAATTAGAATAAATTATATACTATTTCTATACTTTATTCATTAGAACAAATTAGAATTTATTACTTAGAACAAATTTTTCTACCGGCGTCCCTGTGAACGGGCGCCATTAAATGTCCCGTCAGGTTTTATAAATTTCATAAGAAAGAGGATAAAATATTTCTTACCCGACAGGTCTTGTTCTTTTTCGCCGGCTTATTCTAAGTAATCACAAAGTAGTTGAAATGAACACAACTCAAGTTTCACGACACAAACGTTTAATTAGACGCACTATTTACATTTTATGTACATAATTGTTTCATTAATATCTGCAGCTATCACAATATTTAATATTAGCTGCCAAGCATTTAATATTAGCTGTCGAGCGTCAGAAGAACGCTCTTCCATATCCTTGCGGATTCACAATCCTTCTCTTTCAACAGAAAAACAAAACTTTTTATCATCAGAAAAAACCATGTTGCCAATCAATAAAAAATAAAAATAGGCAGACGATCTCCAGTGGAAGAACAGCCCGCCTCCTGACGGCAAGAATGGGTCATCTGGTATAACCTCAGTGATACACGACCTAAAGGCCAGTAGATTCTTTTTTTATTATCGGCTCCCACCATAACAGTCTCACCAACAGTAACGGTATGTTTGACTGGCTTTTTGCATTTTTTGTTGAATAAGAGCCCCAAGATACGGTTTTCTCTAAGAATGGTTTGTCTGTATTTGAGCCTTTTGCACAAAACATTTTGCTCAACAACATTTAAATCAGGAAGACAGCATTCATGCACATCTTGGATGAACATCGTATGTGAAATAGGTTTTACAACATACTCTTCACAGATGTAAGTAAGAGTCTTGAGTTGATTACCCTCTCACTCTCAGCTAAAACCGTCATCATTTCTGCGTAGTCTAGACGTGCCAGTCCTAATACTCTTTTCAAAAGATCTTTCAGAATTCGAACTAATCTCTCACACCATTCACCCCACCAAGCAGCAGTTGGGGGATTAAACTTCCAATCAATAGAGTAGACAGCTCCATGTTTTCGTATGCGTTTCCAGTCTAGTTTTTTTAAATAACTGGCTGCTCCGACACAATTAGAACCATTGTCACAGTATACAGTAGAGCTGGGCGAGTTGTAAATATTCTTCTGCGAGTTGTAAATATTCGAACTTCCTCTGCGAGTTGTAAATATTCTAAAGGCCATTAAGAACGCATCTGTTGAAGCAACAGTAACAAGCTCCAAATGAACGGCTTTGTATACCGCGCAAGTAAAAATTAAAACCCAGCTTTTCTTGTTATCCTTGAGAAATAATGGTCCAGCCATATCAACACTAATTATCTGAAAAATTATCTGAAAGTATCTTTAACTCTGTTTTCTGCGATGTGGAGGGCTAATTACTTCTAAGTCCTTTGAACGGAATCTTTTGCATGCAGTTTGCTATACCATTTTTCACCGCCTTTCTGCCGTTTAGGATTCAATACTTTTCTCAAAGCACATTTAATAGCATCGGGACACCAGCATGGCAGTTCTCAACATGTGCTTTATAAATTAGCCGTTTTATCACTTCATGTTTTGATGGAAGAACAATAGGTTTAAGAAAATTTTCACTATCTTTTCGATAAATAATTTTGATTTTTAAACGAATGACACCAAGCTCGTCGTTAAACGTTTGCAAAGTTTATAATCTGTTTTCTCCTTCTCGAGGAAAAGGCTCATTCAGAACCAGAAGTAAAGCCTTCCTTTCTGCTTCATGAAATTCTGAGGCTGCCATTTCTCCATGCTTCTTTTTATTTAAATTCTTGCAGTTGTACTTGAAACGAAGGATTCATGCAACAATACGAATAATTCTATGATAACTAGAAAAGTATTTATAGTGACAATCTTCATCCCCTATTTGCTTCAGCATTTGTCAATATACAAGTTTTCTAAGCCTTTTCCTTTTCAATCTTTTCCTCATTCCAATCGCGATTGGAGAAATCCATCATTGTTTGAAATTCAGAAACGTCTTTTAGTCATTGTGGACCCTCCCACCATTTTGATAAGACTAGATTCTTCGCTTTGCACCCTCTGCAGGGCACGTCTGCAGCATTCTTATCCCCCGTTATATGTATCCATGGTGAAGGTTCGCTCAGTTTTCTGATCTCTTGCACTCTATTTCTAACAAAAACTCACCAATTTTTTCACCAATTTCACCAATTTCAAAAACTCACCTTCTCTCAGTATCCATGCAAGAACCGTTGTAGAATCAGTCCAGTAATAAGTCACAACATTTCTTCAACCAAGAGCTTCAATAATCGAATTCGTCAGTCTCGCTCCAATTACTGCAGCTAGAAGTTTCATTCTAGGAATAGTTATGCATCATAACGAAGCCACTCGAAACTTTGCTGCAAGCAAAAATAAATCAACTTGATTATCATTCTCTACTCTAAGGAATGCAACTGCTGCATAGGCATAGGCGACATTGCTTCCGTCAACAAACGTGTCAATAGTGTAGTTACTTAAATCCTTAGAAGATACTCTAATAAACCTAGGAATCTGTATGTCTTACTTCAGTTTTTGAAACCACGGCATACACTTTTTATGAAGTTCACCAATTATCTCTTCATCCCAACTCGTTCCTAGTTTTCATGCCTTTTGTAACATTATTTTTGGACAAAGCATTACTGGTGAGGTGAAGCCAAAAGGTTCAAATACTTTGCATACGGTAGACAGCATACTTCTTTTAGTTACGTTTTCCATATTAATGTCGTCTAACCATTTCATGTTAATTTCCAATGCGTCCAGCTCTTTATTCCAAATAAGATCTAATACTTCAGTCTTCTCTTAGAACTAGTCTCATTACAGTCGCCAGACCATTCCCATTCTCTAAGATCAAAACCACTTTTGGCCATTAAAGTTTTAGAATTAGCAATAAACCTATCTAATTCTTCTTTACTGTTAACGCTGGTAACAACATTGTCTTTACAGAAACTCTCTAAAAGCCTTTTCTTTAAAGATTCTTCAAATCCGTTACGATGTTGAATATGATACTCAATTACTGAAGCCAAAAGGAAAGGACTGCATTTAACACCAAAATCAACTCTTGCGTGGCGAAAAACTTTTAGTTTCTTTTCTTCTAAGTTTCCCCACCATAAAAAACGCAGAAAATCTCTATCCTCTTTACGAATGCTTATTTGCAGAAAGGCTTTTCTAATGTCAGCAATAACGCCAAATTCTCTTTCTCTCAATCAAAGTAAAATATGTGGGATAAGTTCCATTGATTAGGACTACATTACTAACATTGGTTCAAAGAATGATAATTTGCTAACCTAACTGAAGCATCAAACACTAGGCGAATTGGAGTAGTGCTGCTACAAGGCTTTATTGCATCACGATGAGGTAAATAATTGCCATAAGAGTTTACTTCATTTTTCGGAACTTCCTCAATTATGCCTTCCTTAATCCAACTCAGAAACTAATCTTCATATTTTTCATGCATGTTCATCGTTGTAAGCTTTGCTGTAGTGTATTCGAGCCGCTTCTTCGCCAAACTCAAGTTGTCGGGTAAAGGAGACTTATCATCAGCCCATGGCAAACAAACTTCATATCAGCCCATTTTGTTAACTACCATTGTTTCTAAAAAATGCTCTTTTATCTGAAGATCAATCTCGTATTTGGACTTCTTCTCAACAGGATGATAGATTCTAATCAAATCCAACTCCCATAGGTTTGAAATTTCAGCTTCATTTACATATACTGATAACACTGTAATCGCCAGGTGTTCTTCCGAGGTTTTTTAATGTGGCATTTTTCCTATTAAAGTCCAACCTTTAGTGCGTTTCTAAAGCGACGAGGCCCAACGATAATACTTTTCTTTTTCCTGTCAACATTTTTCCCATGACATCAGCTCCAACAAGAATATTGATCGCTTCACATATGTCGCCGAAGTACATTGGATTAATCTCACTTTCTTCTAACTCCTTTATCCAAGGGCCTTTAAAAGGCGATATAATATTTTCACATACAGTCGACTGAACGAAACTTCAAAATTGCAGCCAAATTTTTCCTTCAAATGTTTCAATGTCACTTTATAGCAATTATTCTTGACCTCGTCAGTGATAACGCTGCCAAAAAGGGAATGAACAATTTTTTCTTGGCGAATAGGAGTATAATTCATTTCTTCGGCTACGCTTTTCAGAATACATGACTTATGCGATGCGGAATTGAAAAAATATCTTTGGACTTCGTTTATTGAAATTGGACGTATTAACATTATTTTCTGCGAGTTTTTCTTCTTTCTTTTCTGCAACTTTTTTTTTTTTTTTTTTTTTTTTTTTTTTTTTGTGTGTGTATGTGAATCGAGTACATCACACATTACAGGAAAATGCTTTTTAGAACAGATCACGCACTTTAGAACTGCTCGGCATTTCTTAACAGTGTAAATTGGCGATAAAAATGTAAAGCAGCAATGTTTATCTTTCATTATTTTTTGTTTTTCCGCTAAGCTAATTTTCTGATCTGAAAAATTATTTGAACTTGAATGTTTGCCGTCACAAAAAATGCAAAATTTCTTCGCCTCTATTTGAAGTGGTCGTTAATAAATCCGCAGCTGAAGGTGCTTTACTTTTCAAATTTTCAAAATTGCATTGCTTCCGTTTGAATGTTTTATTCTCTTGGCCCTTTCCTAAATCAAAACCGGCTACAGTCAAAGATATATTTTCTTCGCCTTCGACTTCTTTTTTGAAAAATTTAATTAAGTTATTGTACTTCTCTTTAGCGTCGGTTTTAGAACTTTAAATGGTACTACGATTCCTATCCTTCAAAAAATCAGCTTGGAAACAAGATTCAACCATAGGATACAGATGCACATTTATCCGTGGTTACGCCTTATGCTTCCAAGCACGTAAATAAGATCCAAGTTTGTCATATAGAGAAGTTAATGAAAACATTTCCTTAGTTTGTACAGAGATAATCAATTTTTCTAACTGTCTAAAGTATACTTCGACTAAAAGATCCCCTCTTCCAAAGCGAGATTTCAAACTGTCAATAGCCTTTTCGTAATTGGCGCCAGAAGGTGGAAAACTTTCAACTACTTCTCTTGCGCGGGAAGCAGCAACCGTGGCTTCCACTAAATATTGAAATTTATCTTCCGGCGCGATATCTGCATCTTTATGCACCTGCTTAAATTGACTCCAAAAAGGACGTCAATATTTTAAGTCATCGCCAAATTTTCTAAATTCTAATCTAGGCAACGTAAAATTTCTTTTTGAATTGCTTAAATTAGATAGAGAATTTAATGGAAAAGACTCGCCTCGACTTTGAGCTTGAATCCTAGCGAGCTCGATTTCTTTCTCAGCTTCAAGTTTCATTCTTTCAAATTCAAATTCTTTATCTTGTTTTTTTTTTTTTTTTTTCAGTCTCTCTCTCTTGCCTTTCTTTCTCTTCTTGTTCTTGCAATTTTCGCTCGGCAACGGCATTTCCTAACAATTCTTGAAAAAATTCCGGATCTTTTTTGTATTCTTCACTGTTCAGTATAATATTTTTTAAACCTGAAACAGTAATATTGGCTGGTACCTCTTCACCAATTTCAGACGCATCAAATATCAAATCATCTTCCTTAAATCCTTTTACTGCTTGAAACATGTTGCTTCTTCACTAATGTCCTGTCGCGGACGCCACAAACGTTAAAGCTACTTAAGGAAAATCACCGTTCCCTATTGCTTTCTAAAAAACTAATGCTATCTGCGGATGCCAGTAAATTAAATATCCACACTTTTATCTTCAAATCAGTCCCTCAATTAAATAGCACGTACTGCGCTTTTCTAAAAAATAAAATAACAATAAAAAGAACACAGCTACGTTGGATAGAATTTACAAAAAAGAAAACATTTGAATTACCAACGAAAAAATGCTACTACACAAAACCAGAAAATTACATTTCCTTTTTAATTTTTTAACACACATAATACTTTCGATCAAACGAGACCACGTATCCACTTTTTAACTAACGTTTCCATCCATTTATACTAATAATAATATTCATAAAGTAAATAATAGACTTAAATTGATTTTCAACAGAAGTATCATTGACAGAATAATGCATAAAACATTCTAAAGGTAGTCCATATTTCTGCATTATTAACCATATTAGAACAAAGCCTTTATAATAAGATCTATAACTTAAAAAAAGCAAAGTAACTATAAATAAAAAAATGTGAAAATATGTGAAGTATTTTGAAGAGAAAATAAAATTACGATAAAATGTTCATATGCGCTAAAATTTACACATAACAGGCTGGAACTTATAGTTTCATATTGTACGTTAAATAAACAAGAAACTAAACCGTGTCTTTCTTATATTTTTAACTTTTCGTTTAAGCTAAAAATATATTTTCATAATTTCTTTAGCAATACCTTTCATTTAATATCTTTCTCAATGAGATATACATTCATTTATCTGATGTCCACAATGTTTCAGTTTTGAAACACTATGTACTTAATGTAGTTTTTATTAACAAAATAAAATGAACAAAATCAGAATATTTGTTTGATCTATAAAGTGGAATTAATAAATAATATATATGAAAATTATTATTATTATTGTTATTATTATTATTATTATTATTATTTCAAATTGCAAATTGAGATTGTAAATATTTTTTTAAATAATTTACAATATTCATAAAATTGGTTTTCGGGCTTTTAAAAATATTCTAATCTTATTTATCTCTTTACCACTAACTATGACGTTTATCAAATATAAAATTACTCAACTATATAAATCGACTACACTTAGATTAATTGACTATATATCGACTTTATAATATTTTCTACATTGTCTTATTGTTCAGGTCTTTTCAGGAAGGCAATTTGGCTATTTGTAATTGCTCGGTAAATCAAACTAGGTATGGTTGAGCACTTAGAATACCTATCAGGCTTTCTATAATCTGTACTTGAGTTTACATCATGTAACTGAGCTATAGCTGATCTGCTTCGAAGACTGACATCAGATTTCTGATATCCTTCCATATAATGATCTTCAAATGATCTATCTTCCATAATACTGAAATCACAGAGACGATATCCTTAGGGCTTTATACTATTGATTTTATCTATTGCATTGCAATACGACCTATTAACATATACAGAGAAGGAATCTGGTATATCCGTAGCACAGAATATATATATTAAAGGAATGTAAATGTTGATTTAAATAGGTAAAGCCTTTATTTATACAGATAATCACATAATACATCGTTTCCGTTTTTTTCGTCGAAATGTATTATATCATTTTTGTCTTTAATATGAATATCATTTTAGTTCTATTACACGCCTACTTTCTGCAGATAATAAACCTTCTTGATTCCATTTATAAGGATGACTGTCAAAAAGTGTTCTTATATGCGAATAAAATTACGGAGATATATATTAATGGGATAGCACAGATCTACATCTAAAATGTTGACTTGACAATTTGATCTAATCATTATGTTTTTTAGTGTGCTGAAACCGAAACTGGAATCAGTTTTTTCTCTATCACGTATAGATTTTTATCAATGCAAGGTGCTTAATGACACAATTTCTTCCGTGACTCTACCCCCAATATAATAATAGGGCAACTTTTATAGTATGTTTGCATGATGAATTATAATTGATCATTGAAATACATTAGAAATTACCCAAAAGGAAAAATTGTGTCGGTAACCACTCTGCATAGATAAAAATCTACACCTGATAGAGAAAAACTGGCTTCATTTACGGTTTCAGCACACCAAAAAAACATGTATCAGCTAAAATTACCAGATCAAATTTTGTCAACATTATTTTGGTAGATCTGTGTAATCAGATCTTCTTTATCCTTATATAAAAAGTAGTTTATTGTGTGGAATTTTGCATATGAAAATAATATTCAAAGATAATTAAAAAAAAAAAAAATGCATTTTCTAATTATGGAAAACAGCTGCTATATAAATACGTTGTTTAAAAACAAAATGTTTCAACTTAAACTCCTCTGACATGGAATGATCAAGAATTATATTAGCTCTTTGCATAAATTCGTACGGTTTTTTATGGCTTCATTTCATAAAAATACGTCAAATTAAACGACAATTTTTAATCACAATACTCTCCATTACTTTCTACAACCTTTGCCCGTTTTTCGGATTACAAATGTATACCACGGCGATAGAAGCTCTCGTCTTTGGAGGCAATAAAATGATCCGCGTCCGCACGAACTTTTGCAACGATCTAATATTTCGATTTTATCTTTATATGAATATCGTCTGTAGTTTAATTGTGTATTCTGGGTTCATAGAATCCCAATTAATTTTTTTATTATATGGTGTATATTTGCTATTCTAACAATTAAAGTACTTATATAGATTTAGCAAAATTGCCCCCAATTATTTTAAGCAATAAACAGCGTTGTTTAGAAATATCAAAAGGTATCTCTGATCATATTTCCTAAAATTTAAGTATTTTAATCTACAATAATTTACATATATATACATATATTTCATTTTTTAATCTGATGTGCAATGGGATGAATTTAGATATCGTAAATATAATATTTTTAAATACGACTTCCTCGTAATATCACAACGTTCAATATAGTAATTCAAAATTTTGGATTTAAAGCTTAAGATCGTTTAATATTATTTTTTCTTTACAGTTTTAAATTTACAGTCTTTAAATTTTTATTGGATAATTTATAACCATCCAATAAAAATTTATTCACGGTAATCAAAAGTATAAGTATTTATAGTATAAAAGGCTGGTTTACTTTTCCAAAGAGACTATACAGTACAAATTACACAGCTCAAGAACTATTTAACAACTTGTTCAAAATAAGTAGATATTTCTGTATTTTTTCGTGTAGAATATAAATTAGCCTCTATAAATACCATATATAACATACAGTTTTTAAGATATACAAAAAATAATAATAATAAGCATTTCTCATAGTAAAATAAGATAATAATTTTGTCATAATAAAGTAATGAGGAAATAAATAGCTATAAGTTTCAATCTTCATTTTGATCTATTAAACAGTTGAGAAATTTCGCAGTTTCAAATATTTAACAGTATTTTGAATACTTGGGCAAAGAAAAAGAACAAACCAGTATCCTTATGTGTTGAAATGTATTAAAGCGTAAAATATTTTATTTATATTCAAATGTTTTGCCGTGAGCAAAAAGATCTCAAAAGCTGAGTACCATTTTTTCCTTAATAATACTGCAGGCGAAATATAATATCAAAGATTTAATGTGTTCCCAGTTTATCTTGAAATTGTGACGAGGTCGGGTAAATCCAATTGTTCAACTGAATTTAGCACCGCGAAATTAGGTACGTTTACTCATTTACCAACTAAATGAAGAAAAGGATAAAAAAGGATTTTGTTAAGAGGTGTTATCGGTAAAAAATTTCTCGGTCTTATTCCTTATTTATCAGCATATTTTCATATAAATTTCCATAAGGTTTTTCTCATTTTCAACAATATCAGCATATATAGTTACCCTCATTCGTCACTGATTCTGTCACACTTTATGCTTAAGAGATTTCCTTGCACTCAGTCTCCTAATTTTAATACTTTAGTTAATTTTAAAAAAATGTAATTGTCCGATCGATAAGCTGTTTAAACAGACGTAAATTGCGCCTTTCATTTGGTACATTATTTGTAACGAATATATAATTACACTTTTTAAAGTTAATTAAAATATGAAAAGAAAAGCTTTAAAATACATTTAAATTTTTAATTGCTGCTTTTTTTTTTTTTTTTCCCCAGCGTAAAATGAAATATGCTTCCCCGTAATAAAATAAATAAATAAAATAAAATAAAATAAAAATAAAAATAAATTTGCTCATGCATATGAAAAGAAATGACATCTATAAAATAATAATTTTAAAGGTAACGAAGAGATAAACAAAGTGAGAAAATTTCGCACGGGCTTGCTAGCAAATGAATTATTTAAAGTGAGAAATAAATAAAATGAAACGATTATTTTTCAACGGCACCTTAGTCGCCCTACAACAAACTAGTTCAAAATATTTTAGAAGTACGCAATAAAATAATGTAAATCCATGTATATAAAGCTGAAAGTTTTTCATTGTATCTGTCCAGATATTTAGTTCGCTATACAAAGACAGACAACTCAGCCGGTCACTTCAAAAATTGGTACACTTATTAATCAGAACAAAATGTAATTAACGCCGTATTTTGAGGTCCGATAATTGGTTAAAAAAAAAATAAATAAAAACCCCATTTTAATTTTAAAATTATTTAAAAAGAAAAAACAAATTGATGCCAAGAATAAGTAAATAAATATATTGTACATTCTTTTTTTTTCCCCAGATAAAAGAAAATATATTTATTTACATGTGAAAATTTGAAAAAAAGGGTGGTGAGAGGTTTAAATTTTATTATTTACATGTAAGTAAATGTATATATTATGTCGAAAAAAAAATGGACGTGCAATTTTTTTTTAAATCTAAATTTATTGTTTATTTGGGGTTTTATTCGTTTAAGTTCTTACAATGCGTTCAAATTGTTATAATTAGGATTTTATTGAGATAATACACATAATGATTCATCTTAATGTTTTCTTATTTTTTCCATTAATTTTTCCTCTCAATTTTAACTTTTAATAATTTTGAAACTAAAAATCAACTATTATATAAATAACTAACTTCTATTTATTCCTTGTTTATGTATATTATCCTTCAAGAAAAAATGAGATTACACAAGCCTGCAAAATTTGAGTCTTGCAAAAGTGTTTGCGAAGTGATGACTGATTTTTTTAACTTCTATTCTTGTTTGCACGGTACAAATCTCGCAATAGATTTTTAACTAACTTCCCTACTAGCTAGAAATTTGAAACTTTCAGAATAGCTCAAAATCCAATGACAACACAATACTTCGTAGCCCGATTTTCGAATTTTTGATTGGTTTTCTTTTAATTAATTAAAATATGAAAATAATAACCTCCTAATATAGCTTTAAAAATAGCTATTAAAATATTAGCTATAACTTAATTGTTGCCAAAAAAAAATTTACGAGTTCATTTTCTTTGGACATAAAAATAAATACATTTACTTAAACGTGAACGTTAAAAAATTGTAAAAAAGTTAAATTATGCAGCTCACAATAATTGACGTCATTATCACTTTAAAAATTTTATGCATATTGGTAAGAGCTCTATGGTTCATCAGAAAATTTAAAACATGGTATATAAAAAGTGTTTTTTATCTTATAATTATTTTTATTTCATTTTGCATGCGCGCTTTTTATTTCCTAATTCAAAATTATTAAAAAAAAAAAAAAAAAAAAAAAAAAAAAAACTTTTTCGATAGTGTTTGTAAATAGGAATTGACTTTAAAAAAATTTCTGTTGTATTACTTGTTTTAACTTTTTTTCTTGTTTGTCCGGTACAAATCTTGCAATCGATTTTTAACTAACTTTCCTACTAGAAATTTTCAGAATAGCTCAAAACCTAATGACAATTCGAAGCCCGATTTTCGAAATTTTGATTAGTTTTCTTTTAATTAATTAAAATATGAAAATAATAACCTCCTAATAGCTTTAAAAATAGCCGTTAAAATATTAGCTATAATTTAATCGTTGCCAAAAAAAATTTACGAGTTCATTTTCTTTCGACATAAAAATAAATACATTTAATTAAACGTGAGCGTTAAAAAATTGTAAAAAAAAAAATAAATAAATTATGCATCTCACGAAAATTGATGTCATTTTCACTTTAAAAATTTTATACACATTGATAAAGTGCTAATGTAGTTCTATAGCTAAGATTCAACAGAAAATTTAAAAACATGATATATACAAAAGTTTTTCATCTTATAATTATTATATTATTTGATGCGCTGATTTGTGGCATTTATTTTTCTCAATCATGTAAGGATTTTTCACAAAATGGACTTAAATATATGGGCAAGAAAGCTTAATGTACTTATTCTGGGAAAAAGAAGGTCTTTTAAAAATATTTTTAAATGTTTTATTTACAAATTAATTAATATATCAAACAATTGGAAATGATTTGCTAAGTATACTGTTGATTTTATATTAATTGGAAATTATATTAATTATAACAGTTTACTATTGATTAATATATCCTGAACTCATATATTCTTAATGCATTCTTTTCCTTTTGCCCTGAAAGTTCCTTTTGGCAGTTCCTGTTGCAGACAGTACGGGAAACTTCAGGCAGTATCCAACAGTAGTCCGCCATCATATTGACATTCCATCTACCTTGGTATCTACACTCCATCTCTTTTTAATTTTCAGTTTTTTGAAAAACTGGTACGTCCTATATTTTTTTGATTATTTTTCCTGAAATCAGCTTCCAAAAATCTATCAGTATTAGCTACTGGTTCCTAAACACTTTTTTGTTTGCAGGATTGTGTTACTGTTTACGCAAAAGTTTTATAGATCTGTCAAGGTCTTATATCAACCTCCTGGGTTGGGTTTGGAATCTACTTATTCCTAAAGCTGGAAGATTTTAATTTTAATTTAATTTAATTTTAATTCCCTCTCATACTTTCTTTACTTTGTTTTTTTTCTTTAATTCCAAAATTTTATAAGCATAACTTAAGCCCGAGCCGTGTCGGATAGACCTGCTAATAAATATATATTAGGAAATGTAGAATGATACCATTTTAAAAGTATTAAATATATATCAGGAAATGTAGAATGATATCATTTTAAAAGTATTAAATATATATCAGGAAATGTAGAATGATATCATTTTAAAAGTATTATATAGCTTTGTATATTATATAATAACAATCTAGATATTTTTGGCTGCATTGATTTTGAAAATTTTCATCACTCCTTGTCTCCTTAACTAAAAAATTAACACTGGATTATTTGGAAACCATCCGTTCGAATGAAATTTGAATTATGTTTGTACAGCTTCTTCAGGAATTTAATAAAGGAAAGGAAATGTTACTTACTACAAAAACTTCGATTTAAGTGGCCTGCATTCCTTCAATACGATATTGAAACATGAGAAATGAATACCTATAATTACATAAAATGATAAATTGAACGGAAGCGCCTACGTAAGCTAATGATTTAATGGAAGAAAAAATTACATATGCGATAACCTCTTCATTATAATATATTATTCCATTCAAACTAGTGATAAATGATTTATATTATGGAGTGTTCTGTTAATAAGAGGATTAGGAGCATCTTCACTGTCTAGTGTCAAAATATATTTATTACAGTTGTCTAAAAGATTGCACATAATTCACATAAATCACAAATTCAAAAGGAATGGCTTGTGAAAACTAATGATCTAAATGAATATAGAAATAAAAGTATTCAGTATTTTTACTCCGACTAAGATCAGAGATAAATATTTTATTCTGTGAAGCATTTTCATAATTTCTCCGAAGCACTTTACTCTGGTGTTCAATGGACATTATCTATTTTTTCGGTTCGAGGATAGTTCATATCTAACATGTGATTTCTGATTTACCATTTCCCTGGAAATTTCCCTATATGATACAAATATTTCCCTATAAGATACAAATATTTCCTTGTAGAATACAAAGGTTTCCTTGTGCAATACAAATTTAAACATAATAATGTTGTACTTTTGCCTGCAGTGATCACATATCAAGGGTTTTATGACGTAACACGGATAAAGTCTGTTGTAGTATGCCGTGTTGGAGCACGGACATTGTAGTAGTTCGGAATCCAATTTAGGCCATAGGTTTTGGTCTAATTAACTTTAGTATACCAAAATATACCATAAAGTGGCAAACCAAATCAAAACCCCAAACCGAAGCATTTTGGATCTAAAAATATCCCCCATAGGTTTCATGGATACAAGAATGAAGAATATTAACGATTTCTTTTTAACGACAAATAAGGAAGATAACATGTAACTGATACCTTGTAAACAAATAAAATCGGTTTTGATTCAGCGGGAGACTATTTGCTTTCTGAAATATCTCGATTACATTGCCTGCATTGCATAATAATTTTGCAGAAGACTGCAGCACATTGCATTTCGTATATAGGGCCATCCACGTTTCCTCACATTTCAGTTTCCTTTTCTAGTTCATATTTCCTGTATTTACTAACTGATGTTAGCTTCTTTTTTTTTTTTTTTTTTTTTTTTTTTTTCTTTCTTTTTTCATGCTATTTTTTTTATTGACTTTTGACATTTATTTACAACATTCTAGAGTACGGTGGATACCATCGCACTTAACAATGGGGAAAAACAAAGGCACGTGAGGGGCGGGCGGGGGAATAAAAAATCAATAAAAAATCAGTATGTAAATAAAAGAAAACTGAGCAATCACAAAAATCGATAAACATGGGTCAGAGAATGGATGAAAAACTGACAAGAAAAAGATAGCAAACAGCCAGGCAGTTAAGCCCGGAGCCCTGAAGTTATCGACGAGGCATAGCTATGTCTTGCCCAATATGTGACTCGGCGGTATTCGTGTGGGTGGCACAGCCTACTCACGCTGTTCTGTATTTTTATAATGTGCTGTAAAATAAATTGGCTGTATTTTTTACTCATATATGATGTAATTTTTACTGTTTGCTGTAAATGAAGAAGCATGTGCCCTAAAATAATCAAAAGTAATTAAACAAATTTTCAAAATAATGTCAAAGCTCACTTGTTATTTATTTGAGACTTATAATGAATGTTATCTTGAACAATCCATATTACCTCATAAGTTCTATGCACCATGTTTCTACACACGTGATGAGTTAAACAAGTATGCAGTCTTAGCTGGGATTCGAACTCAGACTCTTCAATTTCTGAAGCCAGCGCTCTGCCATCAGGTTCATCAGACTGGCAATGTTCGCTCATTTTTGTGTTGCAACAACAGATAAAGTCAATATCGATGTTGATTGATTAATAAATCACATAAAACATACTAAAACGACTCTTGGATAATTTTGCCAACGATTTACAGAACGATGTGAAGTAAACTGTATATATCTATATATGTATGTGTCTTATACTATTAAGCGAGCAAAATTTGTATATATATATATATATATATATGGGGGATGTATGTATATGTATTTCACTGTTCTCGAAAACGGTAGCTCGGACAGTCACGTGATTCGACACAAAGGTGCCCCCGAGGGGTCCTTGTACACCTGGAAGCCTGGCACACGGGAACATAGATGTTGAGCTTTCCATGGGATTCTCGATGGAATCATCGCCAAGCTCCATCTCCAAAAGTTATAAATAGGAGTGAGTTGATTTCTGCGAAAGAGTATGTAGTCATTTTGATTCAGAGTTATTCAGAGATCTATTCTGAGTGACTGCACTTTAGGGATTGAGCTGTAAGCGACTGGACATTTTTCGTGAGCTAGCGAAATTTTCTGCTCTGGAGTATTTGATGCAATTTGCTTTACTCCTGTGGAACAAGTGACTATTTTTTAAACTCTTCCAGAACATTCATCGAATAGTTACTTTTACTGTACGAGTAACAGCTTCAACTGTTTCCAGAATATTCGAAGAATTAACACTACTATTGGACTGTTTTCGAGAATATCCGTTTTAATAATAATTTTGTTGTACATATTCTAGAAGTTCAAAAAATGTTTGATATTGCCAAGGAGGTCACATACTAAAGCTGTAACGAAAATAGTCGCCAATCGAAATATATTTATTTAAACGTTTCAATTATTTAATTAAAAATCAATCATTTAAATATACTGCCCAGCGAGCTGCTAGTACGTATATATATATATTTAATTTGGGTATTGCATTTCAATACAGCAATGTTTATAGTACAAGCATTAATTGGTCTTCATACTTTCTAAATCCCAATTCGTGTTTTTTTTTTTTTTTTTTTTTTTTTTTCGATGGGATTTTTTCAAGAAGAGAGTGCATACGAATAAACAAAGGGGGCTCACCGATCTTTACTATGACTATAGAAACAAAAATATAGTTGATACCCATACAGGTGCTTGAATCTGTGTCTATCAATGAAGATATTCGCCTCCGTCCCACATTTACATAGCGTAGCTCTAGTCAGACGTAAAACTCACTCATTCACTCACTCACTTACTAACCCCCGACATGAAGTCAATAAGTAGAATTGAACAATATTGTAAATTCTACTTAATGTCTTACACAACGTTTTTTTAATCATCACATTTATCTATAACTTAGGTATAATTAACGTTTCCTTTTGGATTTTTTTTTAACCCCCATAGATTAACTCTTATTTAGATGACTATAACATTTTAGTATTTCTTCTTTCTAACCCTACCAACCCAGTATTAAGACAAATTATTCAGTTTCTAGTGAAATTATATTATTCTAATTGGATTCAACAAAAGCAGAAATCTAAACAGAAATCTAATCGATTTTAGAAAATAAACAAACAAATGTATTTCTTAACTTATTTTGTATTTACCTAGACATTTATTCAAATTTTCATTCAGTATTTTTGACAAAATTACATACTACTACTGAAAAAAACTACGGTTTATCAAATTTTCATTATTACCTATCTGTTAGTGTTGAAAAGGCAACTCTAATTAATGGTTTCATTTTTTTCAACATTGGAATAGTTTTAGTCCTTAAAACGTCAACGAAAACTGATTAATTATGTGCGAGGATTTATTTTTGTATTGATCGTTTGTTAAAAATGCGTGTCAGAAATTTTCGTATGATTAACAATCAAAAAATATTCATTAGATAGCATAGCTAAATAGGAAATCTAGTTGATAATATTTTTGAAAAATTATGATTGATAGTTTGGCATAGTTGACAATTTTGTTTCGTGTTTCTATCATATAAATTATTATATATAGGATATACATGTGAAAAGCATGAGAGTTTTAACAATATAATTAGAAACGTGAGGTATTGTATTAAGTTCATCAGTAAAAATGAAAGTGACACTATTTTTTCATTTACAATTTTATATGTGTGTAGACATTACGAACTTTCACACTGGAAATCTCATTTTCATAATAAAATATTGAGGTCATGAATGACTTATAACATTTAGAATTGACCTATAAGCATCTGGTGTTCAGGATTTATTAATAAACCAATCCAGTCGTTAAAGTTGTCGAATGAAAAACGTTAGTTGGGTATGCTTATGTTTAGCCCATATAGCCTTACAATTTTGGCACGCCTTCTTTCCTAAAAACTGCTATGATTCGGAAGCATTCGGCATGGACCCAGATATCGCTAAGAATGTACTAAGTTTAATATAAGATAATGAGTACTCAAATTCACAAATTTTGTATTGCACACTTGACAATATGAGAAACACTAGTCGCTAACTAAATATATCCAAATAATTTTCAGGGTTTTATGCACTTAAAACTAGTGATTACACTCAGTAGATTACCCACTAGCGGCCGAGAGCTTCTGCTCAGGAAGTTGGTAAACAAAAGATGCGGGGTTCGATCTCATGTCACATGCGTCGTCCTAGCCTCTTGATTCTTCCGTGGTTTATCTCGGAAGTATTGTAAATACGAGCTATGTCTGTTTAGAAATAATCACACAAAGTGCATCCCACCCACCCATAGATTTTTCAACTATAAATTTGTTTCTAAAAAATTATAATTGAAAATTTGTTACGATTCTAGAAGTTAGCTAGCTTATACTTGGATTTATTCATTCTCAAAATATAATTGCTAAAATGACTATTTAAATAAAATAATTATTTAAATAGATTGTCAAATTGAATTAACACATGTCATCTTCAAATTTTTTGTCTTGGTTATTTTTCTGGTATTAAAAGAAAAATTCATTCGATATACATTTTTTTTTTAGTCTTCCTTATTACAAGAAAATACAAAATTAATGCAAAAGCAAGAACGGAAAATCCTGCGATTCGTATAGATTGTTAACATTTTCCAACTGCACGTTTCTTGTTGTAACGTTTAACCTTCAATGTACTTTGCCTATCTGATAACACAACGAAAAGACAAAAGCACAGCAAGACAAACAGATAGACTAATTGAATTTGTAATTAGGGAAAGGGTCGACAAAATGGGGCTGTAGGGCAAAACGAGGTTTTTGATAACCCCTCTTATACAATGCTGTTATCTGTACGTCATTGCTATAGGTTATGCGCGCCTCATCTGATATTCATTTCCGCCTGAGATACCGCTTGCAGAGTCACAGACTAGTACGCTCCCGAGATTTGTGTACTTTTGTATTACCCTGATATAAGGTAAATGTGATGTTTGGATATTTTAATTGTTAGGTTAGCTTGCAGATACGAACGTGACAGTTTGTATTAGCTAAAAGGGATGTTTTTTAAGTGAATTGTATGAAAGAGTAGAACTGCATTTAGTGTGACTTATCATGTAGACCTAATTGTTTTGCATGGCTGTTTGTAGGGCAAAACGGGGTATCTCTAGGTGGAGTCAAAAGATAATGGTCAAAAGGTCAAATGGCAAAAAAAGTCGGTTGTCGGACAGTTAACAAGCCAAGAGAAGTCGCGTTCCTACCCTACCAACAGACGACATATCGTCCGACAGTGATCCAGACGATGTAGACATTACACGCTTGAACTGCCACAAAATATGTGCAAGATCAGCACTTGGAGAAGGATGGATCAAGTGCAGTGAATGTAACAAATGGGTTCATGACTTGTGCGCCGGTGTTGATGAGGACGATGACAAGTTCGTATATGAACTGTGTCAGAAAAGTTTGTTAAGTTGAGAGGTACCCCATTTCGCCCTATCCCACAGGGCAAAATGGGGAAGTTTGCAGCTTTGAGTATATTCATATGCAGATCATAAAATATGCGGTGTATTTCAAATTCCAATACTGCAGAATAACCGCTAAGATTGTAAAATTGAAATAAATACTACTTATTGCATTTCTTTCTATTTGTCACAGAGTTATTGGCCAGATTAACCTTAAGTACCCCATTTTACCCACCCTTCCCTTACTTTTAAACATTGGTGGAAATTGTTAAAAACACTTAACACAAACGGTAATGCATTTCCAGAAGTTTCTTTGGTAGCTCATACTGTATCTGAATATTTTAGTGTATCTCTATAAATCTTAACACTAAGCATACCATATTCGGTAAAAAACTGATTTTTTTACTGTATGGCTAATAAATGTCAAATTCATCGTAAAATGTTATTTAAGTATGATTTTTTAAATATTGCATCTCAGTAAAATGCAATGCATTGGCATATATTTAATATCTCTGCACACTTGTCCAGTTATCACTTTAAATAAAAGCATTCAAAAACGAGCTTGAATAGCATATATCATTTTTAAAGAATTCTGAAAATATTTACGGACGCTAAAGACGGACAAAAGCAGGCAAATAGACTAAATCAAATCATAATCACTCTTAAATCTTGTTAGAAATTGTTAAAAACGCTTAAAAAATGAAAATGCAATTCCAGTAGTTCTCAATTATAGATCTTAATTTATCTGGAGTTCCTTAAATCTTAATACTTATCGTACTATATTTTACAGAAAACATATTTTTGTACATATGAATAATATATAAAAATTTTATTATAATTTATGCAGAAAAAAAAGGTATGAAAACGTGATTTACAGAAATATCTCTCATAGAACGCAATGCTTTGGAATTCTTTCAGGTGTCCCTGTACATAAACTAGTAGTGCTATTTACCCCATTTTCAATAGGAAACATCCTATCGTGAACTTGAATAACATTTATCAGTTTCAAGGAATTCTATGAAATTTTACAAGAGTTAGAATATGGTCAGAGAGACAAATGGACAGACAGGCAAACCGAAATTATAAACACTTTTGAACTATGTTTGAAAGTTTTAATAAAAAGCTATTATATGGGGAGGGGATTATATTTGTTTTTGATATAGAGGATGTTCACATATTTTTATAACGATTTTGACTTTCTCCATGAATTTAAATGTTTAAGTAAAAACTTGACCGACATCAAATTGGAACAGAGTTTAATGTGAAGCTTTAAAAATATTCTTTGTTTTAAAATGTAAGAAAAATTAAAATGTAAGAAAAATAAACAATGGATCAAAGACTATATTTTTGCACTTTCCGATGAGAAATATTCTTATTCGATTCTTAAAAAAATAAAAAATAAAAAAGTGAAAACCATGGTTTTAATATAACTGCACCTATAATAACTGACATAATTAATAAAAAAATTAAAAAAGAAAATTAAAATCACAATTTCAATCAAGCTAATTAGGTAAATTCTGGTGATAATTAATGTAATACAGAATAGAATGTTGATTTTCCCGATTAGTCGGAAACAAAAATTTATCTGATTAATTTGTACTCTATTATGATGATTTATCTCTTTCTAGTGTCTTATTTATTTATTTATTTTTAGATTAGGTCTTATTAGATTAAATTACTAAAGCCTGGAGCACTAGGAACTGTACGAACCAAAGGACTTTTGTCTTTTGATGTTAATTTGAGTTAATACATTTTATGTCAATTTCGGTGAATTCATAGCGTGTAATAGAATCACATAAACCAATTTAACTTCAAAAATTTATTTACTTTCCATTTTGTTTTCTTTTCTTTGTTAACTCCAGTCCTGTCTCATTCATCCCCAATCATGTTCCATTCATCCCCATAGGTGGGAGATGAGTGGGACAATGCATATGCATGCAAAAAAAAAAAAAAATTATTAATTGAAAATGATAACTTTTTGTTAAAATTAGTTTGTTTATATATAGCTGATTACTGAAGTGTACTTATGAGCAGTGTTCCAAAATTCTGAATTACATATGGCCAACGTTATCAATAAAAACATGAAAAATGTCCCATTCATTACCACTCTCCCCTATTATTTATTTATTTATTTATTTATTTATTATAAACACGACATGCATTTAAATTAATAAAAACGCCTATTTATTATGCATTATCCTTTCTTTTCTAGTATTCCCTGTACACAACATTATGCAGATAGCATTTACAACCGTACATCTCTGTATACGGTTATTCCTATTCGTCCTATGGTGCATTTTGTGTAACAAACTTGGTTCTTGTAGAGAAAAGTCCCAAATAAAAATTGAAAAAAAGTTTAGATCTAAGTGTTAGAGAATCTATGTATGTAACTTTAATTATTTTTACACCTTAAAAATTAAATTATATTTATGTTTTGTAATATTTATGGCTACTAAAACTGATCTTGGAACTTCAAAGTGCACGATCGTTAATTTAACATCTTGTTCTATTGCTTTCTGTTTGTCAATATATTAACTTTTTTTTTTTTTTTTTTTTTTTTTTTTTGTATTTAAAATTTCCATTATCTTTTCATACCCAATTTTTTGGAGACGATGATTAAATATTTTTATTTTTTTTATGGTTTGAAATAGCTGGAATGGACACCATTGTACATCACGCTGAAAATTTCTAGAAAAGATACTATAAAAAATTAAAAGGGATATACAGAAGTAAAAAATATTGGAAAAGAAAAACACAATTAAATTTTCGGGTCCACTGCGGAGTTTAGACTAATCCTTTCCGGCAGGCAAGAATGATTGTGATCGACAAATCGCTTTACTTTGCAAAAAAATAAATAAATAAATAAATAAAAAGATTGTGTTTAATTAACATTGTGTGAATATTTATAACCTCAGTTTTTAAATGTCACCATTCTATGTACTTTAAAAAGTCTAATGATTATATTAAGTCTTCTGGAAAATTTTGTCCAATTAAATTAAAAATCTTACTGCGAGAAATTTTGTTTAACAACAAATATATGAAACCTGACCAAATATCTTATGAAGTATAAGTACTATCGGACAAAAATCTTCGAAATCCGTTTTTTCACTTTCCGAACATACATATGTAAGGAAAGTACTATAATCATGTCAAAAATCCGACTTTGAGATTTTGGTGTTTTTATACGTTTCGAGTTCTCCTGAGTTCATTTTTATCATGAAAAACGGCAGTTTTTCGAGTGACGCAAGCGGAAGGACAAACTGAACGCTGCGAACTCATATAGACGGCTAGTTTGACATCAAAGAGATTTGTAAAAGCCGACACTTAATATCTCAGCAAATATGCCATATTTAGTTCTGATCTTTTCAAAATAGTCTTTTATTTTCGGTCTTAATCTATCCTGAAAATTTTACATTTCTACATGCAGTATGTTTTGAGATCTGAATCTCAATTTAAAGCCAAAAAGGGAAAATGTGTGGTGTAAGGATGTAATAGAATAAATTCATGAAAAAATATCTCTAAAACCGCACGAACGATTTTAATTTAATTAATATATGTTGTTAATGGGACCTTTCTGAATCTAGTAACGTTTTTTTTTTTTTTTTTTTTTTTTTTCAGGAAAACACTTGTTTTTTGTAAAAGTTGCTTTGAAAATAGAACTATATTACTCCGCCAAAATGCATGTTTTTATTCGGCGAAAATGTCGTAATTCGATTCTTACTTTCAAGGCACGTTGGTTGGCTGACCAACGTGAATGCAGTCAATGAATTATTTAAACTTTCCTTTTTTTTAACGCAAAAAAACGTTATTAAATTTTTTATATATTTATTGCATATATACTAAGTCAAATTCACTTAAATATATTTTCTCTTCTGCTATGAAAAAGATATTTTTGATTTCAAAATTTCATATTTAGTCAAAAAAGTATTTAGATAACATTTTAAATAAGGAAATATTTTGTAATTTTAGATATTTCATTTTATCATAATAATGATGAATTTACAATTTTTTAAAGCAAAAAATTTTTAATCATTTATAAACATCGTTTTTATAGTAGCTCAATGATTTGCGATTCCTATTCATGTATCCTTCCGCACAGGGTATGAAAAAAAACAGCAAATGGTGTTTTGGCGCCATCTTTTTTTTTTAATTTAAATTAAAACATACACTTTTGCAAATATATATATATATATATATATATATATATATATATATATATATATATATATATATATTAAAAATCTCTTTTTAAAATACAGTTAGAGTTTATTCATATATTTACTTTTCAGACTTTAAATTGATACATATTTTAAATATTAGTATAATCAAACTAAGTTTTTTATTATTATTTAAAGCTGTAATGGCTAGAGAATGAAAGAGGTGATAAATACACTGTATATTTAAAAAAAAAAATCTATGAAAATATAATTAAAATTCATGAAAAATGTGTCAAATAGCAATTATTGAAAAATACGTCAAAATAAATAAATAACATCTTGAACTTTGAAACCCATAATAATTTATTTAAAAAATATAATTCTCTCTCTCTTTCTTTCTCTCTTTTTTTTTTTTTTTTTTTTTTTTTTTTTTTATTAATTAATTTCTGCATGAAAAATTCCATTTCATAAATATATTTAAAACTACAATAAACAAAAAACCCTCCTTTAATTTTAAATAATTATTTCTACATGTTTCTAAGCAATTATTATTTTTTTTTTTAAAGAAAAATAGCTTGAATATTGGAATGTATATGGTTTTATCATGAAGGTAATAATTTGGCCATCTAGTGGCGCCATCTCGTAGCTTATATTAAAACCATATACATTCTTATATTTAATTTATTTTTCTTAAAAAAAAAAAAAAGAAAGAAAGACACTTTTAATTGCTTAGAAACATGTAGAAATAATTATTTAAAATGAAAGGAGGGTTTTTTGCTTATTGTAGTTGTAAATATATTTAGGAAATGGAATTTTTCATGCAGAAATTAATTAATTAAAAAAAAAAAAAAGAAAGAAAGAGAGAATTGTATTTTAAAATAAATTCTTATGGGTTTCAAAGTAAAGATGTCATTTATTTATTTTGACGTGTTTTTCAATAATTGCTATTTGACACATTTTTCATAAATTTTAATGTTTTTTTTTTTTTTTTTTTTTTTTTTTTTTTTAATATACAGCGTAATTATCCCCTCTTTCATCCCCTAGCCATTGTTGCTTTAAATAATAATAAAAAAATTAGTTTGATTATGTTAATATTTAAAATATGTATCATTTTAAAGTCTGAAAAGTAAATATATGAATAAACTGTAACTATATTTTAAAAAGAGTTTTTTAATTTTTAAAAAGAAATATATATATAACTTGTATTTTCCATAAAACTTAAGCTTAACTTGTATTTTACTTAACTTGTATTAACTTTAGCTAACTTGTATTTTCTATAATTTATTTTCTCCAAATGATTTTATCTTACTTTTAAAATTATAGAAATGTAGAGCTTAATTTATATTTTGTCTATTTTTTTCTACCAAATATTTTTATGAAATAACTGTTACCTGAACTTTTGACGAAAATTTAAATTGTGAATATTGGAGCTTAGCTTCAAAAGGGAAAAGAAAATAAATAAATTTCCATTTTTAACATTAACTTGATTTTTTTTTTTTTTTTTAATTTGCATTTGTAATTCTCTAAAAAGAAACTTGCAAAATGTAAATTACGTAATTCGAACATAAATTTGAAATTTCCCACTTATTATTTTAAAGAGTTTGAGAATAACACTCAATATTTTTTTCTAGTGCGAAGCTTCTCCATTTTGTTTCCAAGTGGCAGGCTACTTGAAAATTTGCCAGCATGATAACGTTTGAAATACTGAATTAATTCAAACTAAATCTGTAGTGTGTATTTATCTTAGAAATGAATTTGTTATGTTCATTTGCCAACTTAATCTACCCTCTTGTTTCCCTGTGCCAGCCCACTGAAAATTTCAAATTTACATTAGAAAGGTTCTATGAACCGATTTGCTTAAAACTCCATATATATACAAGCCTTCATTAAGAAATCCACCAAGTCCATTAATAAATTGTAGAATTGAAAAATTGTACAGCTGTACAATTAAAAAAAAAAAAAAAAAAAATGGTGGTAACTTCAAAAAAAGATAAATCATTTCACCCTTCCTAGGAGCCAGAAGGACTTGTTTTAATTTTTTTATGAATAACCCCTAAAAAGTAATGATATCAGTACAAAAAACCCTTAACGGGTTAAAAGTTTGTGACGCCGCTACTTTATGGTTATAAGAATTTGAAATATGAGTCTTAAAAATAATGATATCAAATTTTAAGTAACGCTTTGCAATTAGTTAAAATATACATAGATTTTCTTATTTGAAAATTTACTTTCTACTTTTATTTATATTTATAATGCAAACGTAATATTTTTAGCTTCAAGATCAGACAGATATATAAAATACACTCACTGATGCTTTTTCATTCACATTTCAAATTCAAAATAACAGTTTAAAGGAATGATATAAAAATTCCAGTGGCGCTTCGGTGTTATTTTAAATTTTTTCTTTTTAGATTCCATTAAGATTACCTTTGTTTTGTCTAATAAAGTATATTTACACATTGAAACAGTGCTTTTAATTTTCAAATATACTGCCAAATAATTATACTTTCACTGAATTTGCATTATAAATTAAAATTATTTATTTCAATAAATTGATTTATCTTTTGCGTCACGCTATCCAAAACTGTAAGTAAAATCTGTGTAAATATTTTCTTTACGTCACACTACCTCTTTGCGCAAATTTTCACTCAGCTGGATACTATGATACTATGTTTTGGATAGCGTGACGCAAAAGATAAATCAATTTATTGAAATAAATAATTTTAATTTATAATTTCAAACTCAGTGAAAGTATAATTATTTGGCAGTATATTTGAAAATTAAAAACACTGTTTCAATGTGTAAATATACTTTATTAGACAAAACAAAAGTAATCTTAATGGAATCTAAAAAGAAAAATTTTAAAATAACACTGGAGCGCCACTGGAATTTTTATATCATTCCTTTTAAAACTGTTATTTTGAATTTGAAATGTGAATGAAAAAGCATCAGTGAGTGTATTTTATATATCTGTCTGATCTTGAAGCTAAAAATATTACGTTTGCATTATAAATATAAATAAAAGTAGAAAGTAAATTTTCAAATAAGAAAATCTATGTACATTTTAACTAAATGCAAAGCGTTACTTAAAATTTGATATCATTATTTTTAAGACTCATATTTCAAATTCTTATAACCATAAAGTAGCGGCGTCACAAACTTTTAACCCGTTAAGTGTTTTTTGTACTGATTATTTTTACTATGATGTGTGTGTGTGCATGTGCATGTGTGTGAGTGAACGATAGCACTTAAACGCTTTGTTCGAATGAGCTGAAATTTGGTACGTATGTTATATGTCACCATAGCATGAACACTGTTGATTTTGGTGAATCTAGCACTAATAGTTTTTTTTTTTTTTTTTACAGGGACACAAATCTTTATAATTATGGCCTAAGATACTAAATTCTTTGAAATGCAATAGCGTCTAAACTCCTTATTCATCTGTGCTGAAAATTTATACACATGTTTAAGTCACTGTCGCACAAATTATATAGATTTTGATGAATTTAGCCCTTATAGATTTTTACAGGACACAACAAAAATTTCTTTATAATTATGGCCTAAGATACCAAATTCTTTGAAATGCAATAGCGTCTAAACTCCTTATTCATCTGTGCTGAAAATTTATACACATGTTTAAGTCACTGTCGCACAAATTATATAGATTTTGATGAATTTAGCCCTTATAGATTTTTACAGGACACAACAAAAATTTCTTTATAATGATGATCCATGGACTCAAATTATTTGAAGTGCAACAGCGTAAAATTAAACAATGGAGAAAAAATACTCAAACATCCTATTATAATTTTCACTTTTGTTTATTTAACGACTTGTCTTACTTGAATTCATTTCTAGAACCGTTAATTACTTAATGTTCGGAAAGTCGAGTGGAGTCACTCCAGATATTTTAATTCTAACCCATAGAATTTTCCGATAGACCTAATATATTCTGATATTCCAGTGTTACAAACAACCGTCTTGGTCCCATGTGATATAAGATAGAAATTTTTTATCCTCATCAATGAAATTATCATATAAAGTGAAATAATAAAGTTATAAACCACAGAATGAAGTATTATAAACATACAAGTTCACATTAATAACACTGCAGTCACAATGCGGTTGTTATTGTTTGAATATTTCTTACTTAAGCCTCTCATCTACAAATTTTAGATTACAAATTTCATTTTTATTTTAGTTCTTGTTCAATCCGAAATTATTTTATTCAAATAGAATTCTATCTAAGAATTTAATACCAAAGCTTTCTAGAATTTCTTAGAGAATTTATTTACTAGAGTTCAAAAATAAAATGTTTGTACTTTGTATGAAAAACATTTTAATGTTAATTTTCAAATGCTATTTCCTTTTAATAATATTTGTCAACGATTTTATTTTAAAATGAAACAAATTTTTCTCTTTTTCATGAAAGCTAATTTTTTAAACCTAAAAAATTATGTTTTTAAATGGAAATTCGTATATACATTTTTAGTTAATAAACATAAATAAATAAACACACAAGAATATTCTTTTATAAACTTAACAGCAACTACATAAAATTTAATTTAAAAGCTTCGTGTTATAAGATTGATATTTGTTTAAGAAACCTTGGGAAAAAATTAGATGCATAGAATTTATGCATGCATGACTAAAATTTCTTGTAAAGGAAAATTTATTTAAAATAGACTTTGCTGAACTAACTTTAATAAAATCCAAGCAAAAGGAAACAAGCATTTTTCCCGACAAAACTTATTTATTTAGACAAACATTTAGATTTTCAACCAAACTTTTAAAATGGAATTCCAATAACAATGGCATTTGTAAATCGGCTTTTATTAAAATTTCATTAATTCTTGTATTTCAAGTGAAAACAGCATGAATTAAAAGTACCATTTTTTTTCCCATCGCCTCTGGTATTTTAGTTTTTCAAATGTCAACGGAATCTGATTAATTACACGTAGAACACATTTTTCCTGTTGAGAAAAGTTATTCATTAGAAATTTTGTACTAAATAAAGTCTGTAAACTAATATTTACAAATTATTTTGTTGAATACGAAAAATCTTAGATTTAGAAGCTAATTATTGAAAGTTATATTTTATAGAGTTCGTGATTTGCATGAAATTAAATGTTATTGTTATATTTTAATAAAAGTTATTTAAATAAATAGAATTGAGCACAATAGTTTTAAAACTTTTGTTTACGATATATTATTTGTTTTGAAGTAAGTCTTATAATGTATTATTTTAATATTTTGAGAATATGCAGATATTAATGGCTCCATATAAGTAACCATGGATGCCATGTATTTATAAACATACTCATCTTCATTGCAGAATCTACAAAATACATTACTATTGGAAGGTGGTTCTTGAATTGGCCTCTTAAGGACCCTCTTCACTTACCGTCACCGGAAGCCCAAGCCAATGTTATTCTATGGGAAATTTTCTTTATTTATAACTCATTAACTAATACATATTTTTTTATTCTGTTTTTACGTTTAGAAAATTCACAACTGTTAAATTGACGGACCTTTTTAAAAAACGGATTTTTTAAATTTTAAATGCTTTACTTTAAAGGTGTAAAACACGAATTTTCAATGTGTAAAATTTTTCATTTTGCAGTTTCAAAATGAAATATTAAAAATAAAAATTAAAAAACTCCGTTTTTAAAAAAGATCTGTCAGTTTAACAGTTGTGAATTTTCTAAATGTGAAAACAGAATTTAAAAATATGCATTAATTAATGAGTTATAAGTAAAGAAAATTCCCCATAGAATAACATTGGTTTGGGCTTCCGTCGACAGTAAGTGAAGAGGGCCGTTAAGGGTTCGTCATCTATTACTGCTGTCATGTATTTTTTTTTATTTCGTTTTCACATTAAAAAATGCACAACCATTTAATTTGTTCTTGTTTTACAAAAACTGATTTTTTAAACTTTTTATATTTCATTTCAAAACTGTAAAGTGCGAAATATTGTGAAAATTGAATATAAAAAAATGTATTAGGAAATTAGCAATTTTTGTACAAAATATCCCCATATAATAACGTGGGATTTAGGAGTCGGCAACGACGAGTGAAGAGTCTCCTTAAATGGAGTGAATGACTGTAATCTAATTCTTGATTGAGCAGGTACGGACGAACTCCTGCCTCTGCAAATAGCAGTTGCTCCTTTGTTAATAAGGTTACTAAATTGTCAGATAAACACCGGTCTGTTTACACTACGCAGTGCCTGATTTAAGGCAGGGCATTCGGGGCATGTGCCCTGGGCCCTCACACTGAGGGGGCCTCTAAGAAATTCCATCATATATTTAAAAAATAGTTAAAATGAAAAATTTCCAAATTGGTTATAATGATCGTTGTTTTTTGTTTTTTCGTCAATGGATGGAGGTATTACTGCGCTGTTTTATAAATCGGGTGTATGATCTTTCAAAGAAACTATCATAAAAATTGCAATATTTTCGCTAAACGCAAATACAACTGCATGCTATCGATACTGTATACCAAACTCTTACCAAGGCTAACTAAATCCGAGGCACGAACTGCAGAGCAGATACACAGGCGCGACGTACATTGATTCGATAGACAAGCATCGGATTTACTTAAGCCTTACTCTTACTAATAAAATTAAAAGTGAAGTGAAGTAAAGAGAATTTTTAGAGTCATGAATCAAAAATATGCGGTTTGTTTTGTTTGTTGTAATATTAAAATACGAGGAAAAGGGGCCCACTGAACATGAGTGCCCTGGGCCTCCAAGTGAGTAAATCGGTCCCTGACACTACGAGCTCTTTTGTGAGACCTCTGAATTCCTCATATGCATAGGAAACACCATGGTAGAGTCAAATGGTCTTCGAAGATTGACAATATTACCCCCAAATTAGGCCAGTAAAGAAACTCGGGACTAGAAATCGCCCAATATTGGCAATAGATGTTATCACTAAGGAAACAATTGAAGCGAAGGATCAGAATTCATCTACATTCCCGGAACTGAAAATCTCCTAGAGAGAGCGCATGATAATTGTCATTGGATATTTTTTTTTCCTCCAATGCACGATGCTCAGAAATATGGCTGCTAATATTTCTAATCATTTCCGTAGCATTGCTAGCATCCATTCTTTTCAGACACCAAATTTTTTGTAGAGTAATTTTTCACAATGGGAAATTAGTATTAAAAAAAAGAAACTTACTCTTCCAGAAAAGTGGTGTGAAAAAGAAGACTGTACTGGATAAGTTAACAATTTTGGTAGCTATACTCACAGAGCATGAAGCGAATCCTAGAACGTGAAACGTGACGGCCCTCTGGTTATCATCCGGGGTAATGTGAACTTATAGTCACAGAACATAGATCTCCATACAGATAGAACACTAAAATTAAAATACGAGCAGGAAGATCAGTAGCAAAACTAAAGGCAACAGGGGAACTAAGAAATTCCATATGTTGTATTATATATAGTCTATACGAATAACATCTTTTATCAAAGATTAATTTCAGGATATTGTGTGTAGTTGGGTTAGTATGTTAAGTTGTTCATTCTTCTGGATCTCTAAAATTTTTGCATTCTTAAAGACAAATGGAAAAGATTCAGGGTGACCCTTCTCTTAAGAAATTAAATATATTTTGCTGATGCCTACAAATATATTTAAATATTTTTCGCAAGTACAATTACAATTTAAAAAATTATAATAAAGTTATAGTTATTCGAGTATGATATCATTAAGCAGTTGCCTTTCTTCGGTTTAGATTTTAATATAAAAAGCATTAATATTAAAAAAATATTGTTAATGGGTGTATATTTTCAAAATATATAACTTGATACCTAATACTAATTTTAAAATGAGAAAAAAATCAGTTTACACTCGCTTTACACTGCAGTCGCTAAAACTACCAAGTACGCTACTGGAACATTGACTCTTTGCCGAAATAATTTGTACTAAAATATCTATTGAAATTTTTAAGGCTTTTTTCTCAAGAATGTTTGTATAGTGTGCGCTACTGCTTTCATATTTTGTTACCTTCATAGTATACTACAAATCTGCGTTTGCGTAAATACGGGCTAGGATCACTCAGAAAGATCCCCACAGAAGGCACCTCCCTATCTAGCCTAGGAGCCTAATGCAGTTAATCGACCTTAACCCGTTAGTAGTCGCTAGTTGGTCGATTTGCCGCCCATCCTTCAGTGTTGCCAGGTTTTTTTATTCAATAGTCACCAAAAATTTTTAGAAGTAGCATTTGATATACAAAAACTGCGAATAAAATCGAAGGAACGTCGATCACATCACTTCTTAAAATTATTGGTGAGAGTTAAATAAAAAGTGCGCAATCTGTAATAGGTGGCGCTGTCTGTAGCGACTACTAACGGGTTAATCCTAACACCGCCATCTGCGCGGGTATGTCTCTAACTGAATTTGAATTCTGAACTGACCTTTTCAGATCCTATCTCTATGGTAATCTATGGTATAAATGTATCTAGGCATGAAATCAGGCAATTTTCACGACAAAGGTATATGATGTTTAAAAAAACATTGTCACAAAAAATGAGTAAAAATTATTTTAATTTTAGTCTCAACCCTGGTATGCATTATTTTATTTTTTTACAAAAGTAATTTTAAACTCTAAACAACTTGTTTGTAAGCTTGGATACTCTAAACTTAAAAAAAAAAAAAAAAAAAAAAAAATCTGCGTTACAGTTGGCATTAAAATCTATATAATATTTCTCTACCGTGGTCCAGTTACGATTATATTTTGTCGAAACGATAAGGTAGTGACGTAAATAATAAAATACGCGAGGATAAAAAATAATGTTTATAAACGGACAATATTTACGCGCGCGGACTCAGCTCAAAGATCTAATAAGAAAAAATGACGACATTTGTCTGATAAAAGTATTTTGTGGAAAGATGTATTTTTAAAACTTCAATCTTAAGAATCTTTACAAGCATCATTTTAAGCCTAGCAATACTTTAAAGATATATACAGAACATAATCTATTATCATAAGTTGACTAAAAAACAGATCATAAAAAGTATAGTCAAAATAGGATTTTGTTGTTGTTGTTGTTGTTGTTGTTGTTATGCCAAAATAAATAAATAAAAAGCTATCGCCAACAGGGCGACAAAAATTTAAAAGTCATTTAAGGGGACGGGAAAGTCCTACACTAAAACAGTACTGCCTTTCGGTATTATAAAAACTGGGTCGTCAATTATGAATTTTATTTCGGAACCTTTCTTTGTATCATTTTAGTTTCGCTATTACACAATATTAATTTGGTTCTAATAATAATTTGGCGAATAGTTAATTAAAATTTTAATTAAGTGGTAAAATTCATATAATATTTATGTGTTTCAAGTTTTAAAAGTTAATAAGAAAAGGAATAAAATGCGAAAATTTCGTATGGGCTTGCTAGTATTTAATACTTGTATTACTGCATATTCAGTTATTACAACCATACATACCCTTTTATGAAACAAAAAAGGTTAATTTTTTCTCATTATGTTTAAATACATTTTAAACAAGCACTATTACAATCATATTAATTTAAGCTAAAAATAAGGTTAAGAAACTTCGTCAGAAATATCAACAGGAGGACCTCATTTATGGATTGAGGCAGATTTCTTGTAAAATTATTCAAGAAACTTGTGAATATTTCAGCAAAAACTATTTAACATTTGTGAATTTCTGATGAAATATTTCAAACTTATATTGAACATTCCTACAAAATATGACCTAAAATTCAGCATTTTAACGATACAACGTGGGATATGAAAACTTCGCTATAAAACCTCATTGTACATTATTATTATCATTATTATTATTATTATTATTTTATTTTATTTTATTATTATTATTTTAATTTGGCTTTGTTATATTTTTGTTCTAATAGCTTGGCAGATGACTTTGGAAGAATCTATTTCTCAGCAAAATTGCTAGTTAATACATATATATATATATATATATATATATATATATATATATATATATATATATAATTTAGTGAATGACGACCACTCACCGAAACTCTACACCAAAAGTGTTTAAAATTAGCTGATAGATATTCGAAATTATTAAATCTAGTTAATATTCTTAACCGAATGCTTATTTTTTATTCATTACCCAACAGAATTTTTCCTTAGTTGAAATTAAACTGAATCAACTGAATTATATTTTCAGCAATGGATTTTATTACTGTTTTTTTTTTATTATTATTATTATTATTTTCTATTTTACCTTTATTAAATTTGATAATAACTAGGATTCTTCTATACATATACTTTATTTTAGAACTGTTAATACGGAAAGCTCCTTCTTGAATTCCTTCTATTTTAATGACATTACTTCTGGAAACATTTCCCTACCCAACCTGCATTATCTACCATTAAGTATTTGGGCACTTTCGAAGGTCTTGGCACTTTTTTGGGGTTCTGACATGTGATTAAGAAGATTTTTCTCATTATCTGTAAAACATTTTATAAAGCTACCACATATATTAATGGAGATATAATGTTTTTTTTTTTTTATTCCACTTTTTAAACTATAACACGTGGAGACTCAGTGCAAAGACATTTTTAGAAAATTTGGCATATTTCATTCGACACAGTATACCGCAATCAAAATGAAAAAATGTTAAATATCTTACAAAACATGAGCATTTTTACTAAATACTTTTTAACTACGCATGCATTTGATTTAAGAAAAATTTCATTTGCATAATTTAATAGCCAAATGTATTGAGCAACTTATATGAAAATCAAAAACAGATATCGTGTAAATTCAAAAACTTATGAGAGGTAGAATGAACATAATTTCAGTTCTCTCAAAATAAAAACTAAACTATAAGGGGTTTTACTCACATTTTTATTTTGATTTAATCAATACCCAATGGTAATACAGTGTTCGCTTATCTATATTAATAAAATCAGAGTTTTGTCTGTAAATTTGTCGGAATCGAAAAATTTTGCGATATCTTCACGTTTCACACCCCATGAAAGCCGAAAATGACTTCAGAAAATTTTGCCTGTGTGTGTGTGTGTGTGTGTGTCATCGTGTCCGTCGCTTTTTTTGTCCGGGCATCACTTGAGAACGGCAGGACGGAATGCAACGGCGCTTGGCAGGGATTTAGATCTTCGCCCAACTTAAAATTATATCTATCAACTTTTCAGAAATTCCCCCCCCCCGTTCCCCTCTGGGGGGTAAAAGACTCAAACACGTTTGTCCGGGCATCACTCGAGAACGGCTGGACGGAATTCAACGGCGCTTGGCAGAAACTTAGGTCTTCACCCAACTTAAAATTATATCTATAGAAATTTTTAAAATTCTGATTAGTGTTTAAATTGTGGGTAAAAAACGCCTGCGCACGCGCCATAAATATTTTTTCACTAAAACGCTTTGAATGGAAAAATAAAATGCAAAAATAAATTTTTAAGATAAAGACTTTTTTTATTCGCGTGATTCGCACTACAAATTATGAAAAGATTGAAATGTGCCATCTGAGTTTCATACTTTAGTTAATTTTAAAACATCTAATTGTCGTATCGAAAAACTGTTTACACCCCAGGATTCACAAAAACCACCCCTTTCATTTGGTACTAAATTTGTAACGGTAGGTCTGATACTTCTAATTTATTTTCCCCTTTTACCGTTTTTCCGTTGCCACTTAAATTTCATACTTTAGTTATTTTTTAAAATTCTAATTGTAGCATCAAAAAACTGTTTGCACCCCTGGATTCAGAAAAATCACCCCTTTCATTTGGTATCAAATTTATAAATATAGGTCTGATATTTCTAATTTATTTTGCCCTTTTTCCGTTTTCAACCCAGATTCGATATGGAACAGCTTTAGTATTGGATCCCTTTGGCAAAATTTGAAATTCGGCACCGAAGTAGCTCGGACGTTTCTCGCCAAGATCTTTAATTGCACAATTGAGATAGCCAATTCAGTTCATCGCAAAAATGGCTTAAAATATTTAAAGTCCCCAAAGGGTTCCGATACTTAAGCTGTGCTTTTTGTATTTATTAGTGCTAGAGGCCTATTTCAGTCGGTACAGTTGTCGAATTTTTATAGGTCACTCTTAATTAGTGCTAGAGGCCTATTTCAGTCGGTTTATTGAATGGGGATTTATTGAATGAAGTCCCCCCAAGGCACAACTTTGACATGAGTCCCCCCCCAGGCACAACTTTGACATGACTCCCCCCCCCCAAGGTACCCCTATTTCAGTCGGTACAGCGTTGTCGAATTTTTATAATACACTCTTAATAGTGCTAAGGGCCTATTTCAGTCGGTTTATTGAATGGGGATTTATTGAATGAAGTCCCCCCAAGGCACATCTTTGACATGAGTCCCCCCCAAGGTACCCCTATTTCAGTCGGTACAGCGTTGTCGAATTTTTATAATACACTCTTAATAGTGCTAAGGGCCTATTTCAGTCGGTTTATTGAATGGGGATTTATTGAATGAAGTCCCCCCAAGGCACAACTTTGACATGAGTCCCCCCCAGGCCCAACTTTGACATGAGTCCCCCCCAAGGTACAACTTTGACATGAGTTCCCCCAAGGCCCAACTTTGACATGAGTCCCCCCCCCAGGCCCAACTTTGACATGAGTCCCCCCAAGGTACAACTTTGACATGAGTTCCCCCCCCCCAATTTACACCTTTGACATGAGTCCCCCCTAAGCCCAACTTTGACATGAGTCCCCCCCCAGGCCCAACTTTGACATGAGTCCCCCCAAGGCCCAACTTTGACATGAGTCCCCCCCAAGGTACAACTTTGACATGAGTTCCCTCCCGCAAGGCACACTTTTGACATGAGTCCCCCCAAGGCACACCTCCCCCTCATTGGGAAAAAGAGGAAAAACGTTGTTTTGCGGCTATATGATAGTCTGGACTTCCAACGTTATTTGTTACAATATCTGCAGCTGAAACACATTGGTTTGATTTAATGAAAACTTTATCGTGGAATTTAGATCGTCACGAATTAACTAAAGAAGAATTTGTCGATATTAACAAGTTTAGCAGTAGGCCTCTGGCACTAAATTAAAATCTGTCAATGTCAGATTTTCATGTTTTAAATAATGAAATAATGTCGTGTCTGTATAATTTTTATTTTTTATTTATTTTTTTTATTTATAATACTGTCTATTAAAGACTTCTGTGGTCACGAAATTTGGTGCTAAAATTGTTTGTATGCATCCGGAACTTATTGTAACTGCATTTCACGAAATTCGAAATCCCCCCCCCCCTTCTCGGAGTCGGATGGCAATAAACATGTGTAAAAACATGTTTTTCCGTTTGAATTCGCTTTGAATTATCTTTGAATGGCGAATTTTGGTGTGTGGATATTGATTAAGTGTACGCATTATGTGCATTAGTGGGATTTTGCAAAACTTCGAACTCACCCGCTGAGGGTGGGGAAGTAAGAAGTGGGTAAGTTGTGCCGAAGACAGTGGGGACCCAGACTCCTAACATTGGGAGCGAGAAAACCTCTACCAATCACAGCGAGAACTTAGGTTATTAATAAAGATATGGCATTTTGACAAATCATTTAAGTTTAACGTCCAGCGAAGCGGGCAAAGCCTGCTAGTTGTAAATAATAATTGATAAAATCCCCGATCACCTTCCTTTTTTCTTTTGAGAAAAACTGAAATTATTTTCATTCTTTTTGAATTTACTCGACATTTGGTCGGGGATTTCATATAAGTTGCTCAATACTTTTAGCTATTGAATTATGCAAATTATTATTTTTTAAAAACTAGCGCATCCGTAGTTAAAAATTATTTAGTAAAAATGCTGACATTTCGTAATATATTTAACGTTTTTGCATTCTGATTGAAGTATGCTGTGTTTAATGTAGCATGCCAAATTTCTTAAAAATGGCTATGCACTGGGTCTAATACCCTACATATTATAATTAAAAAAGGGGAATTTTTTTTTTGGATTTTTTTTTAAATCCGTCACATCTCCATGAATATATGTAGTAGCTTCATAAAAATGTGTGTGTGTGTGTTTACAAGTAATGAGAAAAATCCTTAATCACATGCTACAGCCAAAACGTGTTTAAAGCATTACTTTTTATAAGGTGATCAAAAACATTTTGACTATTCTTTAATTTTTTGCTAGTCCCCTTTTTCTCTTCAGGACACAACATTTGCTGAAATGTATGAAGTATGTCATATTCTTTACACTGCCAAAGTTTTAAGATGATTCCTAAAGAACTTTTCTAGATATTTGACAAAACGTCTAAATTCGAAAATGTCCAAATACTTATTGGGAGATAGACTCTCAATTAATTTTATCAACACGCTTTCACATTTTTAAAAAGATTTTTTCGGCAATCTAATGATTGGTTTTAGAATAAAAGAATATACAGAATTATATTTTTCAATAATGTGCTGTAAAAATAAACAATGTTACACTCATGTTTTGAAGATTGCAACAACAAGAAGGAATGCGAATATAAGAATGATAGTTATTGGGCACATACATTATAGCAGGAAGAACAATTGATTAAATTTTCATGAAGATTTGAGAAATATATCCTGAGAAAACAGTACAAAAAGCAGCGACCTCTAGGAGCAATAACTACAGTTATCTGCTGAGGCATTAAATCGAACAGCAATTGGATCACATATTCAGGTACAGCACTTCATAAAAGTTCAAGAGGAGGCCACAGTTCATATACCGTAGTTGCTGATGAGTGGTGGCGGACCACTCGCTTTTCAACGATTAAAGAGTCATTTTCAATGGCGCGAGATCAGGAAAGCACGCTGGCCAGAGCAACGGTTGAACACATTCTGTATCAAGGAAGGTCTAGACAATACAGACAACTTGCGGCAGTTCATTATCCTGCTTAAATATTGCTCTACGGAGGCCTTGAATATAGAACAGATGGGTGGGCCTTAATTCACCAGAAATTTAATGGCCGCTATTCAGAGTACCGGGAATGCGAACAAGAAGTAATCGAGACGTGTATCCAATGGGACCCCATACCATCGCTGTAGGTGATGGACAGTGTGACGATGTCGAATCCTAGCTGGCAATGTGCATTATTCACAATGCCGTTAAATACGGATAAAGCAATACTGATGCTGTAAACAGGATTGAGATTTGGCTGAAAGGCGACTTTACGCCATTCCTGCGTCTAGGTTTGTCGTTGATCACACATTAAAGAAGCCTATATCAGTGATGCAGTTTTGAGGGTAATCAAAATTTTGGTAGCCGCATACTGACTGGGTCATCACCTGGAGTCATGGTATGCGATACCATTGTATACACGTCTCGATCACTTCTTGTTTTCATTCCCACCACTCTGAATACCAGCCATTACATTTCTGACGGGTTAAGGCCTGTCGCTCTGCCCTGTATTCAAGGCCTCCGAAGCGCAATACTTAAGCAGAACAATGCACAACCACAAGTTGTCCGTATTGTCCAGACCTTCCTTGATGTATTTAGAATATGTTCGACTGTTGCTCTGCTCAGCGCGTTCTCCTGATCTTCCACCAATAAAAATGACTGTTTAATCGTTGAAAAGCGACTGCCCCCCCCCACTACTCACCAGTGACTACCATCGATGAATTGTGGCATCGTGTTAAAGCTTCATGAAGTGCTTTACCCGTACATGCCATCCAATCGCTGTTTCATTCAATGCCTAGGCAGATAAGTGCTGTCATTGCTCACAGAGGTTGCTGCTTTATGTACTATTTTTCAGTACATATTACACCAAATTTCCTAAAGTTTCAATCAATTGTTCTTCCTACTGTAATATATGTGCCCAATAAATATCATTCTGATATTTCCATTCCTTCTTCGTGTTGCAATTTTCACAAATATGAGTTTATTTCCACAGGCAAAGAACAGATTTGTTGTCTCCGGACCATATTGACGAGTCCTACACAGTCGCCAGTTACCCATAGCGCAGTACTAGTGCAATGTTAAACTCAACCAACCAACCAGACAGGTTTTTGTCTGTTGGTTTAGAAAACAGCATCTAATATTACGAGATAAATATAATTTCGCATACAGTCAGTAACAGAAGTGTCCGAACACTAGCGAAAATTCCTATGTAAAAACAAGTACACTTCATACGGTTTTCTTAAATAAATCCTTACCGAATCATGTTCTTAGACTGACTAAGAACAGGATTCGAAGGATTTATTTAACAAAACCGTATGAAGTGTACTTTTTTTTACATAGAAATTTTTGCTAGTGTTCGGACACTTTTGTTACCGACTGTACATTATACACTCAGACTCTTAATTAATGAAAATCTCCAACAACCGTCCCAGGCGTCTAAGAGCTTGGTAGTTAAGTCCTACCCAAATTTTCAACAACGCTTGGTAGAGATCTCGTGTTTCAAACCTCTATATTTCACTTTGAAATAGGTGAGTTTAGTATAGTATGTTGGTAATAATATGAATTTGAAGAATGCGTACATTATAAAATTTAAATGTGTCAATTTCATATTAAATATTATTTCTCTTACTATGAAATCCTTATAGAAGCAGCTAAATTAGAAGCAGCTAAACTGTTTCACGTCTATATACGGAATACATACAGAAAAGGGCGTCAACGTGAAAAACAGCAAAATGAAGACTAAAATTCACATACTACAGTTTCGACGGCATTAAACATACCATCATCAGTGCAGAATAGCACGAAGGGTTAGTGCTCCTATACATAACTGGAAAGCGAATTCTAGAGCGGTATTAACCAGCCAATAAAATTCTAGAAATTGTGGAGGGATTAAATAATAAGAAATTTCAACATAGCAAGACTAATCCATCCGCAATCCTGTAAATACCCTATAATCTTATAAATACCGTATAATACTATGAATACCGTCAGTAACTACCCCTTATTTACAGTAATGTGGTATTTTACAAGACCTTCAATGCTTCATAATTCTTGCATATTGCATGAACACTATTCGAAAAGTCTTTCAGTTTTGAAGATGGCTAATACCTTAATCACTTCTCTCACACAAACCTGAATCTATAACTGTATTCATAATTTGTCACTTTTTATATTTTATGCATGTATATTTATATTTTATGCATTTTTCTTGTAAAATTTGCATATTTTTGTATTATTACAGAAACAATAATATACCGGACGGATTAGGCTTTTGTTTAAAATATTACCATATTTTCCTGTTTAAATACATGTTTTATTAGGTCGTCAATAAATGGTTTGCCAGAAGAAGTGATAAACAATGTAAATAATATCTGCAATTAATAAATGTGTAACTAAAGCTTAATTAACTGACAAATAAAAATATCCATGCAGTCCTTCTTGGTAAAAAGGCATTATGTCTTCCAAAATCTATTGAGAATATTTTGAAATATTCTGCTTAGAAATTCATGTATATAGAACAAAATGTTTAGAGTCAATTATTCCATGTTCCTGTATATTATTTCATAAATTTTTATTCAATGCTTTTTTAAATATTAACATATATGCAATATTTTGACGCGCTGAATAAAAACCACGTCAAATTTAAATTTCAAATCTGGAGAGATAATATATGTATGCTTCGAAATTTTAGAACACAGATGATGTTAAATTACTTTTGTTTCCACGATCAAAATATTCAGTAATTGAAAAACTTTTATTTTATATTTCTATTTGGATAAGGTTCCCTTGAGTTGACTTCATTTCAAATGCTAATTGAGGTAAAACAAACATTTTGCTGAAAGAAGTTTATTTTCCTAGACAAACATTCAAATTTTCACACGATCTATAATGAAAATCAGATAACACTAGCGTTTCTAGAACCACTTTTATTAAAATTTCATTAGTACTTACTTCTTTGGATAAGGTGGATTTAAATCAACAGTTTTATTTTTTAACGCATCTGTAATTTTGGCTGATTAATTTAAATATCATTTGAATCTGTCTGATTCCAAACTAAAGCTCACTTTTGCACATGAATAGCGTAAACTATTCGAGTTTATATGTTGATTAAATCATGGAAAATTCCTTTCGGTAAAATGATGCATAAATATATTCAATGATGTAAGGAAGTGGCTTATTATAAACGAAATGTAAGAATAAATTAATTTATATAGAAATTAATTAATAAGAATACATATCCATTTAATTTCTATTGCGAAAAAGAGTGTTTTGTGCTGAAAATTAAATTCGTAATCAAAGTTTTGAGAGTTCGAATCTTGGCTTACTTGAAATTCATTCAAACTTACAACGAGTAAAATTGCAATACTAATTTATGTAGTCAGACATAAACTGAAAGATCAGAAGACCTAAAAATATTTTTTTTTTTTAAGTTTTATTAAATTTCATATGTATTGGCTCAAGTTGTACGATGTTTTAGGCGATGGAATCTGGATGACTGCTTCTCTTAATATTTTAAAGATTTATAAAGGTAATTTGCAGAAGTCGAATTTTTGAACAATTAAAATGCTTTGACGATGCCATAGAGATTCAAATCAGTAGTTAACGACAAGGGAACATGACCCTGTTCAGAAAGTATGTAATTTGTCGTTGAGTACAATTACATTTAGCATTGGAATTAATGTAGTACATAATAGATCAAGAACATGACTGAATGGGCCAAAAAGAGAGTGGGTTGAATTCTTCTCTACACAATGGACATGTTACAGTTTCAATAAGCGATTTATCTTTTTTAAGTAACAAGTAGCTATCAGGTGACAGAATGTTTAGTGCACTGCCTTTTACTTACCAGGTGATAGATTCGAGTCCTCAGTCATGGATGTTCTAAGAAGTTCATAATCCACTTTAGTAAGTTGATCTCAATTCAATTACCTTAGATATAAAAAAAAAAGACTTAAAGTGATGAAATTAAAACCAAACAAAAAACCAATAGAAAATGACATCCCATACAATCTGCCATGAACAGCAGTTATACTTACGTGCAGTCAAATCATTTGCAATTGGCTTCATAAAACATAGCTAATCAAAAGTTTTTCACCCACTTCCATGCCATGTGGTGGTCAACACTGTATCCTAGGTAAAGCGTTGTCTAATCGATGTGGATGTTAAACCACTGAATCTCACTGTATATTGTTTACAATGAAAACTATTTCTGCCTATAAGAAATAACAGATACTAGCATATATTAGTATCTTAATGAAGCCATTTACCTAACCCATTTTACAGAATTTATAGCTGGTAGCTTAGCCATATCGCTCACCGGTTGGTTATGAATTAAAGTTCATAAGATGGTTTAGAGGAATCACTAATGCAAGCCCAAATCAACTTTGTCCCGCAGTGAAAACTATTATTCAGCTAAATTTATTTCAGAAAACATTTATAAACTTCACCAATAAACTTCACCACCTCAGTTATTTCGTGGTGTATATGCGTGTGTTTGCTTATTTCTACCTCATCCCCTACTATAAGTGCGAATTGCTTTTGTATACCATTATTTATTTATTTTTTAAATTGATTATACATATTAAAATTTATTTTAAAAGTACAGTGAGTATTACATGCCTGTGTGTAATTTTTTCATCGTGTTACAGTTTCATTTGTGACGGATTGTGGCACCCTTGTGATAAAGTAGCGCCTTCGTCATTCATATTTGAATCTGTTGTACGTGTAAGAGAATAAACAATGAGATTTTAATGTTCAACTTAACAAATATTTAATTAAATCTCTTCAAAGTGGGGAGAATTCTTCTTAATCGTATAATAAAATATAACTGATATATAACTGATATATAACTTCAATACAAATATAATAAATAACTTTATATTACCCATATACTTCTAACAACATAGCAACATAACAATGAAGCTTTTCTATACTTTTTTATAATCTGAGCGGCATTTGACTCTATCACCGCTCCCCACCAAAACTTCACAAAACTCCTTCACCTCTTCAAAGCTCTTCAACACTTCTCAAAAAACACCTTGAGTACCGTTTTAACCTGCTTTTTATACTTTGTCACATTAATCTGCATTTCCTACGTAACTGACTACCGACAACTTTATCCTATTCCTTCCTACCTGCTATATTTCGCAAAATTTGAAACTTTTACTTTCAATTCGTAGAATATCTTCTTAAGTAGAATAGTGACTCTTACCCGAAGATTCCTCGCAACTCCGATTTCGGAACTTCTTACAAAGTCTTCCCCCTAACCTTACACATTTTTTACTGGTGTATGATTTAAAAAAGTATTTCTGTAGTAAAATTGGTGATTTTATATTAATTTACTTTCCATTTCCAATTTTTATTTAAAAAAATTTTCAATAGTTTGTAAGACGCTTTACGAAGTTCGTAGAAATATTGGAGTTTTTCGAAGAATTATTGGACGATTGTGGTTGTGGTTGGTTTTTACGTCGCACTGATGCTGCGCAGATGGGCAATTGGCAACGGTCTGGGACGCACCCCTAGAGGTGGTCCGGAGACATGCCATCACAATTTTGATCCTCCACGGAAGGGATGGCGAATTATTGGACGAAGTCGGTATCATGGTTGAAGCAACGGAGTTAACCCTACAAGGCTCAATTATTTTTTACTGCGCGACAAAAATATATAGGTTGTAATTAGTGATCAGAAGATAGGGAAAACTTATAAAAATAAAAATAAAACCATATTTTACGGAAAAATCAACTTTTTAGCTCAACGTACCGTATGTGGAACATACATAAAAATATGATTTACTAATACGTTTACTATTGTAATATATAAAAAAAAAACTTACCTCTGCAAAATATACACTTTGTTTTAACACACAGTTGTTTTTCTTTTTTTTTTTTTCTTTTTTTAGTCAAAACTGTTCAATAACTATTCTTTTTTTATTTCTGAATTCCGACAAACGACTAACGTATCACTTTCATTCAAATTTCACACTGAGTGCACTAGAACAAAAACATGAACGACATCTTTAAGTAAAGATTCGTATTACTACATTGCTAAATGTCAGTAGCTTCTATAAAGATGTCAAGAGATGTCGCTATTAATAGTTTTATAGCTATAGGAACGATTAAAGTCGGTGTTCCACATATGGAACTGGATGCCTTGTAGGGTTAAGTTGAGTTTTTGAAAGATGGATAAAAATGTGAAAAGGTATCTTGTTTGGTGATGAAATCGTCTAGTTGGAAAAATACCCTACGAAGTTTGTTAGGGGATTTCTTGATTGGCGAGGTTTTGGGGGAATTAGTGAATCGTAAAAGATTTTAAATAGTGTTCGAATGTATGCAAATTGACTTTCCAGTGATAATATTTAAACGAAAGCAAATCTGAAATCGAGGTTAGTTGGAAATTGAGTGGAATAAAAGGTATCTGGCCTCTTCTAATCTAAAACTCTAAATAAGGTAATATATGAATTCACTTGTTAGTCGTTGTAAATTCAGTTGGTTTAAATTCACATTAGTTACTGACCTTAGTCTTACCCTTTTATTCTTAGAACCAATAAACTTTTAGTTTAATTTTAAACGAAGTTTCCTCTTTATTTAAACATTTTATTCACAGCAGCAGAATGTCAAGAAAGTAAATTAGTGGAGAGGAATTTTTCTCACAATTTTACGTTTATTGAAACAGGACTAAATTTTAATATAGTAACATAATGTGATAAATAAATTTTTCTCCCACACATTTATTACTGTTGCTCTGAAATTATATTTACAAGCACTTGCTAATATTGGCGTTAAATCTCAAACCTTTCAGGACCAAGGAAAATGTTATGTAGTAATTTCCTATAAATGATTGAAAGTGTACCATAAACTATACCTGGCAAATGCATTTTCTTTCTTACGTTTTCATGTTAAGTGTCCAGTTTCTACTTCATTTCATAAAAATATTAACATTTATTTTCTTCAAACACATTTTAAAATTAATTTAATTTAAAATTTTTAAGATAAGAGAATTTAATATATTACATCAAGTTTTAATTGTGTATCTGAAGTTTTAATCTATTGGTTATGAGCTCAAAACTCACAAACCCTAATAATAATAATAATAATGATAATAATAATTTCTCAATGCGTAATTATATACTCTAGTTTATTTCTTTTTGTAACATTTCCAAAAGTCGGAAAAAATTAAAATGAATATTTCTATTACAAAAACATAAAAATTTCATCCTAAAAATACGAAGTTTGTTTTTTATAAAATCCTTTAATGTTACTCCATTTTTACTTTCTTCTATATGTAATATAGAGAAAGTATTGGATTCGCGAAAATTTTCGAAGTCCACTTTTTGATGGATTTACATGTTTTGGGATATGGAGAACACGAATTAATAGTTTTTAGAAAATGTCTGTCTGTCTGTCTGTCTGTCTGTCTGTCTGTCTGTATCATTTTTTTGTGGACGCTGTATCTCACGAACCAATGAATGAAATTTAACCAAACTTGGTATTTAGTTGCACCCTGACATAAACTGGTGCTGATTAGATTTTGGGATCACTCGCTCAATAGGTGGCGTTGTGATCGCATTTTATGCAAATTTTTAACATGGCAGCATAGGACAAAATTCCGTATAAATGGGCATAAAGAGAGTTATTTTACACTTGTGATTGTAAAATTAATATGAATTATTGATAATAGTAGTAGTTAGCTAGGAAAAAAATTTTGTGCATGGGGAGGCATCGGTTCCCCCCCCCTGGGGGGGAAAATCCCCCCCGGGGAAGTAAATTTTCAAGATGGGTATCTTTCGAAAGGTCTCGTTGATAATAGTAATAGTTAACATGGAAAAAATTTTTGTGCATGTGGGGGCATCGGTTGCCCCCCCACCGGGGGGGGAAGTTCCCACCCGGGGGGGCAAAATTTCAAGATGGGTATCTTTCGAAAGATCTGGTCAATACCTTTAAAACAAATGGTTGAACGATAAATCTGTGATAATTTAAACCAAAGTTATCGGTTTTCTTTACTTTTAACAAAAAAAAAAAACAGAAAAATATCGCAATTTTTTTTTTTTTTTTTTTTTTTTTTTTTAACGAAATTTTACCAAACTTGGTATTTATTTGGTCCCCGACATAAACTGGTGCTGATTATGTTTGGGGATCAATAGCTCAACAGGTGGCGCTGTGATAGCATTTTATCTAAATTTTTAACATGGCAGCATAGGACAAAAATTCGTATAAATGTGCATAATTAGAGTTGTTTTAAACTTGTGATTGTAAAATTAATATGAATTATTGATAATAGTAGTATGTAACTAGGAAAAAAAATTTCTGCATGGGGGGCATTGCTTCCCCCCCTGGGGGGGAAGTACCCCCCCCCCGGAGGGGATAAATTTTCAAGATGGGTATCTTTCGAAAGGTCTCGTCAATACCTTTAAAACGAATGGTTGAACTATAAATCTGTGATAATTTAAAACAAAGTTATCGATTTTTTTCACTTTTAACAAAAAAAAAAAAAAAAATCGTACTTTTTTTTTTTTTTTTTAATATTGTTACTGATTGAATATGTATAGGTAAATATAGAAGAAAGTCTTGTGGTGGCCACAACATACTAGTTATTTTTATTTTTACTTTCTTCTATATGTAATATAGAGAAAGTATTGGATTCGTAAAAATTTTCGACTTCGGGTTTTTGATGAATTTACACGTTTTGAGAGCTGTAGAACACGATTTGACCATTTTTAGAAAATGTCTGTCTGTCTGTCTGTGTGTGTGTGTGTGTGTGTGTGTGTGTGTGTGTGTGTGTGTGTGACAAAATTTTGTGGCAACTGTATCTCAAGACGTACTGCACAGAATTTCATTCAAATTGGTATGTAGTTGCACCTTCACATAAATTAGTGCCTATCAACTTTTGGTAAAAATTGTCTTACAGGTTCCGTTGCCATCCCGCTTTTTCTAAATTTTTAACATGGTGATATAGGACAAAATTTTGTATAAATGTGCATAAAGAGAATTATTTTTTAGTAATCATTATGAAATTTACAAGAATTATTCATAATAGAGATAGTCAACTGGGAAAAAAAATTTGTATGCGTAGGAGCCTCGCCACCCCTCCTGGGGGGGAAGTCCCCCCTCGAGGGGAGTAAATTTTCAAGATGGGTATCTTTCGAAAGGTCTCGTCAATACCTTTAGAACGAATGGTTGAACTATAAATCTGTGATAATTTTAAACAAAGTTATCGATTTTTTTTTACTTTTAACGAAAAAAAAACTTAGAAAAAAAATCTTTCTTTTTTTTTTTTTTTTTTTTTTTTTTACGAAATTTAACCAGATTTGGTATTTAGTTGGCCCCTGACATAAACTGGGGCTGATTAGATTTGGGGATCAATCGCTCAACAGGTGGCGCTGTGATCGTATTTTTTCTAAATTTTTAACATGGCAGTATAGGAAAAATTTTCGTATAAGTGTACATAATGAGAGTTATTCTTAACCTGTGATTGTGAAATTAATATGAATCATTGATAATAGTAATAGTTTATTAGGGAAAAAAATTGGGGCATCGCTTCCCCCCCCCCCCTAGTGGGAAGTACCCCCCCGGGGAGGGTTAAATTTTCAAGATCGGTATCTTTCGAAAGGTCTCGTCAATACCTTAAAAACGAATGGTTGAACTATGTGGTAATTGAAATATGTGGTAATTTGAAACATTGGTATTGAAATATGTGGTAATTTAAAACAAAGTTATCGATTTTTTTTACCTTTAACGAAAAAAAAAAAAAACTGAAAAAAAAATCATATTTTTTCTTTTTTTTTTTTTTTTTTTTAATATTGTTACTGCGTGAATTCGTATAGGAAAATATAGAAGAAAGTCTTGTGGTGGCCACAACATACTAGTTTTATTTATTTATTTATTTTTTATTTTATTTTTTTATGAGAAAACATTAAATAAAATAAATTGGCTTTATCATATCTTAATTGTTTAAAAAAGATAAATTATTATTTTAAATTCACCATTCTACTAAAACGACCTATAATTCGTTTGGAAAAAAATCGCATTGACAGTGTACTGCCAAAAACATATTCTAAATAAAAGAGTAAAATATCTCTGAAACAAAGAAGTAATCCAAAGGAACTTTAAGGCTCCAACAAACTACTTAGGGATATTAGATTTATGTTTACGAGATCTGAAACAGTCACTGTGGGAATATAACGCCAGGTTATGAGAGAAAAGAGAAAATAGAAAACAGTATTCTAAATGAAATTTTCAGATTCAAGAGGATGAATGTAAGATTATTAGGCTTAACAACTAAGAAAAAGGAACAATAAGCTCAATGGTTTGAGAAACGCCCATTTACGTATATTTGCTTCTCGAAAAACGTTTTTCTTTTCCGAGAGCTAAAAGTGTGTTAGAATATTGTTAAAGGATATGTATGTATATATATATACATTTTTTGTTCGAAATTAAAGTCGAATAAAAAACATACTATAAAGAAATAAACACCATAAATTAAAAAAAGATAATAATAATAATAATAATAATAATATATACCGGGTGATCCAAAAGTCAGGACAAACTTTAAAAATGAATAATTCGAAAACGAATCAAGATACAAAGATACGGTTTGCACCAAACGGATGGAAAAGAAGCCGGGTTTTGTGTGGCAAAGAAAAGAAAATTAGTTCTGTTGGCGACCAACAGATGGCTCTGTCGTATTTCTGGTGTAGGATTATGCAAAGCAACAAACGATATAAAAAGGAACAACTACAGCAGGTAATGGTAGTCGAAGCTTATATGCAATGAAATATCGCATTCTCAATATCGCTACTTTAATCACGCATGGCCTCCAAGATCTCCCGATCTGACACCCTGTGACTTTTGGCTGTGGGGATTCTTGGATGTCAAAAGTGTACCGCGACCAACCGGCATCACTAGCAGCACTGAAAGATGCCATCCGCCAAAATATGTCTGCCATAACGGAAGAAATGCTACTAAATGCTGTGAGCGATGTGGTGAATCATCTCACAGCTGTACTTCTGAATGATGGACATTGAACAGTTACTGTAGTAGTACTAATTAACTGTAATTAAGCTGACTTGTAAGTTGTCCGAATTTTTTTTCATTTGTAAATCTTCTTTTGGTGAAATAAAACACTATAGCGCCATCTGTTGGTCGTCAACAGAACTATTTTTTTTTTCCTTTGCCACACAAAATCCGGTTTCTTTTTCATCCGTTTGGTGCAAACCGTATCTTTGTATCGTGATTCGTTTTCGAATTATTCATTTTTAAAGTTTGTCCTGACTTTTGGATCACCCTGTATATATATATACATTAATTAATGAAACAATTATGTTAGATTTCATAATTGAAATTCATAATTTTCTACTTCTCTTCATCATGTGAAGAGAAGTAGAAAAGGGGTAGAGGAAGAGAAGTAGATACGGGGTATAAATGCAGCAATATAATAAATGATTTGACTTCAAGCATTTTTATTTTTAAGAAAAAAGAAAACTTGAGTAAAAGAACTTAATGTATTAGCTGTATTATCTTTTTTAAATTAGCTGCTTACAAATTTTTCAAAATAGTCCTAAATAAAAATCTCAACTTCATTATAAATTGCAATACAAAAAAGGGGATTGGTGTAGTTAAGAAATGTTGCAATACCTAGCAGTTTAAAATACTTAAATTAATACTAAGTTGAATAATTTGATTTCGAAGAATTAATCTATGATCCTACGACTAAAACAATCAAAAACAAATATTTGCAGCAAATGATTCTTACTGCTTAAATATGTACATTTGTCTGTTTTTAGCATATAACTTATGAAAATGTATTCTACTCATATAGTGGCAGTGAATTACATGATTTAAAGAAATCTTAGCAATAAATTCTGATCAAAATATTGCATAATAATGCATTTAAAAATCTAAATTAAAAGAAGATCCATTTTTAAAATTTTTACTATTAAGGCAACTTTCAGCATCTAATTAACACTTTCCAACAAGGTTGAAAAGTGTTTATGACTTCGGTTTGTTTGTCTGTCTGTCTGTCTGTCCGGCTGTCTGTCCGTCTGTCCGTCTGTCTGTCCACGCTCTAACTCCCGTAAATATTTATGGAATTTCTTGAAACTGATATATGTTATTCAAGTTCACTATCGGACGTTCCCTATTGAAAATGGAGTTTATACCTCTACTGGTTTGTGTATAGGGACACCCGAAAGTATTTCAAAGCATTGTGTTCTATGAGAGGTATTTCTATAAACCATGTTTTCATACCTTTACTGTAGACATATCTTAATGAAATTGAAATATGTTATTCAAGTTCACTATCGAACGTTTCCTATTGAAAATGGAGTTTATACCTCTGTTGGTTTGTGTACAGGGACACTCGAAAGTATTTCAAAGCATTGTGTTCTACGAGAGATATTTCTATAAACCATATTTTCATATCTTTACTGTAGACATACCTTAATGAAATTGAAATATGTTATTCAAGTTCACTATTGGATATTTCCTGTATAAAATGGAGGAAATACCACCATTGGTTTATGTACAGGGACACTCAAAAGAATTCCAAAGCATTGAGTTCTATGAGAGATATTTCTATAAATCAAATTTTAATAACTTTACTTTCCACGAAGTTTTTGGAAATTGAAATATGTTATTTATATGTACAAAAGAATGTTTTCCACAGAATATAGCATGATTAGCATTAGATTTACAGGGTGGCACAAAAATATCCAGTTATATTAAGAGCTATTAATAAAAAATTGCTAGAATTGTACTTTCGTTTACGTTAAACGTTTTTAACATTTTCTAACATTTTTAACACTTTACAACAAAGTTGAAAAATGTTTATGACTTCGGTTTGTCTGTCTGTCTGTCTGTCTGCCTGTCCGTCTGTCTGTCCGCGCTCTAACTCCCGTAAATATTTATGGAATTTCTTGAAACTGATATATGTTATTCAAATTCACTATCGGACGTTCCCTATTAAAAATGGAGTTTATACCTCTACTCGTTTGTGTACAGGGACACCCGAAAGTATTTCAAAGCATTGTATTCTATGAGAGGTATTTCTATAAACCATATTTTCATACCTTTACTGTAGACATATCTCAATGAAATTGAAATATGTTATTCAAGTTCACTATTGGATGTTTCCTGTATAAAATGGAGGAAATACCACCATCGGTTTATGTACAGGGACACTCAAAAGTATTTCAAAGCATTGCGTTCTATGAGAGATATTTCTATAAATCAAATTTTAATAACTTTACTTTCCACGAAGTTTTAAGAAATTGAAATATGTTATTTATATGCACAAAAAAATGCTTTGCATAGAATATACCATGATTAGCATTAAATTTACAGGGTGCCACAAAAATATCCATTTATATTAAGAGATGTTAAAAAAAAGTTGCTAGAATTGTACTTTCGTTGACATTAAGCGTTTTTAACACTTTCTAACATTTTTAAGTATGAATATGATTTCAGTTTGTGTATCTGTCCAACTGTCTGTCTGTCTGCCCGCGCTCTAACTCCCGTAAATATTTATGGAATTTCTCGAAACTGATATATTTTATTGAAGTTTACTATCGGATGTTCCATATTGAAAATGAAGTAAATCTCTCTTCTGGTTTGTGTACAGGGACACCCAAAAGCATTCGAAAGCATTGTGTACTATGAGTGTTATTTTTATAAATATTTTCCCTATAGAATGTTCCCCATTTAAAATGACATTAATAGGTCCTGTATAACTAGTTTGTTTACAGGGACAACAACAACAACAAAAATGTCAATGCATTAGATTTTAGGACAGAATTTTTTGAAAGTTATATTTAAAAATCTTTTTACTGTAAAAATCATAAATATATTGAAATGTATTGGTAATATTCTAAAATAATGTTTTCTATAGAATATGATATGATTAACTTTCTGATTTACAGGGCTACACTAAAATATTCAGAGAGATCAAAAGCTGTAATAATAATCTAATGGCTGCATTTTCTTTTGCGTTAAGCCTTTTTAACACTTTCCAAAATGCCCAAGAGTAATTCTAAAATCCATTAGTCTATCTGTATATTTTTTAGTCCTTCTGTCTGTTGTGTGATAACGTAGGCAAAGAATATTAAAAGTTATTCGATACAACAATTACGTACAGTTGGAAAGTGTTACTAATCAATGCGTACTGCATGATTTTTCTTTCTTGTTTTTAATTAATATATATAATGACCCTCATCTGTCATTCACGATTCCGGTTTACACCGCTTCAAAACAGAGACTTTTGGCAGCCTTTTTTTTTTTTTTTTTTTTTTTTTCCCGTTTGTTCAATTCATCAACTTACGAAAACATACACATCATTTTCATACATGTTTTGTATCGCACATATCGTTATTTACTCCCTCTAAAACCTTGAAAAACTATTCAATTCTAATGTTTAAATGTTTAAAAATATATAACGGATCACTGGCTTTTATAAACATGAACCTATAAATAGAATTATGTAACTTCATGATTATAAACAACGCAATGCCAAATAAAAACAAACCAAGTCTGTTGCCATTCAGAAAATACAAATTCCAAATGGACAACTCTTTAATTGCGAATGAACGACTCTTTGACTGTTTCATTAAAAAAAAAACGCTTAAAATGTTTCTAAAACATATTACAGCCATAAAAATCTTAAAATATTTGTAAAAACATATTAAAGTCTTTAAATATTTTTATCAAGCTTCATTATATGTTTACATTGTAAGGTATGATTGGAGTCGAGTTCAGTACGTAAATGTCGCCAGTTGATTTTAGTTTTCAAATTAGTGTAAAGTTATAGTTGGGATAGAATGTTTGGTTAGGCAAGTAAAGGTCACCAGTTGAAATGAGTATTGAAAGTAGGGTAGTCTAAAGTGATAATGTCGAGTCAAGATAAAATGTTCGGTTGAGAATGAGAAAGTCCCTAGCTGGATCATGGATATTTTGGCGATGTTGTGGGGGAGATAGCTGGTTGGGAGTATAGAGTAGAGGTGAATTTGTGTTAGCATGGAGTGTCTGTAATTATTAGATAGTTAGAAAATACGCAAGCAAAGTGATGACGTCACTGGACGTCAGTGGATGCAAGAAAAAGATTTCCTATGTTAATCGCCCATTGGATTTTTTGTAAAAAATTATTAAAAATTGAGGAAAATTATTTCCCGATTTTAATTCCCATATTTCGGTATAGATATGTATTCGTTATCGTGTGCATGCGTTAGATTAAGTTGTTTTTGCTGTAAAATTGATAAATTTTAAATTTCAAAACTTTAGAAAAATAAAATAGCAAACTTCCATATTCGATTGAAAACATAAACATTTCATTTCAAAGGATGATATTTACACAATAAATATCCAACTAATATACTAATTAAAAGGAAAACGATAAATATTCTATCATAATTTAAAGTCAAATTTGTTTTCAAATGTCTAAATAATGTGTCTGATATACTCATATGTTGCAGCGGAATAGATTTAATATATCTGTCATCCTTGGCGGAAAAAATATAACGCCAAATTATTTGGCGAACATATTTCATTCCTTTCAAAAATCATGGTTATTTTAACAACTTATATTAAGAGAGCGATGAATTATATGAAACAATATTTCGTACAATACATATTACGAAAATAAACATCTGGCATGTATATTTTCGTAGTATGTTTTTAATCGCCAAATACAAAAAACGCCAAAGATGACACAGTTTTGAAATTTAAAATTTTGTCAATTTCACAGCAAAATAACTCAATCTAATACATGGATACGATAACATATCTATACCCAAATACGGGTATTAAATCGGGAAATAATTTTCCTCGATTTTTAATAATTTTTTACAAAAAATACAATGGGCGATTAACATAGGGAATCTTTTTCTTGCATCCACGGACGGTCAGTGACGTCACACTTCGCTTACGTATTTGGAAACAGGATCTTCGATAGTCTTAAAAAAAAGTATTTTGGTAAAATGAAGTGAATCGTTATTTACTTCCTCTTACCCATAGGGTCGAGAAAGTATTGTTTTAGGGTCAAATTTTCGAACGTGAGTTTTTGTTATACTTACATGTTCTGAGGTCCCCTGAATACGAAAATCACGTTTTTAGCGAATGGTCTCTGTGTCTGTCTGTCTGTGTGTCTGTTATCAGCATATCTCAAGAACAAATAGTAGCAGAAATTCCAAACTCGGTATTCTAAATGTGTATCATATAGGGATGCTACAGTAAGCTTTTCGTTAAGATGAAGCAAATGGTTCGTGTACAGGGACATTCAAAAGTATTCAAAAACATTACGTCTATGGGGGAAATTGCAGGTAAGTAGAATTTATCATCTATAGACTGCACTAAACCAAATGAAACGAATACATATTTTTTGTAATAGAGATAGTCAACTGGGAAAAAAGATTTTGTGTATGTAGGAGCCTCGCCTTCCCCCCTGGGGTAGATGTCCTCCCTCGAGTGGAGTAAATTTTCATGATGGGTATCTTTCAAAAGAGCTCGCCAATACCTTTAAAACGAATGGTTGAACCATCGATCTACGATAATTTAAAATAAAGTTATTGATTTCTTTCATTTTTAACTTTTTTTTTTTTTTTACTTTAATATTGAGAATAAATTCAACTTTTTTTTGGATACTTAGTGTTATACTGTTTCTCTAATATGGAAATCGTCTGTATTATCATACAAGATAACATTTTTAAATAATAATTTTAATAAATTATTTTTTTTAACTGGATTATTTTTTAATAACCGAATTAAATTCTATATAAATGTAGGTGCATTAATGAAACGGGGGGTTGAGGGGGCCAGAACTAATTATCATATAAAACTCTTCCGAAGCCTAATTTGAATTGTTTAACATAGGTTTACATAACAGTACTCTTTATCTTACCTCTTAATCTCCAACCTGTACTTATAGCATTAAATTTCAGGGTAAGAGAAAGTCGTGTGAGTGACACACTAGATTATTCTTATTATGAGGACTTTAAATAGAGCACTTAACGGAACACTGGGATGTGTTGTTGCTGTTGTGTTTTCGGGCCTATATTTTTTGTCAAACAGCAGTTTTTTTTTATTGTCATTCATATTTATTGATCGGGTAGAATTTTTTTAATTTCAGAACTAAAATTATATAAAATCTTTTTGTAAAAAAATAGAACCGACTCCAAAAAGGAACTACAATTCAAACAACTAAAAATGAAAGAAAATTGGCAGAAAATGGAACTGTAGATTGCGCCTAAAAGTATAAAATAATTTCCTTCGCCAAACAACCTATAACACTACAATTAATCATAACTTTTGAAGTCGGCGCAAAATTAAATAAAATTTAATTAGTTTTTAAAGGTTTGTCTTTAGATCGGTAGCAACAAATGCTGTTGTCTCGAATGATCCATTTTCATGTTTCCTTTATAATTTTATCACTGTATACAATTGGTCCATTAGCAGCATCTACATAGAACAGTGAACATTCTTCACAATGCGGTATTTATGTTTCTACGAAGTTAGATCATCCTTGATGGCTTTTGAATTTGGCGATAAAAACGTAAGGCAATGTACGATGTGTTGTTTCATATTCTTGATTACTCTCTTGTTACTCTCTTGTTACCTTATTAAAATAATCATGATATCCCAAAGAAATTAAATATGTTTGCCAGATAATTTTGCGATTTTTCGTTCACCAAGGACGTCAGATACCAGCATCTTCGCCAACTTTTCCTGCTTACGAAATCTTATTTGTTTTCTTGAATCAAAGCAGTTTTCGGCTGCGTTTTGCAGGTAACAGTGTGAGACGTGTATTTTGAATAGCATTTGATTTTTGTATTGAATAAAGGTATCAATTTTTATTTAATTTTGCGCCGACTTCAAAAGTTATGATTAATTGTAGTGTTATAGGTTGTTTGGCGAAGGAAATTATTTTATACTTTTAGGCGCAATCTACAGTTCCATTTTCTGCCAATTTTCTTTCATTTTTAGTTGTTTGAATTGTAGTTCCTTTTTGGAGTCGGTTCTATTTTTTTACAAAAAGATTTTATTTTTCTCTTTTCAGTGAAAACGTATTTATATAGCAGAGCATCAGAAGACTTTCGACGGAAGTTTCACAAATCACAACTTCCAAGAAAAGTGGCATTACATAAAAAATGGTTTATGTCACTGAAAAATACATTAAATGCACCCAATGTGAACAAAAAAGTTACATCTCCATCTAGAAAGTTATCCACTCGAGAGACAGTTGTGCCAGTTTTATTCTAGTCAAGTTATTTTTAAGTTGATTTTTCTCAAATGCTGCATTTTTAAATTGTGTCACTTTTCTTGCCTTTATCGGATATGACCAAAAAGCTATCTATTGAACGAACATACGTTAAATTAAAAAGTCTTTAGAAATGTAAAGAAAGGATACGCTGTATTCGTAACCGAAAATTCTGTTAGGCATATGTATTGAACTTTACAGTAAATACGTGTCACCCACAACGCTGGAAATTGCGCAGCGTAAAGTTCAAACAAAGAGCAAAATATGCATTGCTGCTGACAGAAGTTTCAACATCGATACTTACACACTTCTTTTACCAGTGTAGCTGCTTGCGTTCAGCAGTTAGAGTGAGAACAGACTTTTCTGAGTATCCTGTAATTTGTTTATACCTTAATGAAATCCTAATGAAACTTATTTCAGGCCAAGATCACTACGACAACAAAAAAAGTATTAAAATTAAATCATCTCTTACGAAGTTATAATTTAACAAATTTGAACAACAACAACGAGAAATATGGTTTGTATTGAGAACCTCTTCCTTTATGAAGTCGGCTTAAAACGCCTATGCGTTAATCGATGCGACCGCTTACAATAACCATACTTTGAATTTTACATAGCATAAATGTCACCCGTTACGCTACAACATATGCAATGTTTTTCAAGTGTGCACAAAATAGGAAATTGTGAACAAACAAATGCACGTTTTAAGCGTTCTGTTTTTAACATTAATGTCTAAACTATCTTTGCGTACTACATCGATGATGCTCTGCAATGTTATAATTCACTTCTTTCCCCTGTCTTGAAACGTTTCCGAGATAGGATCGATAACTCCACTCTTTTCCACCAGGTGGCGCTCCAGGCGGTTGAATCGCGTAGCACGTGTCCACTTTACTGTACCTACATACCACTTTTATGACTCTAGCTGCAGCTGTTCAGCAGTTAAAAGAGTCGGGACTGACTTTTTTGGGCACCCTGTATTTTCTTTTGATCGAAAAGATCTTATAATGGGACCTATTTCAGACCAAGACCTTTACAATAAAAAAAAAAGTATCAAAATCGGACCATCCAATCAGAAGTTATGAGCTAACAAACAAAAACAAAAAAAACATACGCTTTGAATTGAGAACCTTCTCCTTTTTGAAGACGGTTAATTACAGCATTTCTTACGAAGTTATAAGCTAACAAACACCAACAACAACACATAGCAAGGATTAAGAACACCCTCCTTTCTGAAGTTGGTTGAAAACGACTTTGCGCTAATCGATGTGACCGCTTACAGTAACAGTACTTTGAACCACAGAGTATCCGTGTCATCCGCTACGCTGTAAAGCGTACAACGTAGTTCAAGTGTGCACAGTGTAGGAAATTGCGAACAAACAATTGCACGGTTTAAGCGTACTATTTTTAGCAATAATGTCCAAAAACTGTCTTTTCGTAGTAAATCGATGATGCTCTACAACTTCGTAATTAACTTTTCTTCCACCTTGAACCGTTTTTGAGATAGGAGCTCTAATGCCGCTGTTTTTCACCAGATGGCGCTTTATTTTCTTTAGATTGTAAAGATGTTATAATGGGACCTACTTCAGACCAAGATCTCTACAACAAAGCAAAAAGTATCAAGTAACCGTATTTTGAACTATATAGCGTATGTCTCACCAGCTACGCTACTACGTGAGCAATGTAGATCAAGTGTGTATATTGTAAGAAATTGCGAACAAAAAAAGGCACGTTTTTAGCCTTGTACTTTTAGCATCAATGTTAAAACTTTCTTTTCGTACTAAATCGATGATGCTCTGCAATTTTATAATTCACTTTTTTCCCCTGTCTTGAACCGTTTCCGAGATAGAAACGCTAGCATGAATGTCTAAACTATCTTCTTGTACTAAATCGATGATAATCTTCAACTTTCTAATTCACTTTTTTTCTCTAGAACCGTTTTTGAGATAGGAACACTAACTCCACTATTTTCCACCAGGTGGCGCAGCAAGCGGTTTAACCTTGTACTGCAGGGCCACTTTACTATACTTACATACCATTTTTATTAATATAGCTGCAGCCGTTTAGCAGTTAAAAGAGTTGGGACTGATTTTTTTGGTCACCCTGTATTTTCTTTAGATCGTAAAGATATTACAATGGGACCTATTGCAGACCAAGACCTTCTCAACAAAACAAAAAGTATCCAAATCGGAGCATCCGTTCAGAAGTTATGAGCTAACAAACATAAAAAAAACATACGGTTTGAATTGAGAACCTTCCTTCTTTTTTTGAAGTCGGTTAAAAATATCGAAACACATTTGATTTATAAACAAAAACTGAAAATACATTTAAATGATCACGTGTTAATCTTCATGATCTAAACATTGTTTTCAAGATTTATCGTTCACATTCCGTCAGTTTTGACGGGGTTATATACTAGTTATAAAATAAGTAACTAAATAAATATTTACGACTTAACGACATGCAATACAAACGCATATCTGTTGATTATTTCTCAATAAATGTTGAAAATTAATCTCTATTAGTATTTAGGTACGTCTTCTCGCATATCTTCTTGTTGTATGGAAAGGAAATTCAAAATACATATAAATTCCGAAAACCAATTTCCCAATGAATATTGCCTTGTATTCGGTTTGCATCTTTCTTATACTCGAAGACATATTCGGTCGATCTGGTAGCCGGATGATTTGCGCTCTAGTCATTGGTTGCCAGCCACCAGGTTCGAGTCCCTCCTCAGGATTGGATTTTCGTAACTTATTCAGAATTCACTTTAAGCCATACATTGTAAAATATTGCTCGTACATCTGCCCATTTTTGCCAGAATATTAGAATATGCTGACAAAAAATGGCAGCCAGTGCATTATGCTGTAAACGGGCAAAATATACTACATAAACGAATCTCTCTTACCAGGTATCTCTCTGCAGTAAATTACTCTGATAATAGCAGAAAGTGCTGGCGCTTATTTCCAACAACACATTCTACTGCAAAAATCATTGTGGGTGTAGGTGTGATTTTTTTTTTACGTAGTCGGTTTCAGGTCTGATCATTCTTAATAGTGCGAAATATTACTGTAGAACGTCCCACCAAACCCAACAAACTTACAAGATTTTTTTTTTTTTTTTTTTTTTAATGAGAAAATTAGCGAATGAAAAAAATGAATCACCCTGTATAATTCGATCAATAGCTAAAAACATTAAATTCAGAATATTACTTATTTATCTCACATCGTATTTCTAATATAAGTGCAGTTGTGTCGTTCAATGAATTCGGATTTTCTTCTTCTATACAGCAACATCATTTAAAAATCAAAAGCTCTCTCATTGCTCAAGGCGAAAGAGATGCAATTAGTACACTCGCTACCTTCTCAAATAAATCAAATAAAGCATAGAAAATGAAATAAGTCGCGGACTTCGAAAATACGAAGTAACCGATACTTCAGTAAATTATTAGCCTGAGTAAATTAGAGAGTAATTATTAGATTACACGCCCTGTATGTGACTCATAATTTAAAGAATGGGGCTGGATCTTTTGATTATTTTTTAAACGAAAGCATTTAATTAAAGGGGAGCTATTGATTGTTTAGAAACAAATCTGGTCTTGATTAGCAACAGATTTGGGAATTGTTATTAATTAAGTGAGTTTGTCTGGGAAATTTTTAACATTTATTTAGTTTATCAAATAACTTTGATGAATAATTAAAGAGCATATTTTCATCATCTTTCAGAAGGAATGAAAGATTGCTTTGATACCGTAAGTAAAGGTTTTGATTATATTTTTGCTAAATGTATTTTTGTGCACACGAATTTCTCTTATGGAAATGTATTAGAGTAAGTTTGACAGTCAATATCATTTCATAAATATTTTTCCAAATAAATAAATAAATAAATGTTTAAAAAAGGGAGGAGTGGGAGTGGCTGTGTTTCAACAACTTTCCAAATAACGCTCTCTACCGTGCACACTTGACATCCCTGCTTGCATGTTCCTATGTAAAAAATGATTTATTTTGATACTACTGACCTACCTTTTATGTTTATCTGAGCTCTTCCGAATCAACCTATATATATGTGTGTGAAATATAATTTAAAAAAACCCTTAAAATTCAAGCTTCATCTCTCAAACTTAATTGATTCTGCCTCCCACTAATCCACTGACAGCACCCTAATTAATTCTTTATTAATCCATTTTCTAAACATTTCCGTAATTCCGAATTCATTAACTTGTTCTCAATTCTTAAACCTATTTTATTTTATTTTCCGATGAAACAAAACCGCTATTTGTTATATTGAGCTATTCAAACGCAATTTTATTCTAGAATTTTCTGTTCCCTCCCCTTATGTCGGATAACTTCCTCTAAGCCAATCGATGCAGTCGCGATCACGTGACCACTTCTGCTTGGCATGAGAAAGAAAATTTTAATTCAGTTTAAAAATGTGATTTTTAAGAGGAGTTCCAGGTTAATTAGCAGAAGGATGACTTGGTTTGGATTCAAGTTTAGGAAGGCTCATATTCATGCTATCGATGTAAGTTCTGGAATTGCTTAAAGATTCACTTAAGCCAACGACTGCACTGCCTTTAATTAGTCTTTCTGATGTCTTTTATCAGTTTAATACGACAGATTTAGACGACAGGATTATTAGAAAAACCTGTGACGAAGAATTCTCAATTGAAAAAGAACTTTAATTAAAGAATTTTGTTCTCCGAATTCGTAAACATGGATGACGATGATGAAGAAGATGAATATCTGGTGCTACAGAGCCCTTAAACGTATTAAAACCACTTATAAATGCAGCTTAATATTAAGATGTCTTCAAGTTTTCTGTTTGGAGTTTTTAACCTGCGATCAAATTTTCTTGTGAATTTGAAATTACGTATGCATAATTTGAGGGATTATACATTATTTGTGTACTATAATATCCACTTTGTTTTATGTAATTATAAATAATTGTGTGATGTAATTAAATGTAGTAATGTAAAAGGTGAGCCTTTTCAGTCGTTCCTTTCCCTCTATTTTCGAGGAGAATATGAAATATAATCAAAAGCCTCCCTTAAAATTGAAGCTCCATTTCTCAAACTTAAATGATTCTGCCTCCCTTTAATCCACTGGTAGCTCCCTAATTAATTCTTTATTAATTCATTTTCTAAATGTTCATATACATATAAACTGAAAACTATGTGAAACACAAGCAAAATCCAAATAAATAAAACAGAAATAACGCAACAAATGAAGATTAATCTAAAGTAATTCAGAAAAAAATCTGGTGGGAAACAACCACATGGCTTCCATTACCCACTATTACACGTATGATATGCATTTTTTGGAGATAATGTGATCAGAAGATCTAAAATTGACCTAACGAAGTAGAAACCTAATATTTTTACGGTAAGAGAAACTTGATATACGTGTAAAGACATATAAAACAAAGTTTACATGGCGAGTTAAAAAATAAGAAAAAAAATGGTAGAGTTATTATTATTATTATTATTATTATTATTATTATTTTTTTTTTTTTTTGAAACACCAATTTCCGAGATCTAAAACCTACCTAATCAGGATGACTTTTAATTTTCCTGTAATATCCACGTAATACATGAGAAAGGATATCTAGAATGGGTTCATGTGACAATTTTTAAGAAAATCGCTAAAGCCGTTTTTGAGATACCAAATTTTACCAAAACTTAGCATACTCAATTATTGACCAGAAAATAATAATTACGTACAAAAGGGTATTTAAAAGGGAGTTAATATGGTGAGTTAAAAAATAAATAAATCCGGACAGCCGTTTTTAAAGGAACGCATTTTCGAGACCTGAAATTGAACTATTTATACAGGACGCCTGTCAATTTTCCTGAACTAAACAACCATACTATTCGAAAGGACATCTAATAGAGTGTTTATATAGCAACTTTGAAGAAAAATCGTTAGAGGCGTTTTTGAGATACGGACTTACGGTCCCACTTCCGGTTTCCGATGACCCATTTCTGGTTTTAATTTTCACCAAAATTTGGAAAATTCATATGTACACCAGAATTTTCTCAATTCTGAAGTTTCGTAGTTCAATCTTTGTCAGTTTCGGAGATATGATAGCCAGAAGGTTCCCCACATACATTCACACATACACACACACTGACCAATTGAACTCGGGAGACCTTAAAACGTGTAAATCAGGTAGAAACTCTATATCGAATTTTTGGACCGAATGCAATACTTCCATTACCTATGGTAGTGGGTATAATGGAAGTTATAAGTAAATCATTTTTAATAATAATTGTTTATTATAATGATCAAACAAAAGGAAATATATACATATCAAAAATATTTTTTTAGTATGTCACAGTTAAATAAGATTGTTAAATGGATCCCATTCAAAAAAAAAAAAAAAAATCGAAAACCGGAAACCGGAAATTTAAAATTTTTCTTAATTTTATACTTTCTTTTTATCTATGCAGAAAATAGAATAATAAATCCACTTTTTTAAAAAATAAGTAGTCTATTTCAGTTAATTAAAATGCAAGGACATCTCAAAACGTGTAAATTCCTCTAAAACCGGATGTTATCCCGAAACTTTTACTTTTTCTTATATATGTAGAAGATATAGAAACAATCCATTTATTAAAAAATAAGTTGCCAATTTCAGTTAATTAAAATTCATTATGTTTTAGTTAAAAAAATATTTCTTCAAATTAGAGCTGACGTAAACCAGAAAAAAAAGGGGGCGGGGGAAGAAAAGTAAGAAATTAGAGCTTAAATAAATTAGAAAAAAAAATTAGAACTTTCATAAACCAAATCCTTTTTTAATTTGCATATATGTTCAATAGTACAGTGCGACGCAAAAGTTTAGACAATGACGTTATTCATCTTTAAAATTTAGAATTATGACGTCAGAATTACAAAAACCTGTATATATATTTAAAATATGTTTTAAAATGCTATAATCAAAAGAAAGTCGTTTGATTTGCTATAATTTTGATTTTTTTTTTTTTTTTTTTTGATAAAAATAAAAATTTGCTTGTTTTTTGCATGCAAATTTAAAATCGATGATGTCACATATTTTGAGTACTTAAGTTCTGCAAACGATAACGCTTCGTAGTCGACATGCACCGAGCTAAAAAAAATTCAAGGGAATTAGATTTCAATGATTTGGCAGTTGAAAGCTGAAGGGAAGCGCGTTTCAGAAATTTTGGCTATTATTAATAGATCTAAGAAATCTATTCATCGAGTTTTATCACGTGGTTGTGAATATAAAGCAAAATGTAGATCTGGGAGGCCACGTGTAAGAAATATACAAGAGGGTCGCCTGATACAAAGACTAGCGAGTACCCAACAAATGAGTGTACGTGGAGTTCAAAGGTCATCGGGACTCTCTGTATCAAAGGATACGATTCGTAGACGAATTGTGGAAAAAGGAACAACAGTTTATAGCAAAATGTAAAAGAAAGCAGCTCTGGAGCCACATCATAAGTTTCAAAGAATGTTGTTGGCTCGAAAGCATATGTCATATGGACAGAAATTGCAATCAGTCATATTTAGCGATGAAAAAAAGTAGAATCTAGATGGTCCAGATGTCTGGTCATCGTATTGGTATGATTGCGGAAGGAACCTCTAGATTTTTTCAGTCGCAGATAAGGAGGGGGCTCGGTGATGATTTGGGCAGCCTTTTGCTATAATGGTCAAGTATCTCTGACCTTTACCAGTGGTCGTCAAACTTCACAGCATTATACAAAGACATTAGTAAAAAACATAATGCCATTTGCTGAGCTTTTAGGTGGCTCTCAATGGGAATTTCAGCAAGACAATGCTTCGATTCACACTGCAAACAATACAAAATCTTGGTTTAATTCTCATAATATAAGAGTTCTTGAGTGGCCCGCATGTAACACAGATCTTAACCCTACAGAGAACCTTTGGGGCATCATGTGTCGCAAAGTTTATAGCAATGGTAGACAATACTTTTCTATACAGGAACTCAAGACACCTATTGAGGATGCATGGTTCGACATCGGTCCCCAAACAATGCAAAATTTAGTTTCTTCTATGGAATCTCGTATTTATGAAATAATACAGAAGCAGGGATGCACAATTAGGTTTTAAAAATTGTTTATTTAGATTTTATTTAATTTTTGTCTAAACTTTTGAGACAGTATTATATTTTTGTTACCATTTAATTACTTACAATATGTGCAGTACTACTTTTCATTGTTATAAATATTGTTTATATGCACAGCACATTACATTCAAGCTATGTTAAGAAAATTGATTAAATATTTTTCGAAATCTGCATGAATTTCTTCATTGTCTAAACTTTTGCTTCGCACTGTATAAACTTTCGATCTACTACTCATTCACTCAGATTTCTACCACTCTAATAACTGTTGTCTCTTAGAATGAAAAATCTGTAATCGAGAGTATAGTGAGGCTATATCTATGCAAATTACTGTGTCTGTGGTTTTATCTGAGTTTTAAAAATTTGCCAGATTTAATAACTTTCTTCTTTAGGAATTTTTTAATACAAAAGAATCAGCATATATAGTTACCCTCATCCGTGGCTGATACTGTCACATTTTAGGCTTAAGAGTAGGATTAAGAGATTTCCTTGGACTCTGTCTCCTAATTTTCATACTTTAGTCAATTTTAAAAAATCTAATTGTCAGATCGATAAGCTGTTTAAACCAACGGATTTAAAAAAGTTGCGCCTTTTATTTGGTACCTTATTTATAACGAATATATAATTAGATTTTTTTTTATTAATTCAAATATGAAAATAAAAGCTTTAAAGTACATTTTAAATTTTTAATTGTTGACTTTTTTTTTTTTTTTTTTCCTCAGCATAAAATGAAATATGCTTTCCCGTAAAAAAATAAAATAAAATAAAAATAAAAATAATTTTGCTTCTGCATATGAAAAAAATGACGTCTATAAAATAATAATTGTAAAGGTAACGATGAGATAAATAAAGTGAGAAAATTTAGCAAATGAATTATTTAAAGTGAGAGTGAGAAATAAAAAATAAAAATAAAACGATTATTTTTCAACGATTATTTTTCCTTAGTCGCCCTACAACAAACTAGTACATATATAAAATGAAAAAGTGCATAAAAAATAAAATCATTTTTAAGTACCTTTTTGATATCATAAGAAAATATTTTTATATTTTGCAAATCTGGCTAATCATACATTTCGAATGATACCACTTTTAGTCCTTTACTCCCATAATTAATATGTTTAAAATGTACGACAAATTTCATGTTAGCCTATTATTACCGAAACGTCAGTGGAGGCCCTACATTGAGACTCAAAACGGTTTTGGGCTGTGTCTGTCTGTCGCGCGATAGCGGCCGCAAAAATAGCGCTATTGACTTGAAATTTGGTACACATGTTCATGAGCCCCACGAAATCAGCTGTATAGTTTTTGGTATGTATTCCATTTATAGTTCGTATACAGGGACACGCCAAAGTTTTTCTTATCATTACGGCCTATGGGAGGAATTTGTATGTATCGCAATAGCGTCCGCAAAAATCACGCTATTGACTTGCAATTTGGTACACATGTTCATGTGCCACACGGAATCAGCTGTATAGTTTTGGGTGTGTATTCCATTTGTAATTCGTGTACAGGGATAACGCCAAAGTTTTTCTTATCATTACGGCCTATGGGAGGAATTTGTATGTACCGCGATAGCAGCCACAAAAATCACGCTTTCGACTTGCAATTTGGTACACATGTTCATAAGCCCAACGGAATCAGCTGTATAGTGTTAGGTGTGCATTCCATTTGTAGTTCGTGTACAGGGACATGCCAAAGATTTTCTATCATTACGGCCTATGGGAGGAATTTGTATGTATCACGATAGCGGCCACAAAAATCACGCTATTGACTTGCAATTTGGTACACTTGTTCATAAGCCCAACGGAATCAGCTGTATAGTTTTAGGTGTGTATTCCTTTTGTAGTGCGTGTACAGGGACACGCCAAAGATTTTCTATCATTACGGCCTATGGGAAGAATCTGTATGTACCGCGATAGCCGCCGCAAAAATCAAGCTATTGATTTCAATTTTTGCCGAAACGTCAGTGGAGGCCCTCTGTTGAGACTCAAAAGGATTTTGGGTTCCGTCGGTCCGTCCGTCTGTCTGTCTGTCTGTCGTGCGATAGCGGCCGTAAAAACCACGCTATTGACTTGAAACTTTGTACACATGTTCATGATCCCCACGAAATTAGCTGTACAGTTTTGGGTGTGCATTCCATTTGTCGTTCGTGTACAGGGACACGCCAAAGTTTTTTTTATCATTACGGCCTATGTGAAGAATTTGTATGTACCGCGATAGCGGCCCCAAAAATAGCGCTATAGACTTGCAATTTGGTACACATATTCACGAGCCCAACGGAATTAGCTGTATAGTGTTAGGTGTGTATTCCATTTGTTGTTCGTGTACAGGGACACGCCAAAATTTTTCTTATCCTTACGGCCTACGGGAAGAATTTGTATGTACCGCAATAGCGGCCGCAAAAATCCTTCGTTTGACTTGCAAATTGGCGCACACATCCCAGCTTTCCATATAAGTAGCTGTATAATTTTCATTGCTATATTTTTTATAAACTGTGTACAGGGACACGCCAAAATTCTTAACATTGCGGCGTATGGGGTGAATTTCGTTTAAACGCATTTTAATATCATTACTTTGCAATGAAGAAAGTGAAACTAGAGTACGTGAGTAAGATGCTTAAACTTATGTTGCTTTAAGAAAATATGTGCTCTTAAGCTTTCTAATTAATGTACAGGACCTTACAAAAGTGTTCTGACAATGTCACTAAGTTATCCAAACGATGTTAAATTTTGAACAATTATTAATTTTAAACGCAAAATAAGCTGAATAGTTTTTACTGGTGTATACAATGTTTATGGTTCGTTTACAAAGACACACGAAAGAATTTCGTAACATTAGAGCCTATGGACGAATTTTTAACTTAAGCGCGCCCTTTAATGCGTTTATGCTGAATTGAACTTAATAAAGTTAACATACATTATAAAGATGCTTAAAATCATGTTTACTCTAAAAAAAGGTTATGTATAGACTAAATAATTTATGGGACCACATAAAATAATTCCGAGTATGTACTGTAATCATCCAAATGATGTCAAATTAGTTTGAAAGATTAATGAGTTATAATTAATTAGATTTATTCTTATTATTGGCGTTTATAATGACTGTGGGTACTTTTCCGGGATACATAAAGGAATTTCGTACTTTTATGGTGTATAGTCGGTATTTCTTAAAAGAGTATTTTAACATGGTTACACCCCATCAAATATAATGAAATTTTATTAGAATTTTAAAAGCCTGTTTTCATGTTGGAAATTGTGGGCATAGAATTGATAATTAGTTTAAAGGTTACGCAAAATATTTCCGATATGCTATGTAATTTTGTTTTGTATGAAATTAGGTATTTATGAATTTCCGGGAAATAATACAAGACCGTCGTTTAACAAGAATGCATATTGTTGCGTACTTGGGGGTTTGTAAGTTGTCCGAGAATGAAAGGCGAAACTTGCAAAAATTCAGTGATTTATTCACAGAAAGTTCCAGAAGAATACAGGTCTATAAACCAAGTATCAGCTTCAATTCAACCAGTAAACATAGCTTAAACAACAGCCGTTAACAGCAAAACAACAGTACAAACTGTTTAGCAATAACACATAAAGCAAGTCTCATTCAAAGAGGCTCAAAGCAAAGCAAGCATTTGACGAAACCGACACAGATCTGAGATTGGAAGCCTTGGCTAAAAAAATGCTCCTTTTATACTATTCTATCGAACACAGACTGTTCTGGAAAATTATCGTATCTCATCAGCCAATGAGATTAGAGCTTCCATATTTGGTATATCCCTAATAAGGATTTTCCCGCCAAGGTCGCCAAAAAAATCGCCAAGGAGGGAAACAGTCGCCAAATTTGGCGCCAAATCCATTTCTTCCCTTATTGGAGCTTTTCAATTCGTTTTTAAAGGAAAATTAGGCTATTTTAACGCTAAAACGACTAGAAATGCACAAAATTAGCATTTTATCGACGTACTAAGCCTCTTTGAAAAAATTTATACAAAAATAAATTCAATTATTTACAATTCCGTAACACTTTATATGATATACAAATAGGTATAGAAAGAGAGATACAGCGGGGGGTTGAGGGGGGCGGCAGCCCCCCTCAGGAATGTATCTGATTATGGTAATAAGTCGATCGAATCAATATATACTATTATATAATAAGAAATTAATAAAAATGACCTATTGAAAAATGTCTGATGCAAATAGGACGTTGAGGCTCCTGATCTGCAGATCCACTAGTTTTATAGATTACATTTATGCTACTAAAAAGTTGAAACAAAATTAAATATTTATTAACTAAATTAAAAGAAAATAAGGTTTCTTGTTTGACGTTAAGTGCCTCATATATACATCTCAAGTCTCAAAGCAATTATAATGTTGGTTGGTTAGTTGGGTTTTTCGTCGCACTAGTGCTTCACAACGGGAATTATAATGTACAAGGTGGTTAAAATTATATTTATGGTACTCAGAGAGGAATAGCTCCGGTTCTACTGAACAGATCCAAATGGAATTCTGATTGTATGTTATGTAATTCATAGGGCCGAGGTTTACGTCAAAAAGACGTTTTAAAATTTGACGACAGTTTACTTTGTCGATGCCTCTTGCGCTTGATATCGTTGCGTTGTTGATACAACATATAGTGTTTTACTAAATTAGTTTCACAAGAATAAATTAAAGAACTGGTGTACAACCAATGCATTTAAACTTAAAAATTTCTTCACGCACCATAAAATTAATGCAAGCACTACTGGTTTCGAAAAAAGAAAGGCCACGTCCTGTAGTAACCGGTAGTGCTAACGTTAATTTTATGGTGCGTTAAGAAGTTTTTAAATTTAAATATAAGTTAGTTTCGTTATAAAAACAACTAATGCTTGTAGATGGTAAAAGAAAAAAAAAAACCCTTTTCGGCAAGCTTAAAGGCAAAGGTAGATTCCTTTACGTTAATGTTACAACTGGAAAGAAATTTTACATATGAATTAATACTTAGCCAATGGCTTTGTTCCCGCACATTGCATTATTTATATCGCTATTCTGTTTTCAAGAAATTTAATATTCAACTACAAAAGGGTTTTAGTCATTCTACTTAAAATTTTAGGCTAGATTTATTGGTTTGTAAGTGTTTCAATTTTTTCAAATTCAAGCACATCATTCAACAGATAGAAGTCTTAAAGATATACAATCCCAGCAATGGTGATTCCCAGCGGGGGCTATTGGGCTACACCCCCCCTCCCCACCCAAGCTTAATAAAAATTATAATTTTTATTTAAAATCAATATAACTGTTGTTCAATATCTTTCTTTTAAAAGAAAAAATAACAGAAACGTGAAAATGCACTTGTGATCTTACTATGGTCAAGCTCTTGTAAGCCTGGCGTTGCTATGGTCAATTCAAATACAGATAAGTGGTAGCGATTTTTGGATAGCTATTTCATTGCATTTTTTATTGAATTATTGAAAGTTTTGTATTGTGTTTTTGTGATTCTTATTGTCAGATGAGTAAATATTGTAAAGTGAAACTGTTTTGGTTCACATAAGCTGGAACATTAACATTACTTAACATTGGACCATTTGACACCGCTGAATTTCAATGTTAATTGTTATGAATTTAGTAAATTGTATGATTTGGCGAGATTTTGGAGACAAAACTTGCGACTTAGCAATGGAATTTGTGATTTGGCGGTAAAAGTTGATAATTGACGACGAAATTTTTGACTTGGCGACAAAATTCGTTGTCTGGCGACAAAATTTGGCGAGCTTGGCGATGGAGAAAGGCAGTTTTGGCGTCATTATATTTTCTTTCCACGCGAAAACCTCATATCTCTTCAGACCAATATCTTGTTTCGACAAGATAAAAAGTCAAAGGAAGCTGTAACGTATTACTCTGAATCGTAAATTTTAAATTCTTGCCTAAACTGACATTCTAAACCATTCACCACAAACGATATTTGTATAAGATTGACGTATTATTTTAATTTTAATTTTATATTTTTAAAGGATTAGTTAAAGCGTTTAACATGGTTTTTAACTAACACACTTGATATGATGCAACTATTAATGTATGTAACGTAATTTTGCAATTCAAATTTCGGCAACTTCTTGTCGTCGGAAGGACCTGAAATTTTGCACAGACTTCATAATCAATGAGAATACTAGATACAAGTGTTTCCAGGCGCTTTTCCCATCAGGGTCATGTTCCAGGGGCAAACAAAAAATCTATACTTATACAAAACTATCGTATGTGACACAGGATTTGGATGTATTTGTATAATGTCGAGTGGCAACCGTTAATATTTTTTAATAAAAATTTAAAAGTATGTAATAGTTTTCTAAAACCTTTATTAGTTCATTTTTCAATAACAGAGTGTTCTTTATTTTTTTAAAATGGTATAATTTTATTTATCAAAATAAGGGAAATCGAGTAATGAAATACTCTAATTTAACTTAAAGTTTTCATGAAAATAAACTTCAACGGAAAATTCATTAAAATCGTCCTAGTTCATTTCTTAAAGGGATAATACCTAAATGTCCCCAAATTTATTACTTTTTCTATCATGCCAGTTTAATTCGTTTAGCATCGATTTACACGATTTTTTTTTTTTTAACGATGACATTTATCTTTTACATGATCTATGGCATAAAGCTAAGTCTAAATCTGCTTAGCCCTAAGATATGTTGATTTTATTTACTTATTTTTTTATTTTTTATTAACATTTATTTTATTTGTTTAAAATTACGGATAAAATTTTATTTCATTTTTCTCAGAATATTGCTGTAAATATGACGTCATATTTTCTGTTAAATTAAACTTAAAAAAAAAAAAAAAAAAAAAAAAAAAGATTTTTATATTGTTTAAAAACATGATTAAAATTTTATTATAGTTTCAGTGATCTTTTTTATTATCGTTTGCACGTGACATAAGCATCAGATTACAAATTTTTGCAATGAAAGCTGTAGAAAATGTCGGCTTCATCACAAGTGCTGAAAAATCACTTTTTAACTTGTAACTTTTAAGCAATTGAAGTTATCGAAAAAGTTTAAATGCAAAAGTTGTTCTTTAGGGTAAGGCGGTAATTCGCCTGATTTGAAGTATTTTCCTATTTTCAATATTAAAGAAATTATGGTCAAATGAAAATTTCCACCCCCCACCATTTCCACCCCCTTTGAGCTGGATACCCCATCTACGAACTCGACCGAGATTTTTACTGTTCTCACAACATATCCCGAGTTGGTTAAATTTAAATAAAAATTACTCCAGTTATCGTGTTCACAACTTAACATGGGAAAAAGCGTTATACATATATATATATATATATATACCTATATATATATATATATATAAACTTTTGAACTGAGGGTGGTTTTGGGTTCTACGGGTCATGATCGGTGAAGATATGAAGAAATTTTCCAGAAGTCGTGTCATGAGAACCATTGCAATAGGTAGATCTCCTATAAGGAATCTACCTAAAAGGGGGGGGGGGCACCGGAGGACTAGTCATGAAAGATAAAAAATATATAAAACTCTGTGTGTAAACACCATAAATAGCAAAAAATATTGCAACAATTGTTTCGAGTCAAAATAATAACGCGACCCTTCATCAGGCGAGCAAAGTAGGCATAAGTGCTACAAAAGCGGAAGATTTCTTTGCTGCACTCGTGTCTACTTTGTTCGCCCGAAGAAAGGTGAATACTTCGACCCGAAACAATTGTTGTGAGTTTTTGTAATTCATATTTTTTAATTGGTTAATAATGTTTATGTGTATTCCTTCTTGTCCAACGGTTATGTCACTGTGGGTAAATGACTTTTTCTAATGGCGTGTGCAACAGTACACTGAAAAAAAATTCTGTAACTGATATCTAGAATCTAAATTGTGGCTCTAGTGAAAATAGTTCCATGTCATCCTTATAAATTCTAGTCCTTTTTGAAAGCGAGTTCTAGAAACCCCTATTAGAATTCTAGAGCGTTTGCTTATATTCTTGAAGTCAAACTTATTTAAAAATCTCTGAAAATAAATGCGAATACAAGAGTCTAGTTTTAGCAACTTGGTTTATGACCCAGTTCTAGAAAATCAAGCGAGAATTTCTCGCAATACAAAGGATTCATAATATTCATAATATTGTTTCACCATACAGAAATGTATACACTACAAATTCTCGATCATTTCGTCTATTCAGCTTATTGGCGTGCCTTATGCGCACAGCTCGGAAATCTATATTTCTAGTTTAGGGATTTAGAAAATTACTACTTATTCGTTCTAGATGAAGGCGGTATATATTTTTTCTCAGTGTACTACAAAACACAGTTTATATATAATAGATTTACAATTTGAAACAATCTCTATACTTAGCAAGTTCGAAACTTTAAATTTGTGCATGAAAAAAAAAATGTTGTGTTAAAAAATACGAGCCATGAAAATCAATTCTAATTTTTAACTAACATTATTTATGTTTAAAATATTTATATAAATGAAACTTTGAATTTCCTTTCAGTTTTAAGTTTAACCCTCATAAACTATTTATTAATAATTAAATGAACATGTGAAGGATTTCTTTCTTTCATTCCATCAAATGAAAAATGAAAACACTTTTGAAAGAATAATACTAAACTAAATAAATTTATTTACATCATATTTTCAAACAAATTTATTTATTTTCTTTTTCGCGTTAATGTTTTTAACATAGCCTCGGGCAGACACAAATTTTGTTAATCTGTTTCGATTATTTATAAAAATTTAGATTTCTTGTAAAATAAAAAAAAATAATAATTTTCTGCATTCATACCAGAAAATTAATAATTATTTAAATAATAGTAAAATAAAATACAATTCTACTAAAGTAATGAAAGTTATCTCAGTTAAAAATCACGCATGGCCTATTCACTAAGTTTCACAAGTACGCAAAATTTCGATTTGTACGTGACTTTTGTTTCGCTAATGATATCCCAATAACAAACATAAACTCAATAGTATCTCTTAGAATAGTTTATTATTTTTCTCTATAAAAATTACACTATTTAACCATACTGAGATATATTGCTCGGGGCAAAGGGCTACAATTAAAATCCCAGCCTTTCTCAAGTGAGATCAAATAAAGCATAGAAAAATCTAATAAGTCATACGCAAAAGGAAGAAATATGTTTTAACTAATACTCTAGTAAATTATTAGCTTGGGTAAATTAAAGAGTAATTATCAGATTATACGCTTTCTAAGTAATTCATAATTTAAAGAAGGTTTGCTGGAGTGGGAAGGGGGTTGTATTATATTGCTTTTTCTGAAGAGTAGAAATTTAGTTAAAAGAGGAATTATCGATTTTGCAAGATATGTATCTGTTCTTGATAAGCAAAAGATACCAAAAATTTTAATAAATTATCTGAACTTCTGTTAACGGCTTTTGAATATTGATTTTTAATTAAGTTTTAATCTAAATAGTATTTGAGTGTGCAAATAAGTGTAAATTACTCCAATTGCGTAAACCGTAAAAATTTTTATGAAGATAAGAACGAGAGTTTTAGAATGGTAAAAGCAAGATCTTGCAATCTGATCCTTGGTCAAATGTTCATATTTTTAATTGATTAACTTTTTTTCTTTTTTATTTTTTCTATCTGTTTAATCATTAAAGTTAATCACGTTTAACATAACTGAGTAAGAAATATAACATCGTACAGTGAAAACTTATTTTATCGCTTTAACACTAAATTTAACTAGAAGATCTCCAAACCAGATAAGTAATTTTATTTTTATTTCGTCAGTAGACCGTAAAGAATTATCGATTAAAAAATAAGTAAAATTAAAATGAATAGAAATTTCCTCTTATTATATTTATTGAAAAAGGCATAAAATTTTTTATTATTATTATTTTATTATATTTTTAAGCATAAAATTTAAATAATAAAAAATAAACACAAAATAAACTTGAATAAAAATAATTTTCTCCTAAAAACAAATTTACTTTTTTTGTTTAGTTCAAACATTCAAGTAATTTCATGGTAAGTGTTGAGTCAGCCACATACACGGAAATTTTCACTTCCACCGATATTTTTTAACAATAATCACAATCTTATTTAATTAACTTAATCTAAACTACTGTAAAAGTATGATAAAGTTTTCTGTGGGGTAAGTTAGTCCATGGGCCAGCTGGCCAAATTTAACAAAATAGTATAATTTGGGGGAACTAATTTTTCTTTTCACCATAGTTATATAGGCTTATTAGGATGTCAAAAAAAAACATGACTGCCATCTCAAAGTGATAGCTAATAAAAATGGCATCAAATTCAAAATGGTGGATATTCAGATTTAAAAAATCAACTGTATCTCGAGAACTATTCATCCGATTACATTACTTTTTTTAGTTCCCCATCATACTATAGGTATGGGGAACTTAGGTAATCGTGAAAATTTTCGACCTCGGTTTTTTGACTTTTCTACACGTTTTCAGGTGTGAGGAATCCGAAAATGACAAAATTTCTATGGTGTCTGTCTGTAGGGTGTCTGTTAGTGGGTTAGTCTATTAGTCTGTTAGTGGGTCAGTCCGTTAGTTTGTTAGTCTGTGTACACGATATCTCAAGAACATATTGTCGCAGAGAGGTCAGATCAGTTTTAAAATATTACTTTCGACACTGGCAAGAACCCTATTCATTTGCAACATTCGATTTTAAAAACTTCGTAAGTTATTAGAAATTTACGATTTTCTTAACATGGGAGAATAGGACAAAAATTCACTTAAACGTGCATTAAATGAAAACGTTTTACTGAAAAAATGTCAGACCAGTTTTAAAATATCAGTTTTGATGCCGGAATGAACATCAGTAACTATAAATATGCTACTTTGAAAATTTCGCAAGTTACTGGAAATTTACGAATTTCTTAACATGGCAGTATAGGGCAAATTTTCACATAAACGTCAATTTTTAGAGATATTTTCATCGTAAAGATGTCAGACTACTTTTGAAATATTATTTAGGACACTGGTATGAATATTAATGACTATGAATTTTCCAATATAAAGATTTCGTAAGTTATTGGAAATTTACGAATTTCTTAACATGTCAGAATAGAGCCAAATTTCACATAAACGTCAATCTTGAGGGATATTTTCAGCGTAAAGATGTCAAACCACTTTCAAAATATTATTTAGGATACTGGAATGAATATCATAGACTATGATTTTTCCAATTAAAAAAAATTCGTAAGTTATTTGGAATTTACGATTTACTTAACATGTCAGAATAAGGCAAAATTGATCATGAACCATTTTGAGGATCCTAAATACATTAAACAACTTCAAAATTAAGTTTATGATATTTGTTTGAACATGATTGAATACAAATATTCTAATAGGAAAATTTCGTAAGTTATTCGTAATTTACGATTTTACCAACATAGCGAAATTGTAAATTTTTCATATAAATATGAATTTTGAGGATTATTGCATTGGAAATAGTAGCATGAAAACTAAACAACAGAATTAACCCTGATAAAATAAATTAATAAATTAGAATAAGATATATATATCGAAGTGAACGGTGGATAGCCTATTAGGGGGGGATTTCATTCTGTCACTGTATCAAGCTTTGGTCAAATTCATTTCTTTTAACATGATTATAATATGTCTCGCACTAGAAATTTATGAGAACATAAATATGATGGGGAACTGAGCAGAGTCCACCTATGCCAACTAGTTTTCTTTTAATCTAAAGTTCTGCATGTGTGCTTCAAATTTTGTCTGTGCACTGTTTCGATAAAGTCAACCGTTTATTAGTAAATTACAGAAATATTTAAAAATTTCTGATTATTTTGTGGGAAAAAAATCAACTTTTTACAAAATATCTTGTGCATTAGAAAACAACGCTTCTAACGAAAGTTGTAATGTAATAATTTTTCTTTAAATTGATGTAGTACATGTTTGGGTCGGATGGCTGAACACATAGATACACGAATTTGAGTTTATTTCAGTTGAAATCTACCTTTTACTAAATAACTGCGTACAAAAGAAAAGGCTTCAGATATACTGTTTCAATAAAATCAAATGTTGATTAATATTTAAGGAACTATCGAAAATATCGATATAAAAAAAATGGGAATTTTTTTAATAAAAGTTTACAAAATATGTATAGCTCATTTATATAAGAAAAAGCCTTAGATAAAAGAACAATATAAATTACCTTTACGAAAATATCATTTTAAACGGTACAGCATCTAAACAAAAGTTTAAAAAAATTTTGTCACTTTAAGAAGATTCGTGCAAATTGAAATTTTCGATATCCTCTTCTTTTTTAGTACTGTTTTCACAATATGACAGTCTGTATACGCTTGTGCACTTTAAGTTGTTAAGACGTTGAGAGCCATGTCAGCTATTCTAGATTCTATGTATTTTGTCATATATCTCTAAAAGTACTGAAGGAATCATCTTGAAACTTTAGGAGTGTTCAGAACATGATATACTTTTCAAACATTTCAGGGAAAGTTTTATCCCGAAAGTAAAGGCAATACCAATAAAAAATTAACGAATTAAGCGCCATGTCAGCCATCGATGGTTGACAGTGTAAAATAGGATATAAAAACTAAAAATATTACATTATTTTAAGTAATTATTGAAAATTTATTTAACATTTGCTAAAGTTTTATTTATTACAGGAGGAATCATTATGGAATTTTAATGGATTTTAAGACTTCGCGTGGCGCTCAACGTGTTAACCATACTAGTACAGGGTGTAATTTGACAATTTTGGACAAGAGCAACTTAGGATTTCGGACACTGTTTCAAGTGCAGGTCCTCGAATCATCTACTTCATGTTTAAAATACCGCCTGAATCTTGCATCCATCCATGAGTCTTTGGATGTAGTATTTCGGAAAAGTTATCCATATATCTCTTCAAATATCTGCTTGATAATTAGCTAGTTTAGTATGTTGACTGAAACAATCTTCGCATGGAGGAAGTTCAGTTGTGTCTACTTGTCATTGTCGAGTTCGGAACATGTGGCATCTTAGTTCCTTGTTCGTTTATGTTTTCTGTTTTGATGTTCCTAGTGTAAAACTGACTAGTGGTCTTTTGCATTAAATTGTGGTTAGAATTCGAAAGTAATTTCATTCCCAAGACGGGAAAAAAGCAAGCTAAATTTCGTATTGGCTTGTAAAAGTTCCAACACTTTGAGCTTTCCTTGCCCAGAAAACACATTTACTTTATCACACCCTGTCCATGCATGGTAATCCAGGCAGTGCATGTCTATCACTCTGATTCGCCCACTAGATTCACGATTTATATATAGGTTTCTCTCTACGTTGATGCTTGATGATATATAAAGAGTGAGAACGCACACGTTTGTTTCATCAGATACACATATTACATCAGAAAATTCCATAGTAGTATTCTTTATATGAATACCTGCTTCTTCTACTCAGACTTACATGCACCTCGAATAAAAATAGATGAAATATATGTCTCCATAACAACTTCGAAAAAAAAATCTAGCAAAATAAAGATGTGATCATTAAGTCAGACAGAAAGCTGTTTGCCAGTATGATACTCATAGCAGAATAACGACGTTTGTGTATGCTTGAAGTCTTCAGTTATCCTTTGAGACCTTTCCCTTAGGGTATTTCTAACCCAGATCGATCTATGAAAAAAAAAACTATGAAAGCCGTGCTGGAAAAACTCATGGAAAACCAATCTCACCTACAGGTGGAAATATATCTTCATTAGCTACGGTACTTTATGAACTCATATTCATTCAAAAATTACATGAAGAGAATAGAGCATTTGGTCAGTTATCAGATGCAATTCTCAAGAAAAATCTGGATGGCAACACGACCTGTTGAAAAATTTTCACTAAAAATTAATAGGCACTAATTTATGTCATGGTGCAACTGCATATAAATTTTTATGTAATTCTGTGCAATGCATTAGTTCCTGAGACGCAGTTAAAACAAAATTTTTGTCACATGCAGATAGACATTTTCTAAAAAAGCTCAAATTGTGTTCTGGATCTCTCAAAACATGTAAATCCATCGAAATCCAGGAGTCAAAAATCTTTTTCGAATCCAATACTTTCTTCTATCGAATACAGAAGAAAGTAAAAAGATTAAATTCATGACGTATGATATTCTATTATAGGTATAACAAGAAGGTGGATGAAATTAAGCGAATAAATATAGCGAGATTAAGGTTGAATGGGTTTTAAGACGCTCTGGAGCTTGAATATAGAGAAGAAAGAACATAATGGGAAGCCCTATTGTATTAATAGATTTTATTAAATTATTTGTATGTGAATAAGTATTTTAAGCCCTTTTTTTCAGGCAATAATATTTGCCTAATACATGAGACTACATGAAAACAGTCTTTCATCATTTATTTCGGGAGGAGGGTGGGGCTTGGGCTCGCCAGAACCCCCCCCCCTCGTCCCTCTTACCTACAGCTGTGTATATATGAGCCAAACCAAAAACCCACTGTGTACTCAGAAGCTTGAAAATGTATTTTCTTTACATGCACGCTTGATAAGGTATGCTAGTGATTCGCGTTAGATATATGCTGCCATCTCCCGGTCGTTTGGACAAAGATGGTACAGTTTATAAGGAGAAATTGATGCAGAACATGGTTGTTAGAGACAAAGATTAGTTTTCTTTGTTATTTGTTCAAGAAATACTTCGAATTATCGAAAACAAAAAATGGAATTAAAGTTGAATATATCTGGAATGAGAATAATGTGTTACTTTTGAAGATATACATATGTTTTTTTTTCTTTTCTTTTTATAAACAAAAATATAAAAAAAACTGCATGTTACATTTGTGACATTCCATGCATGGGAACTAAAATAAGGGTAAAGAGTGTGTTTCATATTTGTCCCTTTATGCATATGGTGTTGTATTTGCTACTTATCGTTTTGCACGTCTATAAAGAAAGAATTTATAAACTGATTGATTTTCAAACATCAGGTGAGAGACTTAATAGCACTTGTCATTTCTTACCAGTTTAGAGCTGCGTTAGTATAAAGTTCAGCCACGATACTTTGAGTTAAATGGGCCAAAGGAAAACTATGTATCAATAAATAAATCATTCCGCCAAAAGTCCGAAGTTCCAGCAAACAATACATTCCAGCGAAACCTCAGAAGTTGAGCTATAAAGTGTTCATTGTCATTGTTAAATCGGGGTTCAGCTATGACTTTGAAGTATTTATTGATGCTTCAGATAGTATACTACTAGCAAAGGATACTACTAGCAACTACTAGCATATACTACTAGCAAAGTGTTGGTATTAGTAGGAATGTTGTTATTCGTATTTCACGTACAATTCAAAGAAACTTAATCTATACAATTTTGTTCGGCTATTGGTTCAACAACATGCAACTTCAGATGTATCTGAAAAAGAAAGTAATAAATACACTAGGAACTCGCATGTTTAATAGACTTGGAGTCTTTGATATGGCAACTGAATCAACGATGAAGAAAAAAGGCAGGGGAACCTTCGTTGAGAAAACTGAAACTGCTGATGGCGTGAAGCTTTGTGCTATCGCTTAATATGGCAACAAAGTTGTATGTCTGCTGTCATCATTTGCATGTAACCAGCCAGATGGGGAATCAGAACCATTTTTTTTTTCTTTTCAAATCTAAGAACGAATTTTAACAATTTCCATATCCAAGCATCGTGAGAATATATAACAAATATATGAAAGGGGTCGATCTCCTTGATTCTATGTTAGGTAATTACCGTATAATGGTTCTATTGAGAAGCGGTGCATGGGAATATTTCAGCATCTATTTGACATACAGTAAATACTTGTCTACTGTGTTGACATAAGACAGTTTTGTCTATGCCATTGGTTCACTTCAAAAGAGCAGTTACCGGTTCCCTCTGCAAACTAAACAAACCTGTCTTCGTAAAAGACGCCTTAACAATGAAGTTCAGCATGAAGTGAATACGAATAAACGTAGTAGACCCTGCACAACCGTTCCTGACACCCGCTTTCGATTGGATAATGTTGGACGCTTACCTATATGGGGAGATCGACAGTGATGCAAATTTCAAAAATGTAAAGGTAGATCATTTGTTCAGTGTGAGAAGTGTGAAGTGTGTGTGAATAAACACAGAAACTGTTTCAGAATGAATAAAGGAGTATTGATGTAGATCGTATGCCATTGGAGAGCATAAGTAGCAACAAAAAAGTAGCAACAACAAGTAGCAATAAAAAAACATGGGACTGCTAGACACTACATCTTACATGCATGATGGGCCAGAAATGTGCCAAACCGTTTCTTTTTTCTAATATTTCAGAGAGGGGTATTTTTTTTTTTTTTTTTTCAAAATTGCTTATCAAATCTAGTAACTTCAAAAACCAATACATGTACAAAGGGCATTCCATAAAATCTGAGAGTTATTTTTTTACATAGTGGCAACACAACGAAACTAAAAAATAGAAGTGCAGGCGATTTTTTCAAACTGTTAACTATAAGTTTATACAAAATTCTAAACGAAGCAGACGATTTTATTTTCCTATTTCCGTGCTTGTTTAAATAACTGTTTTATTTGCCCTACAGAAATGGAGATGAGTGATTCAGAGTTAAAAAACGAAATGCGTTGTGCCATAAAATTTTGCTACCGTTTGGGCAAAACAGCTCCAGAAATAGTTAAGTTAATGAAAGAAGCTTTCAAAGACAAATGTTTTGGTGAGTCTACGATTTTTAGATGGTATGGTGATTTCAAGAAAGGCCGTTTGTCTGCAGAACTGGCTCCTAGGCCTGGGCGACCAAAAAGTGTTGTGAATTATCGAAATTTTAACACTGCGTGGGTAATCCTTCAAGAAAATCGGCGAATGACATGTGAGGAGATAGCGGCATCAACAAACATTTCCAAAACGTCGATATTTCGCATTCTACGCAACAATTTACAGCTTCGCTATGTTTGTTCTAGATGGGTCCCTCATCACCTTACTAAAGAACAAATGAAAACAAAAATTCACCAATGTTGTGAATGGAAACAGATGCTTCAAAATGATCCAAATCTCCTAAAGGTTGTAATAACAGGTGATGAAACTTGGGTGCATCATTATGATCCCCTTACCATGTCCGCAACAAGTGTATGGAAACATACAGATTCTCCGCCTCCGAAAAAAATCCGACAAACCAAATCTGCTGGAAAGGTCATGATGATTATTTTCTTTGATCATAAAGATGTAATCTATCAGAACGCTGTGCCTCCAAAAACTACTGTGAATGGTGAATATTATGTTTCAGTTTTGAAAATTTTGCGACAACACATATCGAGAAAGCGTCATGAACTGTTAGGGAATTGGACATTACATAATGATAATGCTCGCCCGCATGTCGCTACTTCTGTTCAGCAATATCTTAGTAAATGCAATATTAAAATCATGCCACCTCCCCATTACAGTCCAGATCTCGCGCTATGCGATTTCTGGCTGTTTCCGACGTTGAAGGAGAAGCTCCGTGGCAGAAAATTTAATACAGATTCTGAAGTTATTTCAGCAGTGGAGGGTTCTTTGAAGCAGCTTCCAGAAAAGGGCTTCTCTACTTGTTTTGAAAAGTGGGTTGAACGATGGGACCGTTGCATATCATCTGACGGAAGGTATTTTGAAAAAGAATGATGTATTTTTTGCTGTAAATATATTTCTTGATTTTTTATGATTTTACTCTCAGTTTTTATGGAATGCCCTTTGTATTTATTTATTTTTCTTCCCGTAAAGAAAAAATATACATGAAGTGGTTAACAACCTTTTTAACTCAGTTTTTAGGTTTTGAACGTTACTGTGATCTAACATTTGATTGAAATAAAAGAAAATATATATATCTGCAATTCCTCGTGCAATAAGGACCAATTCGCGGTCTCAAATTTAAACATACTATAAAAAATGCCAAAAAGCAAATTACGATTTATAGAAAAAGTAAAATCAATAATCCAATGGTTAGAACAGCTTTCTTCATCCATAATAGAACAGAAATTAGTGTATTGTAGTAAAGAGAATGAAGCTACCATCAGATGTATAAAACTTTCTGCAATGAGCAAGTAAATGGAGTACACATATTATTATTAATAATCCATAGACACTTTGAAGATATAAAAGATTCCAAAATTCTTCCACGAGTATTTGCAACCAAATCATACCATGAAAGAGAGCGAGTACGGCTACAAAAGTCAGCAATAAGGTCGATTTTTGAAATATTAATATTTATATCTCCATGAAAGTAGCATACAAGTGAATATTGTTAAAAGCAAGCTCCCCTAGAATCATACCTTCTTTTGAATGCTGACTTAAGAAAAGCATCAATATTTTTCTTAACAATGAGGACAACCTTCTGCTCAAAATTTTCCCCCACTTCAAAAATTCTTACTCATTTATGAAAATCTGTCACTCTGTTATTAATACAGAAGGGTTCTTTAACAAAAACAAGATCAATATCACTATTCAGCGTAACAGCAGATAAATTAAAAGCAACCTTACGAGATTTCTGAAAATTAATTTGTTGAAATTGAAAAAATCTGCATTAATTTTCATAATCAATATTTTGTTTATTTCACTCCAACTGCTTAATGTATGTATAGAACACATTCTACCTAAAGCTGCATGATCATCGTCTAATTTAATACCCTCTTTAGCATATTTATAATAATTTACCCAATTAAAACATTTTGATTCGTTTCGAGAGGAAAAATCTTTCAAAGAATGTGTACAAAAAGAAACTAAACATCAACCTCTCACTACGTCTAGTGAAAAGTCACATAGTTTTTTAATTGAAACATAAAAAAACTCTTTTTTTTGTGTCACATATTTTCAACAGATTTTAACAAAAATTTAAATTTAGCTGTAAATATCAATATTATGCAGTGCAAAATTCCCTAAATCGGGATACAAATTACAATTCTAATAGTAAAACTAGTATGTAGTGGCCCCCCACAAGACTTTCTTCTATATTTTATTATACAAATTCACTCAGTAACAATATTTAAAAATATATATATACAATTTTTTTTCCTGTTTTCTTTTTTTTTTTTTTCTTTTCTTTTTTTTTTTTTTTTTTTTTTTTTTTTTTTTTTTTAAGTAAAAAAAAAAATTGATTCCTTTGTTTTAAATATCACAGATTTATAGTTCAACCATTCGTTTTAAAGGTATTGACAAGACCTTTCGAAATATATCCATCTTGAAAATTTACCCCGGGGGAAAGCGATGCCCGAACATGCACAGAATTTTTTTCCTAGTTACATACTACTATTATCAATAATTCGTATTAATTTTACAATCACAAGTTAAAAATAACTGTCATTATGTACATTTATACGAAATTTTGTCCTATATTGCCATGTTAAAAATTAAAAAAAAAATGCGATCACAGCGCCACCTGTTGAGTGATTAATCCCCAAAGCCAATCAGCACCAGTTTATGTCAGGGTGCAACTAAATACCAAGTTTGGTTAAATTTAATTTCTTGGTTCGTGAACAGCGGGCACAAAATTCGTGATACATACATACAGACAGACACACAGACAGGCAGGCAGACATTTTAAAAATCTATCAATTCGTGTTCAGGACATCCCAAAACGTGTAAATCCATAAAAAATGGAGGTCGAAAATTTTCACGAATCCAGTACTTTTTCTATATTACATATAGAAGAAAGTAATAATATTGAATTAAATTCAAGCCTAGCTATTCTGGTATTATAATTTGTGAGCTAACATTTTTTCAAATGAAAATTACAGATTTTGTAGAAAATAATATTTAGCTAACACTTAGCTTAAGAACTACTTTTTTTTTTTTTTTTTTTTTTTTTGTTTGTTTGTTTGTTTAATCTTCTAAGTGAGGAAGTCGATTTCGTAAAAATTATTTTTTTTTCTTCTTCTTTATTGTTTATATCTATTCATTTACTTGAAGTTAAAATCTTCCAGGCAGAAATAAATACAAAAATTTTTATATGGTAATGCATTCTAGATTTTTACTTTCTTCTGTATAAAAATTAAAAAAAAAAGTATTGGATTCGTAAAAAAATTTCGAATTCTAATTTTCACAGATTTACACTTTTGAGATGTCATGAACGTGATTTGACCTTTTTTTAGAAAAGATTTGTCTGTCTATGTATCTACATGTCTCTGTACATGTGTGCACCACCGAAACTTTGTGGGAAAAACTAATGCATAGAATATCATGAAACTTTATATTTAGTTACACTTTGGCATAAATTAGTGTTTATCAACTTCTGAGGCATATCGACGGATAGAAGGCTATATCTTAGCATATATAGCTTATAAGCACACAATCATTTTTTAAGACAAGTTGATTGCTGAGAAGGCAGTTATGAAAAACTCTGCTGAATGCACTTTAGTGCATATCAACCGAAAAGGGGCACTGCTATGTTGGAATTTTCTCCATTACGAGAAGGTTGTATTTCAACTTCTGTTACACCAAATTTCGTATGCGAGATGACTTAATGGTGACTTAATTAGGTGCTCATCGGCCGATTGGTGGCGCTGTTGGGAAGCCCTTTTCAGATTCACTTCGTTTTCCAATTAATTAAAACGATATAGAAGATAATTTGTAATGTCAACAGCATGATAGTATTGATTAATTAATTTACGATATAATGATTGAATTTTATGAATGAAGGTCATCATCCTTAAAACAGAAATATCGTATATATTGTGAGTCTGTTTACGATTAATAAAAGATATAATTAATTGAAAATAACCGTGTAAAAATTGAAGGTAATATATATATATATATATATATAGTAGATATAATAATCTAAAATCAATCTTTCATGGACATTTTGGAGGTTTGAAATGGAAATTTTGCAGATTTTCACTTTTTAAAATGTTTCTCTGTAATAATTTTCGACAGCGAATTTCATAATTTCTTTGTCTTTGAAATTTTTTAGCATAGTACCGACTAAATTTTACTCAGTCAAGTTTTTAATAGTTAGTGTTATATCGACAATAACGTTTTAGACCTTTAAGATAATATATTGACGATTATTTCTAAAATATTATTAATAATACAGTAATAAATATAATAAATATACTTATATATATATATATATATATATACATAACATGCACTTAACTTTGCAGAAAACCGCAATATGCATGCGCAATTTGTATAATGCCTTGGATGATGTTACAAATTTTGTATGCTTCCATTTTGATTTCGTCTAATTTGATCTGAAAAAGATCAAATCAGCAGATTGAACAAATCTGCTTATTAATTTCGTCGATTTTAATCCTATTACATCTGTTCATATTTTGATAATTTCTATACGTTTTCATATGTGTGTGTCTATATATATATACATACATATATCAGTTTGCTCACTAATCTCTGTGTTTCGCTTTCTGTCTCTTCGGGTAAATCCTAATATGCATTTCTCCATGCTTCTTTTAGTTGTTTGCAGCTTTTCTAAAGTTTTACACGTTAAGCTTGGCACAGACTAGGGCGCAATGTGGTTCGCGATGTAGGTTTTATTCAAATTCCTTTGATGTGGAATTTGAGTTTGTGCGAGACTCAGGGTGATTTCCTCCTCTGACAAACTTTCTGCTGCTATAGTTGGCATGGAAAGCTTGAGTTTCTTTTGTAATATGCTTCAAGGAGTAATAAAAATAATGCCCTTCATTGTAAACATGTCCAAAAGTTCAAGAGTCGCTTTCCGATAATGGATTATTTACGACCATTTGTGCGTTGCATTGCGCACTTGTCTGTGCCCTCCTTTAATGTACAATTTTCTGAACCATAAGTTAATACAGTCAAAATACGCTGATCAAAAAGGTCTTTTCAAACAAATTAGGAAGTCTTTTTTGAATATAGTACTATTTCTTCCTAATGCTCTCCGTGCAAGTTTAACTCGGTCTTTAATCTCTTCCATGATATTCCCTTTCATCGTAATGACTTGTCCCAGATAAGTATAACTGCATATCGTTTCTAATTCATCCGTATCAACAGTGATCTTCAGGGGATAAACAAAAAAATAAGACGTAATATTTGTCTTACTGAGGTTCATTTTCAGTCCAACGAGTTTGCTTTATTTGTTTAATTCTTGAAGCATTACTTGCAAATCCTCAAATGATAAAGCAAACAGTACAGTGTCATCCACAAATCTCATTTGATTTAAAAATTCTCAATCAATATTTATGCCTTTTTCTTCCCAATTATTTTCTTAAAAACATTTTGAAGTACTGCATTGAACAGTTTATTTGAAATTGTGTCCCCTTGTGTTACACCTTTTCTGATTTTGAATGTATTATATGTTTTGTGGAGTGTTAATCTGGCTGTTGCTTCTTTATAAATGTTTCCAATAAGGCGGATGTATCCTGAATTATTATTAGTATTCCTTAATGCATCCATAACTACTACACCTCTGTAAATAGAAGCGTCTTAAATTCAGACAGAAATGTGTCTGAAATGCCAATTCAGACACATAAATGCCTGAAACAATTACGCAAGCAAAATTTCAAACGCATGTGCTGTCTTAAATTAAGACACGTAAGTGTCTTTTTTATAAACAAGCTGAGATAAGTGTCTGAATAAGATTGATATGTCTGAAATTAAGACATATTACAGTTTAGACACATAAAATTTCAGACATTTTACAATTTAAGCACTTAAAAATTCAGACATTACAAATTTCAGACACTTAGAAATTCAGAAATTTGTATTACTTAACAAATTTTCCATATGTAATCTACTTTAAGCAGCATGCATATCCTGTTTTAACATTTTTTTTTTAAACAAATAAATTTGATATTATCTTAGTGAAGATACAGAGTCAAAAACTTTCTTATAGTCCACAAAAGCTGCATAGAGAGGGAATTCGTATTCATTATTTTCAATAATGTCTCCAACTGTATGAACATGATCGATGGTATTAAAACCACTTCGAAATCCTGCTTGTTTCTTAAGTTGTGCTTCATCTAATTGTTTCTGTAAGCGATTTTTTAGAATTTTACACAGGATTGAGAGCAGGCTAATTGGACGATAATTTCTAATATCTTATTTCTTTCCTTTCTTAATGTACAGGGTGATCCAAAAGTCAGGACCAACTTTAAAATTGAATAATTTGAAAACGAATCAAGATACAAAGATACGGTTTGCACCAAACGGATCGAAAAGTAGCCGGGTTTTTTGTGGCAACGAAAACAAAATGGTTCTGTTGGCGACCAACAGATGGCGCTGACGTATTTTTGATGTAGGATTATGCAAAGCAACAAACGATATAAAAAGGAACAACTACAGCAGGTAATGGTAGTCGAAGCTTATATGCATCGAAATATCGCATTCTCTGTCGCTACTTTAATCACGCATGGCCTCCAAGATCTCCCGATCTGACACCCTGTGACTTTTGGCTGTGGGGATTCTTGGAAGTCAAAAGTGTACTGCGACCAACCGGCATCAGTAGCAGCACTGAAAGATGCCATCCGCCAAAATTTGTCTGCCATAACGCAAGAAATGCTACTAAATGCTGTGAACGATGTGTTGAATCATCTCACAGCTGTACTTCTGAATGATGGACATTGAACAGTTACTGTAGTAGTACTAATTAACTGTAATTAAGGTGATTTGTAAGTTGTCAACATTTTTTTTCATTTGTAAATCATCTTTTGGTGAAATAAAACACTATAACGCCATCTGTTGGTCGCCAACAGAACTAATTTCTTTCCTTTGCCACACAAAACCCGGTTTCGTTTTCATCCGTTTGGAGCAAACCGTATCTTTGTATCTTGATTCGTTTTCGAATTATTCAATTTTAAAGTTGGTCCTGACTTTTGGATCACCCGGTATATATATATATATATATATACGTATATGTATATTGTATTAGTATTAACTTAATAACAACGTTTATCTAACATTAGTACTATATCGTTTTGTTATTTACGTTCTGCATAAAATGAAACGCCGCCTACCAGTTAATAACAATAATAGTAATAATTATGCAAAACAACTAATATGCTTCTCAAAGTTGCAATATTCTGTGAAACTTACATTTTAAAAACTGCTTTGCATTTTCGTAAAAATTCAAATGAAATGCGAAAGTATTTTTCTAAATTCATATTTGACAAAATTAAAGGCATTTTAAATCACATTTTACTGATAAAAGTTTGAAAGTTTAATACATGCATTTCTATATTACCTTCCAATTTTAAATGATTTTTAATAAAGAAATAAAAATATTTCAATCGAAAATAAAAAACACTTTTCCTTTTACTAATTAATAAACTAGTTTATTTTATCCATTCCTCTTTCCAGGAGAAAGGAAAAAAAAAATCTATCTGAACTTAATAATTCAACTTCCCTTCCGTTTTCCTTATTCATCAGCAACAAATAACTTTCTCGTCTGAACCGGACTCTTCCTGCAATAAGACATAAAATGGCTGCAGGCCCTGAAAATTACATAAAATAAGTACCTTCTTGGTTACTTAACGCCCTGTTTTCCCGGCACAATTAGCAACAATTAAAAATCATAACCCATACTGCCTCGGGCAAGAGAGGCCGGAAATTAACTTTTCCTTTGCGCGGAAGATAATTCAAATTAACTAAAGAAACTGCTTAGAATTTCCATCGATATGGCGAGGTAGAGAATATTAATATTGGTGTAGATATATAAGTAAATAATTCATTAACGTACATTAAAAGAGGAATTATTAAGTTAATATACTTCAAATGAATTCTCCTTTACATAAAAATATGCATTAATAAATTGTTGTGCAGTTAAAAATTAAAGGAAAATAAATGATGGAATATTAAATGATTTAATTTTTGTAAAGATTTTCATCATAAAATTTTTATTCTGTGTCATTCTATATGTTCATAATATAAGCAAATTTAAAGTAGTCTAAGGCGGAGTATAATCAAACATAATTCACAAATACAGCCTAAATTAACCAAAATTTTATTTTTTTCTTCATTTAAAGCCACCTCGAAATTGTTATTGAGTTTTAAAAATAGAGGTCATTATTAATTTCGGTAATTTAGCTTTATTAATTTCTGTAATTTAACTTTATTAGTTTCTGTAATTTAAATGATGTCATGATGTATTTTTAAAATTCAGAAAACAATGGAATAAATCACAACAAAATGTAATCAGAAAAACATAGTTGAGCCTATTCTTGATTAATTAATTAATTTTTCTATTAGACAATTACGAAATTTACAGTAACACAATTTGCCAAATGAATTAAATATCCTTAAATCCTTTAAAATCATTCTGGTGTTATAATTAATTTTCGGAAATAAAACTAATAATTTACGATAATGATTGTAATGCTATTATAGATAGATCTGAAACAATTTCTTCGTCTCCCCCCCATCCCGTTGCAACTGAACAAAATAATGTGGCAACTTAAAAAATTAAATAATTTGTTCCTTTATATATATATATATATATATTGCGAATTTCCAAAGCACGAATCTCATTAATTGACCACAAAAAAGTCAAGTATTTCTACAATTAAAGGTAAATTTAGTCAAACAAAATCACTTATAATCGTGCATTTCGGTAATCAGCTTAGAAAAAAGCATGAATTTTGTCGATTAGCAGTGAAATAATTGCTATTTTAGAATTTAAGGACGAAAAAAAAATCATGCATTTCAGAAATTACTTGGAGCAAAAATTTTTTTGATTTAATTTCAGTTCGGAGGTGGGGGGAGGGGAGGAGGGCTTTGTGATCGTGCTCTCAAACAGCTTTATTTCAAACGGCTTTATTAGTTTTATCGTGAATTATTAGTGATGTTTAATGAGATTGATATTAGGACTCTGTGCTGACCATTCGAGCTATTTATCCTCGTCACCTCAAACCATTCTGCGACACAGTGCGTATTATGGACTCTTGCATTATTATGCTGCAACATAAACTGTCCATTACCAAACTGTTGTCAAAGGGTAAGAAGCGAATAATTGTCAAGTGTTTCTTCATAGGCTTCGACAGAGTGCTTCGTTTAATAAAACCAATGGACCAAGTCCAAACCAAGAAAAACAACGACCAAACCATGATTTTACACCCTTCACCCTCCCAAATATATATGTTTTTTATTTATTTATATTAAAATAAATAGCGCTCATCTGACATTCTTCAGATCCAGACGCGTCCCTCATTATATGCTCTTCCACTGCTTTATCGTCCAGCAGCGGCATGTTGTACACCATTCTAATTGTCCGCGCGCATTCTTGTTTGTTATCATGTCTCTAACTCAGCTATGGATTCCCAAGTGAAACAGATTTCGTCAGATTGGTAGGATACTGCTATAATTTTTGTATGCTGATCCAAACTGTGGGGCTACGATGTCTAACGATTTCTGTCTGCTTAATTTTACAAAGTGTTTCAGAAGATGCCATGCCAGTTTTTCTCAAACCATCTACTTGGCTTTCCTGATCGGGATTGCAGTTGTGTGACTTTTTCCTCACTTCCCTCTTCCATTTAACTATTATTTCGCCAACTGTAGACCATGAAATCTGAAACTTGAACTAAATTTCTCGAACGGAATAACCAATGTTGTAGGCTGTAATGAATATTTCCTTTTCAGTTTCGCTCTATTCTTGTCTCACACTCATTTCGACTGCTTGAGATCGTATGAAAATCTTCTGAGTAGTTAACTTCCTTTTATCTACCTAGGAGCTGACTAGGACTATCCTACTTTCATTTGACGAATTGACTGGTCATCATTGGCAATTTTAATGTACGTTAATTGAAAATAAATATCGATAAACCCTAGAAACTTTTGCTTATTTTTAAAAGAGACTGAAACTAAATCCATTCTGTCGAATATAACTTTTTTTAATGTCAAACTTATTAATTGGAAGTTTTTACATAAGTAGTTCAATACATTTGGCTTATAAATTAAGCAAAAAAATTCTAGTTAAAGTTAGCATGTTAGTTAATTCTTGTTAAAGTTGGTTAATTCTAGTTAAAGTTGCATGCGCAATTAAAATTTAATTGAGTAAAAAAACTCCTATTTCATCAGATGTTTAAGATTTTTCTATTCTTATTGCAGTAGGTTGTTTCTACTGCAGTATGTCCATGGGCGTCGGCAGAATGGGGCAAGGGGGGCACTTGCTCCCCCACCCACCCACCCTCCCCCCCCCCACCCCTGGAAAATTCTACTAAACAGTTTTTCTTTAAATTTAAAACTATGATATCAGAATTTTATTTTAAAAAAAATATTTTTTTTCAGGTTATGCCCCCCCCCCCCAAATTTTTTTCTGGCGACGCCACTGAGTATGTCAAGTTCTCAAAAAATGACATTATATTGGTTCGAAAATCCTGCATATTATAAAAAAGAAAAGGTACGAAAAAAATCACCATTTTAAAGGAAAAAACTTATATCTACATTAATAAACGTACCATTCTCATAAAAATGAAAACAAACCATTTAAAAAAAAAGCATCATGATCATATGACATCACACCGCTAGAACATAATTCAAGCATTACATTTTACAGAAGGATCCCGAGTCTTTTGTATATTTACTGGTCCATTTTTTGTTTTAAGAGCAAACCTTTCGTTGAAATGTATGAGTCATAATACATGTTCTTTACACTCCTAAAATTTCAAGATTATTTCTTTTAAGTACCTTTTGAGATATTTGACAAAACGTCTAAAATTGAAAGCATCCGATCATTTATGGAAAGGTAGTGTACGTCGATTATCGAATATTACTTGTTTCGTACAATTATTAGAAAGGTGAACAATTTAGAAATTAAATTCAATGTCAACAAGTTTAATAAGATACTTAAACACCTGTTTAGATTACACCTAAATTTTCAAAAATATATGTTGATAATTAGTCCCCACTTCCCAAGTTAACTTTTAGTCCTAAATTGTTTCACCTATATTATTTGGTACAGTAGAACAAGATTTAAAAGAAATCCTAACATACACATAATACTGTGTATCCAAATGAGACAAAGCACAAGAAACTCAAAAAGATTTTAACAGTACTTTTAACATAAGATAAATTAAATGAAATGAAATAAGGAATAAAAGAGAAATTAGCATATATTTATTGGTGCTAATTCGGTTCAAATTGAATAAGAGGGAAAAGGCGTAATGAAAATTACCTCCCATAAATTATTTTTAAAAATTCAGAGAAAACATATTTTAAATGTTTATTACTTTTTTCCCCAGCTTTGTTTGTTGTGTCACTAAGATCTTATCCACTTGTGAAATTATAGTCTTATTTAAACCTAAATAATTACAAGATAAAAAGAACGTTTTATATACCATGTTTTTAGATTTGCTGTTGAATCATATAAACGCTACCGAAGGCAGCCGGGATCCGAAATAATTGGCTAAAAGTATTTTTTTTTTTTTTTTAATGCATTGTCACCGTTTTCTGAACTATTCTGAAAGTGTTAAATATCTAGCTAGTCGGAAAGTTATATGATTGCTGAATCATATAAACGCTACCGAAGGCAGTGGGGATCTGAAGAAATTGACTAAAAATATTTAAAAAATGCATTGTCATCGTGTTCTGAGCTTTTCTAAAAGTTTCAAATGTCTAGCTAGTCGGGAATTTGTATGATTGTTGAATCCTATAAACGCTACCGAAGGCAGCGGGGACCCAAAACAATTGGCTAAAAGTATTTAAAAAGATAAAAAAAAAAAAAAACATTGTTATCGTGTTTTGACCTATTCTAAGAGTTTCAAATATCTAGCTATTCCGGAAATTAGTTAAATAAATTTTCTGTTAAATCATATAAACGCTACCGAAGGCCGCTGGCACCCGAAACAGTTGGCTAAAAGTATTAACAAAATGCATTGTCACCGTGTTCTGAATTATTCTGAAAGTTTCAAATGTCTAGCTCGTCGGAAATTTAGTTAAAAATTGATTGCAATATTTATATTGGACAAACAAACAAACAAGAATCGAAGTTAATAAAAACGTTAAAAAATCCGCTTAGTGATATTTACTTATTTATGCACATTTTTTTCAACACAGAAAATGTAAAATTCTAAAAGAAAATTGAAAATTTATATAACAGTTTTATGATACTATGAATAATAATACAAGAGAAGAGTTTTATTATGCGATAAAATAAGTACGTGAAAAAAAATGTTAAAATAATTCATTCGTTTATTTGTGTATTATATCAATATAATTATAGTATAATTATACTATAACATTATAACTATATCATATAATAATCTGAGTACATATAACTGTATCATAATATTAATACGAATATATTAAAAAATGCAACAAATTCAATTATATTTTTCAAACTTTCTATAAATTATATTTCTCTTAATAAGGAAAAATTACATCAGATGGGTTACCCCGAGAAATGCTAGTATAACTATTCACTCGCGAGAAGTTAAAATCTCTAGAGTAACAGAATTATCTAAAATTATGATTCGTCAAGAGTGAAAACCATTCAGTTATACAAAAATCATAGACGCAAATATCGTCTAAAATTCACAAGTCGAAAAGAGTCGTGAGAAACATCATTAAACGAAGTTAAATTGTATAAAAAAAAATTATTCAATACCGAAAAACATTTTCTGAAAGAAAATGTTCACATATGAGTCTGAAAGTAATTAACAAGGGGTTATCAAGGAAGATTACTACCTATTTAAAGGATCTCGAAAAGAAAATAATTGACGTTTAACAATAGGAAAATTCCTAATATATTTGCAGAATAATTTTTTACATAAATGCGAAATTCCCAGTCATTATTTTTTAAATAATCAAGAATCTACAAACATTTTCTTTATTTCTCTAAATGTTTTAAATCGAGATTTAGAGTAGAGTAGATCCTTGATATCAATGTTCCGAGGGCGCCGTAATTAGCAAAAATCAGCTCAAGAGGTCCAATTTAACACAGTTCTCTAAAATTGCTTTCACTTTTAAAGGTAAATAGAAAACCTCATTCCAATTCGAATCATCCGAGAATGCCTGAAAATCTCATATGTTTACGAAAAAAAAAAATATAATATGGTGTGTCACTCGCACGACTTTATCTTACCCTGCATTTTAATACTATAAAGATTGATTGCAGATTGAGACGTAAGACCAATAAAGTAAGATAATAAAATTAAATCTATAATAAAAGTAATCGAAATTGGTTTAGGAACAGTTTTATAAGACATATAATTGGGGGTGTGAGGGGGGTGGTAACTCCCCCCCCCCCCTCCAACCTCCCGTTCAATTATAATACCTACATTTATTAAAGAAAAAAAAAATGAAGGCTCTTATTAATTTGCCTAATACAAATCTAATACAAACCTAATACAAACTTCAAAACATACAATTTAAATTTTTTGCATTTATTTGTTTTTAAGTTATGCTGATATCAAATATACATACAGATGAACCGCTAAAAATTGGAGTTTCATATTTAAGGAACCTCAAAACGTGATATTACGCAATAAACCAGAGTTCAAAATAGCTTCAAAAAATACTTTGTTTGCAATATCACTATAAAAATTAGTTTCCTTCATAAACAATGTTCGTCGACATAGTAGTAAAATATAGCAAAGCACTTTCATTAATTACATTTAATAGAAAAGGACGCTTAACTTATCTTTGGATAGCCTAGTATATTTTCTACAAACTATATGCATATCACATTGAGTACTTAAATTTAGTGTTATATGAAAAACACCTAACACAAAATGAAATACACTTCCAGCAATTTACAAGAATAACCCCAACATATCCAAATACTTTGGGTAGTTCTGTAAATAAATGATGAATGATTTCCATACCATAATCTAAACTAAATATGATTTTATGCATTTAAAAAAATATATGCCCAATTCATTTTGTTTAGGACAGCCAAGAAATGCTACGCTGTATTTTCTAGAAATTTCATCCATAAACGTAATGTATTTGAATTATCTTGGATGGCTCTGTACACGAGATTGATCTCAATGAAAAGTTTAGTGTAGCAGTATTATATGATACAGATTTAGAATACTGAGTTTGAATTTTCTGCTGCTATTTTTTCTTGAGATATATTGATAACAGACATACAAACACAGAGACAAACACACAAACCAGCCGTTAAAGGCTAAAATCATGTTTTTCGGGTTTAGGGGACTTCAAAACGTATAAATATAGCAAAAACTCAATTTTGAAAATTTGACCCAAAAACAATACTTTCTCTGCCATATATATGGGTAAAATAAAGTAAAAAGCATTTTAAAATTCTTCAGAAAATAGACTGGCACGGTCTATGACAGAAAAGTTCCACTCATTCGGTCCTTTTAATACAACTTTCATTCATTTTCCTTAGCTTAGTTTGCTATGTTGTTTACAGTTAGATATTTTAATTTTCTTGCAATTCTACACCATCTCCCATGCAATAATTTTCATAACACAAATTTATGCGAAATATTGCCTAATTCTGTCATGGTTACGCAAATCTTTAATTTGAAATAATTTATGACGATTTCACAATAGAATGTTGATTTTCATTAATATTCATTCCCGTATCATAAATGAAATTTTAAAACTAGTCTGACTTCCTTCCAATGAAAATAATTCTCATAATGCAGATTTATATGAAATTTTGTTTTACTCTTTCATGTTAAAAATTCTTAAATTTCGAATAACTTACGAAGTTTTCAATGTAGAATGTTAAAATTCAATCTATCATAAGTTATATTTTCAAATTTGTCCGATTTCTTTACGTTGATAATAACCCTTATAATAATAAGGGTTTTATATATATATAACAATTTTGTTCTATTATGTAATGCTAAGATAATTTTAAATAACTTACGAAGTTTTCTAACTGTTGCATGGAAATTGAGTAAGGTTCTTGCCAGTAACATATATGATATTTTAAAACTGATTTTTCTTCTTCACAATGGTTTATTCTTGCATGGGCGGACACCCCCATGAACTTATTGTTTTTCGGACTCCTCATACCTCAAAATGTGCAAAAACATTATTTTTTTTCCAATGGCTAGGCAAAAGTTACAGCGGACTATAAAGATACGAAACAAATTATAGACAATATAACATAGAACAAAAGACCGAAGTCATTGCCTAAGGAGCGTTCTTGCCTCCCAATATCTCGACTCTTCTGTAGAACATCGAAGAGCCCTACAACGGGACAGATGGTCCCGGTCCATTACTTCTCCAGAATCACAAAGCGGGCAAGTAGGGTCGTTTAAGATACCTATGCGCTTCAAATGAGCGGCAAGGCAGTCATGTCCTGTAGATCCCTATTTGATGTATCTACCTCCCCGTGGTGCACCCTGGTAACGCTTTGCGGCAAAGAGATCTACATTTTTAGCTTACAACCTCCCTACCTTTAGTCATGTGCAAAAACATAAAGAAAGAAAAAAAAAAAAAAAGCTTTGACAATTTTATGAAAATTTTCACGAATAACAAAATACCTCTGACACACACCTTTCCACCTACAAGACAATTTCGAACTAATTATGCAACAGAAAGACGAAATTACGCCAACTTTTGACTGTGCCTAGTCAAATGAGTTGCTTCTTACTAATTTTTTTGTTTTTTGTTGTTATCTATTGTTATCAAGTGTCAATTGTTGCAAAATAAATTTTAGTAAATAGCATTTTTATTAAAAAAGGGAGAAGGATGTATTTTTAAATAACTAGTATGTTGTGGCCATCACAAAACTTTCTTCTATATTTTTTCGTACAAAGTATTTATTTTTTCCCATTATGAATACAGACGATATTTATATCAGAGTGGTATTATGCTAAACATTCATGTCTAACGGAAGAGAATTTTTACAGTGAAGACGACATCCTTCACGTTCTTGGGGAAAACTGAAATATAGCATCGCCACATATTAGCCGATATGCATTCATACTGAATCAACACAATGTCTCAGAATGGCCTTTTTTGCATATTAAGTTTTGTTCGATTATACGCAGTAGAACCTGAGATATAGCCTTCCTGGAAATTGCGAAAATCACTGTATAGCAGCACCACCTGTTGAGCGATTCGCATCAAAAGTTGTTAGACGCTATTTTATGGCAAGGTTCATCTACGTATAAATTTATATACATTTTTATGCACTAGTTCCTGAGATATAGCCTTCCTTAAAACTGTGAAAATCGCTGTATAACAGCGCCACCTATTGAGAAATTGGCACCAAATGTCGATAAAACGAATTTATGTCAAAGTTTATCTACATAAAACTTATATGCAATTCTGTGCAGTAGTTCCTGAGATACAGTCGCCACAAAATGTTTGTCCCAGACAGACATTTTCATAAAAGATCAAATCGTGTTCTGGGTCTCTCAAAACATGTAAAACCATCGAAAACCGGAAGTCGAAATTTTTTTACGAATTCAATACTTTCTTCTATTGAATACAGAAATAAGTGAAAATTTAATTAGATGGTTAATTCAGTATTACGAACAAAAATTTAGGTTTTTCTTGGGAAGAACAAAAGGTATATTTTGAATATAAGTTTATATTCGAATATTGTAGCTATAACAATATACAACTATGTTTATTGCTTTATAAAATTAGTTATATTGCAAAAATTCCCAAATTAATAATAATAATAAATAAATAAATAAACTACAATACAGTACATTATTTTGCATTGTAGAGATACAATTTTACACTGTATTCTTAATTAATATTTTTAAAAAGATAAAGTAATTATTTAAAAGAAAAAATTAAATTTCCCAACAAAACACTTATTATCTGCTGGTAACAAAACTCTCCTACACACATTTCCAAATTACTTTTAGAAATAAATAAATAAATAAAAATAAACAACGAAAATAACATTTTTAAGCAAACGTACGATAATGAAATGTTTTATACATTAAGGAAAATATCGTTCCTTATATAAACCTTTATTAAGAAATTCATTAAAAAGTTACTTTTCAAAGCTTTTTCACTGATGTTTGAAAAGAACAATTGCATTTTCGATACAGAAACAATCTCTTACAATTCATATTTCCCATTACACCAGATGATAATGAAATTTATTATTGCCATCGACACCAAATTAAATTATAGAGAAATTATAAAAGAAATTATAAAAGAAATAAATATACTCAATATTTACACTAAATTCTTAAGAAAAAGCTTTTTAAAACGCTTACAATATTATAAAAGAAAGGTTTCAGAACAGGTATCGCAACATAAGATTATTAAGCTGTGTTAAAATTCCCATTGGTATTAATCCAATTAAAGATGGTTTTCATAACATTATTTTTAAGCATATAGCCCCACAAAAGAAATCTAATATAATAATGTATAGATGATGGTGTTTTAAAATAAACTTAATAACTTTATTTTATTTCAAACTGTTTGAAATTTATATATGTTATATTATGAAACACCACAATATGTTATTTAATGAAAATATAGTACGTAGCATTTATAATAGGACAATGCAAAATTTTCAGAGTTCAAAAAATAACCATATAATCCTATTTTTTTTAATTGAAATTTAGGATAAATATTTACGTGGGATTAGTTAGACAGTTTCTGGTGCATATACAGTTTAAAAATCGTGTAGAGGGACACACAAAAGAATTTCGTATTATTACGGTCTATTGCAGTCATTTCTTTTATATAACAGAGTTACATAGTTTCAAAGTAGTGTAACGGAGTTACACTACTTTCAACCCTATACTATTAAGTGAGCAATATTTGTATATATATATATATATGTATATTTCCCTGTTCTCGAAAACGGTAGCTCGGACAGTCACGTGATTTAACACAAAGGTGCTCTCCGAAGGGTAATTGTGCACATCGAAGTCAGATTTTCGAATTTTTGATTAGTTTTCGCTTAATTAATAAAAATATGAAAATAAAACTTCCCATTTCTATAATGACGTAGAATGGAGAATCTTAGGAGAGAATCGATTGGTTTATTTCATTTTCATTGTTTTGAGTGTATTTTACATTGAACTACAGCTACGTTGTGAGAAATTACAAGACATTTGATTGGTTTATTTGAATGTACTTTACGTTGAGCTAGAGCTACGTTTTGAGGAATTACGAGAGATTTGATTGGTTTATTTGATTTTCATTGATTTTAGTGTATTTTACGTTGAACTAGAGCTACGTTATGAAGAATTACGAGAGATTTGATTGATTTATTTGATTTTCATCAATTTTAGTGTATTTTACGTTAAACTAGAGCTACGTTATAAAGAATTAAGAGAGATTTGATTGATTTATTTGATTTTCATTGTTTTTAGTGTATTTCACGTTGAACTAGAGCTACTTTTTGAGGAATTACGAGAGATTTGGTTGGTTTATTTGATTTTCCTTGATTTGAGGTAGGGATGTCCAGTGATGTTTTTCTGGTTTTAACATGCTTACAGTGATTGCTGCAAAAACGAGTTTCGTGCGTTTTTAGATTCATGCACAGCGAGGTACGGGTGTCCAGTGATGTTTTTTTTTTTTGGTTTTACAGATACATAGTACTTAACATTAAGGATTGTCTTGTACCATTTGTTAATAGTTTTCTCACTTCTTATAAACACAAGTGCGTTTATAAGATATTACATATATATATATATATATATATATATTAGCTCAGTTTTATTATTTTATGTATATTATATGTATATTAGCTCAGTTTTCTTAAAAATTTATGAGTGAGATAATTCGGGGGAAGATGAAAATTGGGGAAGACGCAAGTTTGTTCCTAGTACTTTTATTTGTCAACAGAGGGTAATACTGACTAGCATGCGTAAGAAGTCTTGTCCTAAGTGAGCGCGTACATTGTGAACTTATCTTAATTTATCGAGTTTAATCACCGTTATTTTGGATCAAATGAGCATTTAACTTTGTGTGTAAAGCCCTTATAATATTCGATCGCTCATATTTCAAGTTCATAAACAGATATTTTATTTTAAATAAGATATTAGCAATATAAGAGAGTTCCTTATTCTAATACACACACATACAAGCAGAAGCGGTGTTAATTTTGCAGCAATACAAAAATAAGCGTGTGTGGCATCTTCACCCCATACTTGGGGGAAGACGCAATATGGTTCAGAAATAAATTAAACGGTCTTTAAATTTTATGTTTTATTTTGTATACTGCCTTATATAGTGTAAATTTAAATTGAATTAATAATTATAATAATATTACAAGAATTATCATTTTTATAATATTATTTTAATAAACTTTCAAGACTTTAGTAAGGATCTCTCCTGAATACAGATTGGAGCAAGGCAACCACAGTAGGAAATGGAACTTTTAAGTTATTAGCTAATAGGATTTATCCTTATAACTCACAAGAAATCCCAGATTATGCTTATACTATCTCTGTTGGTTCCAGCAATGATGATCATAATCAGGCCTTGGTTATAATTTTAGTACATTCATGCTAATTCTAATATATTCTGTAAAAAATACATTGGCACTACCTTGTTAGTGCTAGAGGCCTATTTCAGTCGGTACAGTTGTCGAATTTTTATAGGTCACTCTTAATTAGTGCTAGAGGCCTATTTCAGTCGGTTTATTGAATGGGGATTTATTGAATGAAGTCCCCCCCAGGCACAACTTTGACATGAGTCCCCCCAAAGGTACCCCTATTTCAGTCGGTACAGCGTTGTCGAATTTTTATAATACACTCTTAATAGTGCTAAGGGCCTATTTCAGTCGGTTTATTGAATGGGGATTTATTGAATGAAGTCCCCCCAAGGCCCAACTTTGACATGAGTCCCCCCCAAGCCCAACTTTGACATGAGTCCCCCCCAAGGTACCCCTATTTCAGTCGGTACAGCGTTGTCGAATTTTTATAATACACTCTTAATAGTGCTAAGGGCCTATTTCAGTCGGTTTATTGAATGGGAATTTAATGAATGAAGTCCCCCAAAGGCACAACTTTGACATGAGTCCCCCCCCAGGCCCAACTATGACATGAGTCCCCCCCAAGGTACAACTTTGACATGAGTCCCCCCAAGGCCCAACTTTGACATGAGTCCCCCCCCCCAGGCCCAACTTTGACATGAGTCCCCCCAAGGCCCAACTTTGACATGAGTCCCCCCCAAGGTTCAACTTTGACATGAGTCCCCCCAAGGCACACCTTTGACATGAGTCCCCCCAAGGCACACCTCCCCCTCATTGGGAAAAAGAGAAAAAACGTTGTTTTGCGGCTATAAGACAGTTTGGACTTCCAACGTTATTTGTTACAATATCTGCAGCTGAAACACATTGGTTTGATTTAATGAAAACTTTATCATGGAATTTAGATCGTCACGAATTAACTAAAGAAGAATTTGTCGATATTAACAAGTTTAGCAGTAGGCCTCTGGCACTAAATTAAAATCTGTCAATGTCAGATTTTCATGTTTTAAATAATGAAATAATGTCGTGTCTGTATATTTTATTTTTCGTGTTTGCATTAAGCATGCTGCAGTTTTCAGAAACGACGCATATGACAACCAGCAGTTGCTTCCACCAACAGAGCTAGAGGCATACAATTTTTATTAAAATCACACAATCAACTGTGGAAGAAAATCATATTTATTGAATTTTTTTTTCCGACTGAATGAAAATAATGCCTGAACCGGGAGTCAAACCCCGGATCTTTGACTTACAAGGTCAAGGCTCTACCAATTGAGCTATCCAGGCCGACACCACGGTCAGCATTACTCACTCAGACAACCTTTAGGCAGAAACATCTCTGGTCTATCATGTAGATAGCTCGACAGAAAATAAGCCGCAGGAAATGGAAAACACCATTAGATAATGGGAGAAAGAAATACAATTTTTATTAAAATCACACAATCAACTGTGGAAGAAAATCATATTTATTGAAATTTTTTTTCCGACTGAATGAAAATAATGCCTGAACCGGGAGTCAAACCCCGGATCTTTGACTTACAAGGTCAAGGCTCTACCAATTGAGCTATCCAGGCCGACACCACGGTCAGCATTACTCACTCAGACAACCTTTAGGCAGAAACATCTCTGGTCTATCATGTAGATAGCTCGACAGAAAATAAGCCGCAGGAAATGGAAAACACCATTAGATAATGGGAGAAAGAAATACAATTTTTATTAAAATCACACAATCAACTGTGGAAGAAAATCATATTTATTGAATTTTTTTTTATTTTTCCGACTGAGTGAAAATAATGCCTGGACCGGGAGTCGAACCCCGGATCTCTGACTTACAAGAGAGCTAGAGGCAGTTATTTGTCACCAGCCTCCACCAGCACAAAAAAAACATTGCCTACACCAGCCTTCCATATCAAATGTAAGAAATGGTAGCACGAAGATTGCAATGTTGACCATTTGCACTAAATTAAATGTTGTGCAGGCTAACATTCAAACTTGTACCCTTATTATTTTTAGCAAAGTAAATTTAAAAAAAAAAAAAAAAATTCAGTTTACAAATTTGTTTATTCCTCCATAGTTGGTCTTAATTCAAGGGTAATTTTTCAATTTTTGTATTATTTTTCTTACTTTTTGGGACGTTACATTTGGCTTCATAAGTGGTGGTATCTTTCCCGTATATGTGGGGAAGATGCCAGAATTACACAAGTTTTTTAAATATTAAATTTTTCAATTGTGTACAGACTGGAAAAAAATAAATTAGCATGCATAATTAATTAGACATAGAAGAGCATGGTGTATTTTTTTCATTATCATATCTTTCCAATTTTTGGCTATACTAAGTAAATCGTCCTTATATAGGACGTCTTACCCCAATTTAGCTTATATTGATTGCAAATTATTATTAGTACGTCTTTAATTTTATTGGTACATACAGAATTATATTAAAATCATATGTTTAATTTGCATTTTCGTTACATACATTTGTTTCTCCGCAAAAAATATTTTATATACTAAAATATCATCAGACAAACACGAACAAGGTAGTGCCATTGTATTTTTTAAGGAATATATTAAAATTATAACAAGAGCAATATCATTGTATTTTCTAAAGAATATACTAAAATTAGATCAAGACTAATACCTAAGGCCTGATTAACGCAATGGTAGACTTGACGTGACCCAGCAGCCCTTCACTTTGGAATCCCGAACTTTTAATTATTTATTTACTTTATTTATTTATTTTTTTTTTTTTTCAGAGAAACTTAATTTATAATATAGGAAAATTTTCCTAAAAATAACACCACGAAATTTTACTACGAAAAGCAAAATAAAAAGTTTTACAAAGGTAATATTTTTCTCAAAAATGCATTTTTAGGTGAAATACCCTAACTGTAAACAAAAACGTAAATATAAACAAAGACCCTAAATGTAAACAAAGACTATAAATGTAAACAAACCTAAATGTCAACAGACTATAAATGTAAGCAGAGACCCTAAATGAAAACAAACGCTACAAATATCAACGAAAATCCTACATATAAATAAAGACAAAAAAAAAAATAGACCTTAAATGTAAACGAAGAGTACAAATATATACAAAGAATACAACGTAAACAATAACCTAAATGAAACAAAGAATGCAAATGTAAACAAAGACTGTAAATGTCAACAAACGCTCGAAATATAAACAAAGTCCTAAATGTAAACAGACCTAAACATAAACAAAGACACTAAATGTAAACAAACTATAAATGTTAACGACCTACATGTAAACAAAAACCAGAATGTAAACAAAGACTATAAATGCAAACAAAAAACGTAAATCTAAACAAAGACATTAATGTAAACAGACCTAATTGTAAAGAAAAACTATAATTGTAAATAAAAAGCGTAAATGTAAACAAAGACTACAAATATAAACAAAGATAAAATGTAAACAAAGACCCAATTTGTAAACAAAGAGTATATACAGAGTACTATATATTTATAAATGTAAACAAGACCCAAAGTGTAAATAAAAACTTAAATATAAACAAAGACTATAAATGTAAACAATGAACTAAATGTAAACAAAGACAATAAATGTTAACAAAGACTATAAATGCAAAAATAAAGACCGAAACGTAAACAAACACCTACATGTAAATAAAGACCTCAACGTAAACAAAGATCATAAATGTAAGAAAAGATCTAAATGTAAACGGAACAAAATGTAACTAATTACAATAAATGTCAACAAAGACTCTAAAGGTAAACAAAGACCTAAATGTAAACAGACCCTAAAAGTAAACAGACTATAAATGTAAACAAAAACCTTAAATGTAAACAAAGACCTAACAGTAAACAGATTATAAATGGAAACAAATAACCTAAATGGAAACAAAGACCATAAATGTAAACAAAGAAAACAAATAAAAAAAGACCCTAAATAAAAACAAGGATTTCAAATATAAAAAAAGACCTAAATGTAAACAGACTTAAATATAAACAAAGACGCGAAAGGAAAAAAGGTTATAAATGTAAACAAAGTCCTATATGTAAACAAAGACCCTAAATGTAAACAAAGAGTATATACAGAATATTACATTTTGTATAAACGTAAACAAAGACAATAAATGTAAACAATACATAAATGTAAATAGAAATAAATGTAAACAAAGAACCTAAATGCAAATAAAGACTTAAATGTAAGCAAATACCAAAATGTAAAGAAAGACCTAGATGTAAATAAAGAGCTGAATGTAAACAAAGACCCTAAATGTAAATAAAGACCTAAATGTAAACTGAACTGAATATAAACAAAGACTGTAAATATAAAGAAAGACTCTAAAGGTAAACAAAGACCTAAATGTAAACAAAGAACCTAATTGTAAACAGACAATAAATGTAAACAAAAACCTTAAATATAAGCAAACACCTAACAATAAACAAAGACTATAAATGTACACAAAAACGTAAACAACGGCTATAAATGTAAACAAAGACCCTAAATGTAAATAAATACCTGAATGTAAACAGAACTGAATGTAAACAGACTATAAATGTAAAAAAAGACCTTAAATGTAATCAAACTAACAGTAAACAAAGACTATAAATATAAACAAAAACCTAAATGTAAACAAAGACTACAAGTACAAATAAAAAACCTAAATTTTAATGAAATCTATAAATGCAAACAAAGAGCCTAAATGTAAACAAAGACTATAAACGTAAACAAAATCTATTAACATAAACAAAGACTTCAAATGTAAACAAAGAACTAAATGTAAAGAAAAACTATAAATGTAAAGAAAGATCCTAAATGGTAAACGTAAACTCCAAATATAAACAAAGAACTAAATGTAAACAGACTTAAACGTAAACAAAGACCTAAATGCAAACAAAGGCTATAAATGTAAACAAAATACTAAATGTAAATAGACCAAAATGGGAAGAAAGGTTATATAAATGCAAATAAAGTCCCAAAATGTAAATAAAGACCTAAATGTAAACAAGGACTATAAATATAAGCAAAGACCCTAAATGCAAACAAAGACTACAAATGTAAACAAAGACCCTAAATGTAAAAAACTCCTAAATGCAAACAAAGACTGTAAGTATAAACAAAGACTATTAATATAGACCGACTACAAATATAAACAAAGACATTAATGTGAACAAAAACTTAACTGTAAACAGACACTAAATATAAACAAAGAACCTAAATGTAAACAAAGACATAAATGTGAACAAAGATTCTAAATATAAACAAAAACTATGAAAGTAAACAAAGATCCCAAATGTAAACAAGGCCCTAAATGTAAACAAAAACTATAAATGTAAACAAAGATCCTAAATGTAAACAGACTATAAATGTAAACACAGACCCTAAATGTAAATGAAGAATATAAATGTAAACAAAGACAAGAAATAAAAACAGACCCTAAATGTAAGCAAAGACTACAAATATAAACAAAGACTACAACGCAAACAATAACCTAAATGAAACAAAGACTATAAATATAAACAAAGACCCTAAATGTAAACAAAGACTCCAAATATAAACAAAGTCCTAAATGTAAACAGACCTAAATGTAAACAGACTATAAATGTAAACGAACTAAAAGTAAGCAAAAACTATAAATTTAAATAAAGAGCGTAAATGTAAACAAAGACTACAAATATAAATAAAGACCTAAATGTAAACAAAGACCCCAAATATAAACAATGAGTATATACAGAGTATTACATTTTGTATAAATATAAATACAAAGATCCTAAATTTAAATAATGATCTAACTGTAAACAGAGACCTAAATGTAAACAAATACTACAAATGTAAACAACGGCTTAATTGTAAACAAAAGCTAAAAATATAAACAAAGATCCTAAATGGAAATAAAGACTAAATGGAGACAAAGACACTAAAGGGAAACAATGACTATAAATCTAAACAAAGACTATAAATAGAAACAAAGATCCTGAATATAAACAAAGAGATTAAATGTTAAAAAAGACCCTCAATGCAAATTAAGACCTGACCTAAATATAAACAAAGACCTAAATTTAAATAAAAGCCTTAATGTAAACAAAGATAAATAAAGACATTGTAGAGTAATAACAAAGTGTCCTTTTAGTATCGTTAAATTTATATAGAGCATAAAAATATTTACATATTTAGGAATTACAATAAAGGTATATACGTATACAGAAGCAACAACGCTGCGTCAAAAAAGCATAAACTTTTTTTTTCGCTCAAGAATGAAATTAGTTGCCAATTCTTGTTTTTAAAGAAAAGATTTTTGTCGAAGTATTCGGAACCATGGAGACTAGGAGTCACCACAGTTCTCCCCTCTTCGGAAAATGTACTGTTCTTCCGGAACGAATCACAGTTGGCTTTGAAGTAATATATAGAGCAGGTGCATGTTTATAAACAAACGACACTATTCTGCAACTTTTGCGCATGTACGCAAAATATCTGCCTTTCCATTGGTGCTTTATCCCGCATTTTGCCTACATTCTAAAGTACGCGCGGAATCACCTGTCACAGTGACGTCACGTGCGCCTGTTCTATTACAAAGTATTTTTTATAAATGTAAACAAAGACCCTAAATATAAACAAAGAACCTAAATGCAAACAAACGCCTAAATGTTTGCAAAGTCTATAAATGTAAACAAATACCTTAATGCAAACAGACCTAAATGTAAACAAATACCTTAATGCAAACAGACCTAAATGTAAACAAAGATCTAAATGTAAATAAAGACCTCAATGTAAACAAAGACCCTAAATGTAAATAGAACTAAATATAAACAAAAACCTAAATATAAACGAAAACCGTAAATGTAAACAGACTATGGGGTACATACAAACGGAACGCTTGCAAATGAACCGCTTGCAACTTCGATGACGTAAATTTTGCAAGTGGTTTGCAAATAGTCATACATTTGGAACGCTTGCAGGCAGTGACGTCAACTTGCAAGAATTATCGATTGCGATGAATGATAAACCAATAGGAAACAAGAATACACGAATCGAACAATATTCGACAAAAAATTCGAAAAATTCAGTGGGTTTTTGTTTTTGTTTATTTGTGACTTTTGAGGATCGCTATAATTTTTTAGACATTACTTACATATTATTGACATTTTTATGTTATTTTATATATCAATGTATAACTTATAACCATTTTAAATGTGGATAATAGTGTATAAATAACCAGAATAATTTATTTAAATTTCAGAAATACTCTGATATACTACTAACAGACCATGATACAACTTTGTATTAAACATTTTCATATTTTTCCTCTGATTATTCAAAAGGATTGGATATAATTTTTTTTTTTTTACTATTTTTTAATACTAGTGGGATAATCTTATGCACTGTCCTTTTTTGTCATAAGGCCATGTATTAGCTTATCCTTCTATGTAAATATTACTAAGGAAAATAGTCTTATTCTGTGATTAAATATTACTTAGTCCTGAATTTTCTAAATTTCATTGTTAAGTAAACACATGGACTATGGTTGTTCAGAGAATTACTTACTGTAGTAGGAGTTCATCTTACAGTCCATCAGGTAAGTTTGATTAAAATTATTATTTATTTGTTTATAACGTTCAATATGTATTTTTCAATACTTGTAATGAAAATTATTAGAATCATATTCATTATGAATGCAACTTCAATATTTGCACTGAAGGGCAATCCAATGCATAGTATTATGTAAAAAGTGCGAAAAGGATATCCCATCAGCTTATTGCCTTTATTTTATACATACATAAAATTTCAGGAGGGGCTGCAGTCCACCAGCCCTTCCCCCCCCCCCCCGGATACGCCACCATTGCAGTGGTTAATATTCAGATGTATGCTCACTTCACGAGCATTATAATAAAAAATAAATAATTAAAAAATAAAAAGAACTTTTTATATAGCGTGTTTTTAAATTTTCTGTTAAATCATATAAATTCTACCAAAGGCAGAGGGAACACAAAACAATTGGCTAAAAGTATTTAACGCGTTCATGCTGGCGCATTTTGTTTACATGTACATAGACTACTCAAAAGTATCCGAACACTAGCCAATAATTCCTATATTAAAAAAGTACACTTAAAACTGTTTTGTTCAATAAATACTTGTCGAATTATGTTCTTAGACTGACTAAGAACATGACTCGACAAGGATTTATTTAACAAAGCAGTATTAAGTGTACTTTTTTTGGCCAGGCATTATTGCTAGTGTTCAGATACTTTTCTGCCGACTTTAGCTGTGACACGCCGGTGTGAATGTGTTAAAAAATGTCATCGTTTTATGAGTTATTCTAAAAGATTCAAATATCTAGCTAATCAAGAAATTATATGATTGTTGAATCATATAAATGCTACTGAAGGCAGCAGGGACCCAAATCAATTGGCTCAAAGTATTAAAAAAATGCATTGTCTTTGTGTTCTGAGCTATTCTAACAGTATCAAATGTCTAGCTAGTCGGGAAGTTAGTTAAATAAATTTTCTATTGAATCATATAAACACTAATGAAGGTAGCGGGGAGACAAAACAATTGGCTAAAGGTATTTAAAAAATGCATTGTCATCGTGTTCTGAGCTATTCTAAAAGTTTCAAATGTCTAGCTAATCGGGAAGTTAGTTAAAAATTGTTTGCAAGATTTGTACTGGACAAACAAAAAAACAAGCAAACAAGAATAAGAGTTAATAAAAACATGGTAAAAACGAAAAGAAAAAATCACTGAATATCACTAATTCGTTGTGTATGAATATCTGTACTGCATCAATTACTGTCATACACAATTTACTTTTCTAAATAATTTCAATTATTTAAAAAATAAGTAAAATAACTCAAAAAATAATTTTTAAATCTGAAAAATGCATTTAAAAAAAAAAAAAAAAAAGCATCATTCAGCTGGGCTGTGAAGCAAAAAAAAAAAAAAAAACAAAACAATAAGAAAGTTCTGAGACATGTAAACGACGTTCCAATACAAAAAGTTTACTAGTAAAAAATGTCAATACACTTTTATGACACATAACTGTGTCATGAATTACCAATGGGTGCCTTATAGTAAAGCTTAGTCAAATGCAGGTCTAATTTTGTGATTAAATTTCAATTGAATATTTCAATAAAACCTTATAAATTTAGAATTTTTGACTAATTTAATAAACATTTTTATATTAAATATAAAAAAATAACACTACAGAACTGACATTTAAAAGTAATAAGTATAAAAAAAATGAATAAACACCATAAAATGCAAGAACCCGCAACAAATGTTACAGGCTGAAAGTAAGCACAACCTTCGCCTTAGAAAGGGTCGTGTTTTCTTTTGACTCAAAAGAATTTTTGAGAGTTCTTGCATTTTATGGTGTTAATTCAAAGTTTCATACTTTTTTATATCACTTCTATGATGCTTTTTTTTAAATCTTTTTTCTTCTTGCACCAAGTAAGTAATTTTGTGAAAGTTTGTTTTCTTTTTATTGTTTTATTTGTTAAATCCCCCCTCCCTTTTTTTTCTCCTTATTTTTTGTGTCCTTCATTTCAAATTTTTTTTATTGTTTAACCCTGCCTTTTTTTTTTTTTTTTTTATGTGTGTGAAGTGCCCCAACATGCATGCAAAGCATAACATATGTCTCACAATTTATCCACATGAGAGGCATTTGCGTCATTTTTTTAATGTAAACTTTGTTATTTGTAAGTTGATTTTTCTCAAATGCTGCATTTTTGTGTCATTTTTCCAACCCCGGTACAAGATACTGTTATTTAAAAAACTTATATGTTTATTAAGAAGACTAACAGTTAATAATTTTCTTCGCTTTGAATTCAGCATATCACTACTATTTAGGTATAGTAATATTTTCTAAGAATTATCTACATTGAAGTAAACCACTGTTTCTAAATAGTAATTTTTTATAATTTTCATAATTTAAAATAAATAAATATAAATTACTAAATATAAATGATACTATTCAAAAAGAAAAAAAAAAAATTCAAAGCAGTCTTTGGATACTGCCGATAGAAGTGAAAACTAAGTAACTTGTGAATTGTATCATCGAGCTATTAGATTATTATTTTCGAATTATTTTTGGTTTGTAAGGAAGTGTTTATGATCTGTATTATATAATTCGGCACAATATTTGTAGCTACCCATATTAAGTGAACTAAGCCTTATATTACATAAAAATATTGATTACTTATGAAATTATTTTAATTAGTAGCTGAGATACAAAAGAAAACCGATTCAGGATACCTCAAAACGTGTAAATCAGATCAAATCTCGAATTCCACTTTCGATGATATAAAAGAACTTTAAAATATCTTTCGAATGATGTATTAAAAATAATTTAATCATAATTAGAATTTGAAATATCGAATTTTTAAAATATTACAGCGCCATCTGGCGGTAGAAATTTCTGTAAGCTACTGTTCGATTCCAACTCAACAAAGCTTTCAAATGATGTATTACTTATGAAATTATTTTAATTAGTAGCTGAGATACAAAAGAAAACCGATTCAGGACACCTCAAAACATGTAAATCAGCTGAAATCTCGAATTCCACTTTCGATAATATAAATTGGTAAAAATATGTTTCTTCTCATGAAAAGCCTTCGCTGACGATGACGCGAATTTCATGATTTTTGTTCACCCAAAAGTGCTCAACGCGCCTAAAGAAGTTTTCACTTCAAATGGAAAACCTTTGCTGATGACGACGCAAGTTTCATGATTTTTGTTTACCCAAAAGTGCTCAACGCGCCTAAAGAAGTTTTCACTTCAAAAATGTAGTTTAAAACAACCACACGACTTCCTTTACCCACTATTACATGTACTTTTGGGAAATAATACAGGGTTAGTCAAAATGAATAGGACAATAAGAAAACTATTTTTAGACGAATGTATGTTTATTGTAACCAAACTACAGCTACGTATGGACAGATAAACTATCAAAGTTTTATTTGGCAACACACATGTACGTTAATGCCGCTAGTAGACGCTGTTTTCAAAATGGTGCAATCAGGCAAGGAGAAGGCGCTTTGTGTGATATTTGCTAAAACAATGTCAGTACAGTAATTACGGTCTAGCGACAATTTCGAGCCAAGTATGACAAGGAACCACCTCATCAACATTCCATTGTGAGGTGGGTAATGCAATTTGAGGAGACGGGGTGCTTATGCAAGGGTAAACGCACAGGACAACCACGTGTCTCCGAAGAAACTGTGGAATCCATTCGTGCATCCTTTCAACGAAGTCCCCAGAAGTTGACAAATCAAGCAGCCATGGAATTGGAAGTTCCATGAGAAAAAACTTTGATAGTTTATCTGTCCATACATAGCTGTAGTTTGATTACAATAAACATACATTCGTCTAAAAATAGTTTTCTTATTGTCCTATTCTTTTTGACTAACCCTGTATAATCAAAAGACATAAAACTTACCTAATAAAATAGACATCTGAAAATTTTGCAGTACGAGAAAGCTGATACTCATATAAATGCATATAAAACAGAATTTACATAGCGAGTTAAAAAAAATGAGAGAAAAAAAATCAGTTTAAACTTTTTTTTATTTTTGGAACACTAATTTTAAGATCTAAAACTGACCTACCTAATCAGTATAACTGTTAATTTTCCTGTAATAACTATGCAATACATGAGAAAGGATATCTAATGGGTTTATGCAACAATTTTCAAGAAAGTCATTAGAATCGCTTTTTAGTTACCGACTTTTACCAAAACTTGGCGTACTCAGTTGTTGACCCAAAAATAACAATTACATACAAAAAAGGAGATTAATATGAGAAGTTTGAAAAAAATTCATACAGCTGTTTTTAAAGGCATGCACTTGTGAGACCTGAAATTGAGATATTTATACAGGACACCTATCAATTTTTCTGAACTAACCAACTCATTCATATTAAAGAACATCTAATCAAGTGTATATACAGCAGCTTCGAATAAAATCATTAGAACCGTTTTTGAAATATGGACTTACAGCCCCACTCCTGGTTCTTGATAGTCGAATTTTCATCAAAAGTTAGAAAAATCATCTATACACCCGGCGTGTCTCAATTCTGAAGTTTCATAGTTCCATCTATCAGTTTCGGAGAAATGATAATCAGAAGATTCCACACACACATTCTGACCAATTGCTAAAAACTTTTTTTTTTTGGACTCAGGACACCTTAAAACATGTAAATCAAGTGAAAACTCGATATTGAATTTTTGAACTGAACACAATACAATTTTTATTAAAATCACACAATCAACTGTGGAAGAAAATCATATTTATTGAAATTTTGTTTTTCCGACTGAGTGAAAGATTTCCGAAAGTCAAAGATCCGGGGTTCGACTCCCGGTCCAGGCATTATTTTCACTCAGTCGGAAAAATAAAATTTCAATAAATAGGAACATAATACTTCCATTACTTACACAGTAATAGTGTAGTAGTAGTAAAAAATTAAGATAATGACACCTGAATATAAGAGTAAACAGCTAGCTACATAGTTACTATTTAGCTTGAAGAATATTCAATATTTGACCAAATAGTTAGTGGTGATAATATAGCATAATAATAATAATAATTAAAATAATAAATTACTCATATAACCAGACTTGACATTGAACAGAAAGATTTACACAATGTTGAAAACACCAATGCAAAAAATGCTAAAACCAAACTGCAATTTCAGTAGCAAGCTTTAAGTATATCGTTATCAGTGCAGAATGCATTAAGCATATCATCCATCAGTTTACAAATTCTCAATCAGGTTTGACACTGATGATGGTAGGTACACTTAATGCTACAGAAACTGCAGTTTGGATTTAACACTTTTTTACATTGGTGTTTTTAGCATTATGTAAATACTTATAGTAAATTGTTTATCATTCTTGATAATAAAAAGGTAAATCCATGAAATAAATGATATTTTTAACAGCAGTGTATTAAACTTCAGTATTTAGGCATCATTAATTAATCTGAAAAAGAACTTGTTTTGTCAATATATTAAAACTGACATAACAGACAAATTCTAATTCAGATGTTTATTCGTAAAACTAAGAAGAAATGCATTCTTCATTGATCAGATCAACATTCACCTGCCAGAATCTGGTTCAAGACTGAAGTAAATTTATTCATATTTTAAAATACTCACTCAATTTCTCAATAATAAAAACTATAAAAATTTGAAAAGTATATTATACTTACAAAAAACATAATCCTTTATATGTATTAGTATATTTTTCAAATAGACGACTGCTTCACTTCAGAAGAAGCACTTTTCAAGATTTTGTGCTTCATTGAACAATCTGAAAGAGAATTTAGTACGTTATGCCAATATACTAAAACTGACATAACAGCCAAATTCTCATTCGGATAGTTGTTCGATAAACTGGAATATTCTTCATCAGGTCCACACTGAGGTTCTTCATTTAGAGAGATTTTTAATTCAAGATTGAGGTGAATGCACTGATATTTAAAAATACTCATTCGATTGACGAGTTACCATACTCTTGATCATAACCAAAAAAAAAAAAAAAAAAAAAATCAAAACCAAAATACTTTCAAAATAAAATTATAAGTCTTTATACTTCTTAATATTTTTTTCTATCTTATAAAATCAGAATTTTTATAATAGTCTCTATCTAATGGTATTCAAAATATAAATCATATAATATTAATAAAATAAAATAATTGAGGGGTGAATAAAAATTAATTATAAATAATATTATAACATTACTTTAATATTTTGCTTATTCTTCAATTATTTAAATTTAAATAAATAAAATAATACTTAGATGAATATAAACATCACATAGAATTGGTGTTGCTATCATGCATAACATAAAATGTAACATTCTCAGTTAAGTAAAAATATTTATCATTTGATAATAAAACTTTTAATTTAAATCTTACCTTTAACAGAACTCCATTTGAAATTCAGCATTTATAACATTGTAGCATCATTATCCGAAAAAGAGCTTAATATGTTATGCCAAAATAGTAAAACTGACATAACACATAAATTCCCATTCAGATGTTAGTTCAATAAGCTACAAATGTTTTTCAATGTTTATCTCTTCAGATCTTCTCAACCACATATTTAAAAAATAAAATACATAATCATCTAATTTTAAAACTAAAATCAACACTCCCTATGTATTTTTATTCCCAATATTTAAAAATATAAATAGTTAATGAAAGATTTTAGTTATAATAAGCAAGACACAATATAAAATAACTATATTGCAGTTGATTCTCTCAATGCAAATTTAAGTAGCATTTTAAATAATTTTATATTCATACATAATGGTTAAAAGTACAGAAATAAGTGGGAGAGAAAATAAAATAAGTATATCTAATACCACCAATACCAAATCAGTCGTATGCAATTGTAAGTAAAATATAATCTACTCTTACAGCTTATGAACTTTTAATGATTTTGATTTTAATAATGGAAGTTGATATTTGAATATTGAGCTTACCACATACTGCAATTTCAATATACACTCTTGTTAAAGCAACATTAACTCTTCCCTTCTTTCTATCTTTTGCAGTTTTAGTCATCTACTCACTCCAAACCATGTAATTATAAGGTAATAAATTTAAGAAATGTTTAGATTTCAATGAAGATTGAAAAAATATGTTTATAACACACACACTTGACTTTCATACAAAGTGTAGCCTCCAAAATATTGAAATTATACTTTATTAAATAATTGAAATTTTATAGAAATCTCGAATTTAGCTTCAATTCTATTTATTTTAGTGTTCTATGACCTCAATACAAAGTATAAAACAATATAGACTTAATTATAAAAGTGAACATTTGGATGATGATGCAAATGTTAAAATTGTTCATAGAAAAAACATAACCGATTAAAATTAATTATATCAAATTCTTCAAAAAGATAATTCACTTGAAACTAAAAAGAATATTTGAAGTCAGTTGACCAGTTAAAATGAACTGCAATAATATAATACTTCGGAAAACATACATATATGTGCATATATCATAATATAAACAAAACGAAAATAAAAAATTGAAACGTAGTTCGGTTAAGAACTGTAAATAAACTTCCATTATCCCAAACTAAATAAATCTTATTTGTCTCTTAAAGAATTGATTTAATATCATGTATATATATATGAAGAACTGATTAATTCTTCAAAATAATAACTCGCCATCTTTCACATTTGCAACTGCAAGTTGACTTACGAGAGGTGCAAAGCTCTTGCAGATTTGCAAGTGGGTTTGCTGTCAGTTTGCAAGCGATATGTTCCGTTTGTATTGAAACTTCCATTGCAAGCGGCTTTGCAACCGGAAGTGTTTCATTTGTATGTACCCCTATAAATGTACATAAAAACCTTAAATGAAAAGAGACTCCTAACAGTAAACAAAGACTATAAATGTAAACAAAGCACCTAAATGTAAACAAAAACTGAAAATATGAACAAAGAACAAAATGTAAATTAAAACCTAAATGTAATAAAAGACCCTAAATTTAAACAATAAACGTAAATAAAGACCTAGATGAAAAAAAGGCTATAAATATAAACAAAGACCCTAAATGTAAAAAAAATTGAAATGCAAACAAAGATCCTAAATATAAAACAAGACTGATAATATAAACAAACAGCCTTAATGTAAATATAGACCTAAATGTAAACAGCCTATAAATGTAAACAGACTATAAATGTGTACGAAGTCTGCAATCATAAACGAAGACTACAAATGTAAATGAGGACCAAAATGTGAACAAAGACTAAACATGTAAACAAAGATCTTAAATGTAAGCAAAAACTCCGATTATAAACAAACTAAATGCAAACAAAATCCTAAATGCCAAAAAAAAACCCTAAATGTAAGCATATAAATGTAAAGAAAGATTATATATGTAAACAATGACCCTAAATGTAAACAAAGATTATAAATGCGAACAACGACACAAAGTGTAAAGAAAGACCTAAATGTAAACAGGGCCTATGAATGTAAACAAAGAAAAAAAATGTAAACATAGACTGTAAATATAAACAAAGAGCATAAATGTAAACAAAAACTATAAATATAAATATAAATCAAAAATGTACACAAATACTACAAATATAAACAAAGATATAAATGTAAGCAAAGTCCCTGAATGTTAAAAAAGAGTATATACAGAGTATTATATTTTATAAATGTAAAAAAAGATCCTAAATGTAAATAAAGACCTAACAGTAAGCACAGACTATAAATATAAACAAAGAACCTCAATACAAACAAAGACCTAAATGTAAGCAAAGGCTATAAATGTAAACGAATACCCTAAATGCAAAGACCTAAATGTAAAGAAAGACATCAATGTAAAGAAAGACCCTAAATGTAAATAGATACCTAAATGTAAATAGAAATAAATGTAAACAAATAACCTAAATGTAAACAGACTATAAATGCAAACAAAGACCTTAAATGTAAACAAACACCTAACAGTAAACAAAGACTGCAAATGTAAATAAAGCATCTAAATGAAAATAAAAACTCATACTATAAACAAAAACCTAAATTTTAAAAAACCCTAAATTTAAACAATAAATGTGTAAAAAGACCTAAATGTAAACAAAGCCTATAAATATAAACTAAGATCTTAAATGTAAGTAAACATAAGTGTAAACAAAGAATATAAACGTAAGCAAAGACTCAACGTGTAAATAGACAAAGATGCAAAAAAAACCTAAGTGAAAACAAGAGATATAAATGTAACCAAAGATCCTACATGTAAGCAAAGACTAAAAATGTAAACAAAGAACCTAAAGATAGAGAGACCTAAATGTAAACAAAGACTATATGCGTAAATAAAGGTTATTAACAGAATAGAAATATAAACAGAGATATTAAATGTAAACAAAACCTAAGTACAAATGTAAATCAGGACCTAAATGTGAACAAAGACTACAAATGTAAAAAAAGCTCCTAAATGTAATTAAAAACTCCGAATATAAACAAACTAAATTTAAAAAAACCTAAATGTAAAAAAGACGCTAAATGTAAGCAGACTATAAATGTAAACAAAGCCTATATATATAAACAAAGGCCCTAAATGTAAATAGTCCTGAGTGTAAACAAAGATTATAAATGTAAACAACGATCCATAATGTAAAGAATGACCTAAATGTAAACAAGGGCTATGAATGTAAACAAAGAACCTATATGTAAACATAGACTGTAAATATAAACAAAGAACCTAAATGTAAACAAAAACTCTATATGTAAATAAAAATCGTAAATGTACAAAAAAACTACAAATATAAACAAACATCTAAATGTAAATAAAGAGCCTAAATGTTAACAAAGAGTATATACAGAGTATTTTATTTTTATAAATGTAAACAAAGACCCTAAATTTAAACAAAGTACCTACATGCAAAAAAGTCTTAATTGTAAGCAAAGACTATAAATGTAAACGAATACCCTAAATGCAAACAGACCTAAATGTAAACAAAGACCTAAATGTAAATATAGACCTCAATGTAAACAAAAACCTTAAATGTAAATAGAGACCTAAATGTAAATAGAACTAAATATAAGCAAAAACCTATATGTAAACAAAAAAATAAATGTAAACAGACTATAAATGTAAACAAAGACCTTAAATGGAAACAGACACCTAACAGTAAACAAAGACTATAAATGTAAACAAAGCACCTAAATGAAAACAAAAACTGAAAATATAAACAAAGAAAAAAAAATGTAAAAAAAACCTAAATGTAAAAAAAACCCCTAAATTTAAACAATAAACGTAAATAAAGACCTAAATGTAAACAAAGGCTACAAATATAAACAAAGACTCTAAATGTAAATAGACCTAAATGTAAACAAATATTATAAATCTAAGCAAAGACTAAAGTGCAAATAAAGACATAAATGTAAACAAAACCTAAATGTAAACAAGTGATCTAAATGTAGCAAAAGATCCTACGTGTAAGCAAAGACTATAAATATAAACAAAGACCCTAAACATAGGGATACCTAAATTTAGGCAAACACTATATATGTAAACAAAGACTATTGACAGAATATAAATATAAACAAAGATATTAAATGTAAACAAAACCTAACTGTAAACAGAATATAAATGTAAACAAAGACCCTAAATGCAAACAAAGACCTAAATATAAACAAAGACCCTAAATGTAAACAAAGATCTAATTGTAAACAAATGTTATAAATGTAAACAATGATTCTAAATGTAAATAAAGACTTTAAATGTAAATAAAGACCTACATTAAACAACGATCTAAATGTAAACAAAGACCCAAATATAAAAAAAACTGAATGTAAACAAAGGCCCTTAATGTAGAAAAAAATCAAAATGCAAACAGATCCTAAATATAAAACAAGACTGATAATATAAACATAAATCCTTAATGTATATATAGACCTAAATGTAAACAGACTATAAATGTAAACAAAGATCCTAAATGAATTCAAAAACACCGAATATAAACAAACTAAATTAAACAAAAACCTAAATGTTAAAAAGACCCTAAATTTAAGCAGACTAAAATGTAAACAAAGGCTATATATGTAAACAAAGACCTTTAATGTAAATAGTCCTAAATGTAAACAAAGATTTCAAATGTAAACAACGATCGAAAATGTAAAGTAAGACGTAAATGTAATTAAGGGCTATGAATGTAAACAAAGAACCTAAATGAATTCAAAAACACCGAATATAAACAAACTAAATTAAACAAAAACCTAAATGTTAAAAAGACCCCAAATGTAAGCAGACTAAAATGTAAACAAAGGGCTATATATGTGTTGAAAATGTATTATTATGTCTATTATTTATTTTATGAATATTATTATTATTGGATGGCAACGTTGGTTACAAAAAAATATTATACTTGATCTCGTTTAATCGAGAGCTCGTGTGTATAAAAATTTTTAGAATATGTAATTTTTTTGTTTTAGAGCAGTAGATTTTTCCATTGGGAATAAAGTTTTTTTGTAATTTTTAAATGATTTCTTTTTGTAAATAATATTCAACGTAGCTGTGTTCTTTTTTACTGATATTTGAATATTTAGAAGAAACGCAGTACGTGTTATTCAATTGAGTAGCCGCTTTGAAGATAAAAGTATGAATATTTCATTTACTGGCGTCAGTAGATAACACTAGTTTTTAGAAAGCAGAAGGAAACGGTGATTTTCCTTAGGTAGCTTTAACATTTGTGGAGTCTGAGCGACAGGACATTAGTGAAAAAACATGTTTCAAGCAGTAAAAGGATTTAAGAAAGATGATTTGATATATGTGGCGTCTGAAATTCGCGAAGAAGTACCAGCCAATGTTACTATTTCAGGTTTAAAAAATATTATATTGAACAGTGAATAATACAAGAAAGATGCTGAATTTGTTCAAATACTATTAGGAAATGCTGTTGCCGAGCGAAAATTACAAGAGCAAGAAGAAAAAGAAAGAGAAGATAAAAAGGAAAAAATGAAACAAGATAATGAATTTGAAAAAATGAAAGTTGAAGCTGAAAAAGAAATTGAGCTCGCTAGAATTCAAGCTCAAAGTCGAGGTGAATCTGTTCCACTAAATTATGTACCTGATTTAAGCAATTCAAAAAGGAAATTTACGTTGCCAAGATTGGAATTTAGACAATTTGGCAATGACTTAAAAGATTGGCTTCCTTTTTGGAGTCAATTTGAGCAGGTGCATAAAGATGAAGATATCACACCGGAAGATAAATTTCAGTATTTAGTGCAAGCCACGGTTGCTGGTTCCCGTGCAAGAGAAGTGGTTGAAAGTTTTCCGCCAACTGGCGCCAGTTATGAAAAAGCGATTGAAAGCCTGAAATCTCGCTTTGGAAAAGAGGACCTCTTAGTCGAAGTATACGTTAGACAGTTACTAAAATTAATTATTTCTGTTCAAATTAAGGAAATGTTTTCATTAACTTCTCTATATGACAAACTTGAATTGTATCTACGTGCATTGGAAACATTAGGTGTAACCACGGATAAATGTGCATCTATATTGTATGCCATGATTGAATCTTGTTTCCCAGCTGATTTTTTAAAGCTTGGAATCGTAGTAACATTTCTCATTCAAACACTGATGCTAAGGAGAAGTTAAATAATTTAATTGAATTTCTCAAAAAAGAAGTTGAAGGCGAAGAAAGGATATCTTTGGCAGTAGCTGGTTTCGGTTAGGAAAGAGCCAAGAGAACAAACCTTTAAAAAGGAAGCAATGCAATTTTGAAAATTTGAAAAGTAAAGTACCTGCTGCTGCGGGTTTATTAACGGCCTCTTCAAATAGAGAGGTGAAGAAATCTTGCGTTTTTTGTGATGGCAAACATTCAAGTTCAGATTGTTTTTCAGCTCAGAAAATGAGTTTAGCAGAAAAACAAAAAATAATTAAAGATAAGCGTTGTTGCTTTGCCTGTTTATCGTCAACTCACACTGTTAAGAAATGCCGAACTAAAGTGTGTGATCTGTTCTAAAAAGCATTTTCCTCTAATGTGTGATGTACTTGATTCACAAAAAAGGGCTGTAGAAAAGAAAGAAGAAAAACCTGCAGAAAATGATGTTAGTATGTCCAATTTCAACAAACGAAGTCCAAAGATATTTCTTCAAACCGTGAAAGCCAAATTGGTCTCTGGCAATAAACAGAAAACTGTGAGATTGCTCTTTGATTCCGCATCGCATAAGTCATATATTCTGGAAAGTGTAGCCAAAGAAATGAATTATATACCTATTCGCCAAGAGGAAATGGTTCATTCCCTTTTTGGCGGCGTTATCACTAACGAAGTCAAGCATAACTGCTATAAAGTGACATTGAAACATTTGAAAGAAAATTTTGGCTGCAATTTCGAAGTTTTGGATCAGTCTACAATATGTGAAAATATTAGACCGGTTTTTAAAGGCCCTTGGATAAAGGAGTTAGAAGAAAATGAGATTAATTTAACGGACATTGGCGACAAATGTGAAGCAATTGATATTCTCGTCGGAGCTGACGTTATGGGAAAAATGTTGACAGGAAAAAGAAAGGTCTTATCATCGGGTCTCGTGGCTTTAGAAACATACTTAGGTTGGACCTTAATGGGAAAAGTACCGCCTGGAAAAGCCTCGGAAGAAAACTTGGCGATGTCAGTGTTATCGCTATATGTAAATGAAGCTGAAATCTCAAATCTATGGAAGTTGGATTTAATTGGAATCTATGATCCTATTGAGAAGAAGTCCAAACACGAGACTGATATTCAGACTAAAGAGCATTTTTTAGAAACAGTGGCAGTTAATAGAGAGGGCCGCTATGAAGTTTGTTTGCCATGGGCTGATGATAAGTCGCCTTTACCCGACAACTTGAGTTTGGCGAAGAAACGGCTCGAATACACAACAGCAAAGCTTATAGCGATGAACATGTTTGGAAAATATGAAGATGTTCTTCTGAGCTGGATTAATGAAGGCATAATTGAGGAAGTTCCCAAGAACGAAGTAAACTCTTATGGCAGTTACTTACCTCATCGTGCTGTAATAAAACCTAGTAGCAGCACTACTCCAATTCGCCCAGTGTTTGATGCTTCAGCTAGATTAGCAAATTATCCTTCTTTAAACCAATGCTTGGAATGTTGTCCTAATCAAATGGAACTTATCCCAGATATTTTACTTCGATTCAGAGAAAAAGAATTTGGCGTTATCGCCGACATTAGGAAAGCTTTTCTGCAAATAAGCATTCGTAAAGAGGACAGAGATTTCCTGCGTTTTTTATTGTGGGAAAACTTAGAAGGAAAGAAACTAAAAGTTTTTCGCCATACAAGAGTTGTTTTTGGTGTTAAATGCAGTCCTTTCCTTTTGGCTGCGGTAATTGAGTATCATATTCGGCGTTGTAACGGATTTGAAGAATCTTTAAAGAAAAGGCTTTTAGAGAGTTTCTACGTAGATAATGTCGTTACCAGCGTTAATAACAAAGGAGAATTAGATAAGTTTATAGTTAATTCTACAGCTTTAATGGCCAAAGGTTGTTTTGATCGTAGAGAATGGGAATGGTCTGGCGACTGTAATGAGACTAGTTCTAAGAAAGAGACTCAAGTATTAGGTCTTATTTGGAATAAAGAGCTGGACACATTGAAAATTAACATGAAATGGTTAGACAACATTAATATGGAAAAATTAACAAAAAGAACTATGTTGTCTGTCGTCCACAAAGTTTTTGATCCTTTTGGCTTCACCTCACCAGTCATGCTTTGTCCAAAAGTAATGTTACAAAAGGCATGGAAACTAGGAACGAGTTGGGATGAAGAGATAACTGGTGAGCTTCATAAAGAGTTTATGCAGTGGTTTCAAGAACTGAAGTATTTGGCTGATATACAGATACCTAGGTTTATTCGAGTATTTTCCGAAGATTTAAGCAACTGCACTATTCACACATTTGTTGACGGAAGCAAAGATGCCTATGGTGCAGTTACATTCCTTAGAGTAGAGGATGCTAATCAAGTTAATTTATTTTTGCTTGCAGCAAAGTCTCGAGTGGCTCCGTTAAGAGGTGTAACTATACCTAGAATGGAACTTCTAGCTGCTGTAATTGGAGCGAGACTGACGAATTCGGTTATTGAAGCTCTTGGTTGGAGAAATGTTATGACTCATTACTGGAGTGATTCTACAACGGTTCTTGCATGGATACAGCGAGAAGAAAATTGGTCCGTTTTTGTAAGAAATAGAGGGCAGGAGATCAGAAAACTGAGTGATCCTTCATCATGGAGACATATAACGGGGGAGAAGAATGCTGCAGACTTGCCCTCCAGAGGATGCAAAGCAAAGCATCTAGTCTCATCAAAATGGTGGGAGGGTCCACAATGGATGAAAGACGTTTCTGAATTTCGAGCAATGATGGATTTCTCCAATCGCGATTGGAATGAGGAAGAAATTGAAAAGGAAAAACCTAGGAAAACTTGTATACTGACAAATACTGAAGCTATTGTTGATGAAGACTGGTACTATAGATACTTTTCTAGTTATGACAGAATTATTCGTCTTGTTGCATGGATCCTTCGTTTCAAGCACAACTGCAAGAATTTAAATTGGAGGAAGCATGGTGAATTGACAGCCCCAGAAATTCATGAAGCAGAAATGAAGGTTTTACTTCTAATTCAGAATGAGTCTTTTCCTCAAGAAGACGAAAAGAGATTGAAAACTTTGCAAACGTTTAAAGACCAGCTTGGTGTCATTCGTCTGAAGACGAAAATTATTTATCGAAAGGATAGTGAAGATTTTCTTAAACCTATTGTTCTTCCATCAAAACATGAAGTGGTAAAACGGCTAATTTATAAAGCACATGTTGAGAACTGCCATGCTGGTGTCCAGATACTATTAAATATACTTCGAGAAAAGTATTGGATCCTAAACGGCAGAAAGGCAGTGAAAAATGTTGTAGCCAGCAGCACTGCATGCAAAAGATTTCGGTCAAAGAACTTGGAAGTAATCAGTCCTCCACTTCCTGAAAACAGAGTTAAAGATGCTGCAGTTTTTCAGATAATTGGTGTTGATATGGCTGGGCCATTATTTCTGAAGGATAACAAGAAAAGCTGGGTTTTAATTTTTACTTGCGCAGTATACAGAGCAGTCCATTTGGAGCTTGTTACTGCTGCTTCAACAGATGCGTTCTTAATGGCTTTTAGAAGATTTACAGCTCGCAGAGGAAGGTGCTCTACTGTATACTGTGACAATGGTTCAAATTTTGTAGGAGCAGCCAACTATTTCAAGAAACTAGACTGGGAACGCATACGAAAACATGGAGCTGTCAACTCTATTGATTGGAAGTTCAATCCCCCAACTGCTGCTTGGTGGGGCGGTTGGTGGGAGAGATTAATTCGAATTCTAAAAGATCTCTTGAAAAGAGTATTAGGGCTGGCACGTCTCGATTACGAAGAAATGATGACGGTTTTAGCTGAGTGTGAGAGGGTAGTCAACTCAAGACCTCTTACTTACATCTGTGAAGAGGAAGCTGTAAATCCAATTTCGCCATCGATGTTCATCCAGGATATGCATGAATGCAGTCTTCCTGATTTGGATGTTGTTGAGCAAAATTTTTTGTGTAAAAGGCTCAAATACAGACAAACCATTCTCAAAGATTTACGAAGCCGTTTTCGATCTGAATATCTTGGTGCTCTTATTCTACGTAAAAGTAAAAGCAAAAAGTCAGCCAAACATACCGTTACTGTTGGCGAAATTGTTATGGTGGGAGCCGATAATAAAAAGAGAATCTACTGGCCTTTAGGTCGTATCACTGAGGTTATACCAGATAAAGACGGACAAGTACGACTTGTTAAAGTGAAAACTTCCCAAAAGGAGCTCTTACGCCCGATTCAAAGAGTTTATCCCCTAGAGATAACATCTTCTGAAGATCTTCCCACACCGATGACTCTCAGTAAAGTTAAAGAATCAGATAACATCTCCAAAGTTTCAGACAGTACTACTCGTGAGCAAATGCAGTTTACTAGAGTTGGCAGAAGAATTAAAGTGCCGGAAAGACTGAACTTGTAGATTATATTAGATATTGGTGATCATTCTACTATTTATTTTACTTTTTTATTTTTATATTTTTTAAATGTAATGTTGCCATCTTTGTATCAGAGTTGTTTTCACTAATAGTTTTTATGTTTTGATTATTATTTATAATCAAAAGGTGGGAGGATGTTGAAAATGTATTATTATGTCTATTATTTATTTTATGAATATTATTATTATTGGATGGCAACGTTGGTTAAAAAAAAAATATTATACTTGATCTCGTTTAATCGAGAGCTCGTGTGTATTAAAATTTTTAGAATAAGTAATTTTTTTGTTTTAGAGCAGTAGGTTTTTCCATTGGGAATAAAGTTGTTTTGTATTTTTTAAATGATTTCTTTTTGTAAATAATATTCAACGTAGCTGTGTTCTTTTTTACCGATATTTGAATTTTTAGAAGAAACGCAGTACGTGTTATTCAATTGAGTAGCCGCTTTGAAGATAAAAGTGTGAATATTTCATTTACTGGCGTCCGTAGATAACACTAGTTTTTAGAAAGCAGAAGGAAACGGTGATTTTCCTTAGGTAGCTTTAACAATATGTAAACAAAGACCTTAAATGTAAATAGTCCTAAATGTAAACAAAGATTTCAAATGTAAACAACGATCGAAAATGTAAAGTAAGACGTAAATGTAATTAAGAGCTATGAATGTAAACAAAAAACCTAAATGTAAGCATAGACTGTAAATATAAACAAAGACCCTTAATGTAAACAAACACAGTATATGTAAATAAAAATCGTATATGTACACAAAGACTATAAATATATACAAAGATCTAAATTTAAATAAAGACCCTAAATGGTAACAAAGAACTAAATGCAAACAAACACCAAAATGTTAGCAAAGGCTATAAATGTAAACGAATACCCTAAATGCAAACAGACCTAAATGTAAATAAAGACCCCCAATGCAAACAAAGGCCCTAAATGTAAATAGAGACCTAAATGTAAATAGAACTAAATATATACAAAAACCTATATGTAAACAAAAACCCTAAATAGAAACAGACTATAAATGGAAACAAAGACCTTAAATGGATACAGACACCCAACAGTAAACAAAGGCTGTAAATGTAAACAAAGCACCTAAATGTAAACAAAAACTGAAAATATAAACAAAGAAAAAAATGGAAACGAAAACCTAAATGTTAAAAAAAGACTTAAATTTAAACAATAAACGTAAATAAAGACCTAAATGTAAACAAAGGCTATAAATATAAACAAAGACTCTAAATGTAAATAGACCTTAATGTAAACATAGATTATAAATGTAAGCAAAGACTCAAAGTGTAAATAAAGACACAAATGTAAACAAAACCTAAATGTAAAAAAGGGATATAAATGTAGCAAAAGATCCTACAGGTAAGCAAAGACTACAATTATAAACAGACCCTAAATATAAGGATACCTAAATGTAAACAAAGACTATATGTGTAAACAAAGACTATTGGCAGAATACAAATATAAACAAAGACATTAAATGTAAAGAGAATATAAATGTAAACAAAGACCCTAAATGCAAACAAAGTCCTAAATATATACAAAGAACCTAAATGTAAACAAAGATGTAAATGTAAACAAATGCTATAAATGTAAACAATGATTCTAAATGTAAATAACGATTTTAAATGTAAATAAAGTCCTAGATGTAAACAACAACCTAAATGTAAACAAAGACCCAAATATAAATAAAGACCTGAACGTAAACAAAGGCCCTTAATGTAAATAAAGACATATAACAAACAGAACAAAAACAGAACTTAATGTAAACAAAGACTAAAAATTTAAAGAAAAACTCCAAAGGTAAACACAGACTTAAATGTATACAACGACCTAAATGTAAACCAAGAACTTAATTTTAAACAGACTATAAAAGTACACAAAGACCTTAAATGTAAATGAACACCTAAAAGTAAACAAAGATTATAAATGTAAACAAGGACCGTAAATTTAAACAGACTATAGATTTAAACAAAGATCTAATCTTAAACGAAGGCTATAAATGTAAACAAAGACCCTAAATGTAGAAAAAAATCAAAATGCAAACAAAGGTCCCAAATATAAAACGAGACTGATAATATAAACAAACAGATTTAATGAAAATATAGACCTAAATGTAAACAGACTATAAATGTAAACATACTATAAATGTGTACGAAGTCTCCAATCATAAACGAAGACTACAAATGTAAATGAGGATCTAAATGTCAACAAAGACTATAAATGTAAACAATGACCCTAAATGTAAATAAAGACCTAAATGTGAACAAAGACTAGAAATGTAAATAAAGAACCTAAAAATAATCAAAGACTATGTGTGAAAAGAGAAATGTAAACAAATGCTCTAATTGTAAACGAAGACTGTAAATGCAAACAGAGATCATAAATGTAAATAAAGAACTAAATGTAAACAAAGACCATATATCTAAACCGACTATAAAAGGAATCAAAGGCCTAAACGTAAACAAAGTCAAAAAATGAAAAGAGCCTTTAAATGTAAATAAAAACCTAAATGTACACAAAACCCTAAATGTTAACAAAGACCTAAACGTAAATAAAGATGTAAATACAAAAAATACTACAAATATAAACGAAGAGCCTAAATGTAAACAAATACCCTAAATGCAAACAAAGACCTAAATGTAAACAAAGAAATAAATGTAAATAAGGATCTGAATGTAAACAAAGGCCTAAAGTGTAAATAAAAACCTAAATGTAAATAGAACTAAATATAAATAGAACTAAATGTAAACAAAGACATAAATATAAACAAAGACCCTAAATGTAAACAGACTATAAATGTAAACAAAGACCTTAAATGTAAATAAACTCCTAACAGTAAACAAAGGCTATTAATTTAAACTGACTATAAAGGTAAACAAAGGTAAACAAAGGCTATAAATGTAAACAAAGATCCTAAATGTAAACACAACCTAAATGTAAACAAATCTCTAAATGTAAATAAAGAATTAAACGTAAACAAAGACTACAAATATAAACAAAAAGTCTAAATCTTAATGAAGACTATAAATGCAAACAGACCCTAAATATAAACAAAACTGAAAATATAAATAAAGAGAGTAAATATAAATAAAGACCTAAATGTAAACAAAGAATATAAATGTAAACGTCTACAAACATAAACAAGGACTACAAATATAAATATGGAGCTAAATGTAAACAAAGAATATAAATGTAAATGTCTACAAACATAAACAAGGACTACAAATATAAATATGGAGCTAAATGTAAACAAACAAAAAATGTAAACACGGAACTATATGTAAACAAAAACCTAAGGCAAAAAAGACCCTAAATGTAAACAGCCTGTAAATGTAAAAAATACCTAAATGTAAATAAAGGCTATAAATGTAAACAAAGGCTATAATTATGAACAAAAGTCCTAAATGTAAATAGACCTAATAGTAAGTAAAGATTATAAATAAATGCAAAGACCCAAAATGTAAATAAAGATCTTAACGTAAACATGGAATATGAATGAAACCGAATACCCTAAATGTAAACAAAGACCCTAAATATAGAGACACCTAATAGTAAACAAAGACTATATGTGTAAACAAAAGCTATAAATATTGACAGAATACATATATAAATAAAGATGTTAAACATAAATAAAACCTAAATGTAAACAGGCTATAAATGTAAACGACCCTAAATGCAAACAAAGACGTAAATGTAAACAAATACTATAAATATAAACAAAAATTAAAAACATAACAAAGTCCCAAAATGTAAACAAAAACCTAAATGTAAGAGTACAAACTGTAAATGTACAGTTCCTGTAAATGTACAGTTTGTACATCTCCTAATGTACAGACTGTATATGTAAACGAAGATCCTAAATGTAAACAAAGACCCTATATGTAAAATAAGACTACAAAGGAATGCAAAGAGTCTAAATGCAAACACAGACAACAAACGAAAAAAGACCCTAAACGTAAACAAACACCGTAATTATAAACAAAAACCCTAAATGTTAAAAATTCCTAAATGTAAACAAAGTCTATAAGTGTAAACAAAGACTATTAATATAGACAGTATACAAATATAAACAAAGACGTTAAATGCAAACAAAAACCTAACTGCAAACAGACACTAAATGTAAACTAAGACCCTAAATGTAAACGGGGACGTAAATATAAACAAAGACCCAAAATATAAACAAAGACTATCAATATAAACAAAGACCTACTTGTAAACAAAGACCCTAAATGTAAACAAAGACTATAAATGTAAACAAATAACCTAAATGTCAACAGACTGTAAATGTAGACAGACACCCTAAATATAAACGAAGACTATAAATGTCAACAAAAACCCTAAATATAAACAAAAACAACAAATAAAAATAGACACTAAATATAAACAAAGACTATAAATATAAACAAAGATTACAACGTAAACAATAACCTAAAGGAAACAATGACGCTAAATGTAAACTAAGACTCTAAATGTAAACAAAGGCTCCAAATATAAACAAAGTCCTACATATAAATAGACCTAAATATAAACAAAGACACTAAATGTAAACGATCTAAATGTAAACAAAGGCCAAATTGTAAACAAAAATCCTAAATGTAAACTAAAACCCTAAATCTAAACAAAAATTATAAATCTAAACAAAAACCCTAAAATGTAAACATAGAACCTAAATGTAAACAGATCTAAATGTAAACAATAACTATGAATGTAAATAAAAAGCGTAAATGTAAACAAAGACCCTACATGTAAATAAAGAGAATATACAGAGTATTTTATATTTATAAATGTAAACAAAGACCCTAAATGTAAATAAATACCTAAATGTAAACGAAGACTATAAATGTAAATAAAGACCTAAATGTAAATAAAGACCTAAATGTAAACGAAGACTATAAATGTAAATAAAGACCTAAGTTTAAATAAAGACCTAAATGTAAACGAAGAATATAAATGTAAATAACGACCTAAACAACGGCTATAAATATTAACAAAGACCAAAAATGCAAATAATGACCTAAATGTAAACAAAGACCTAAATGCAAATAAAGACATGAATTTAAACAAAGACCTTTAATGTAAATAAAGAACTAAATGTAAACAAAGACCTAAATGTAAATAAAGACCTGAATGAAAATTTAAGGCTTTTTTTTCAAAGAGTGATAAAAACCATGAGGAAAATAAAAGAAGAAGGGCCCGAATGCACATTAGGCTCTCGGCTCACTTTTGGTTTGATCGGGATGTAGAAACATCACTGCATTTTCTAAATTATATACTAGAATTATACCAAGGGCAATAGAGATTTATAATTTAGATACAGCGCAATCAATTCTTAGAAAGGTCTTTCACACACGACAGAGGCACGGAGAATTCTATAAAAATGGCATTAATAAAAGAGCCTGTAGATCAGTTGAATTTAAACTTTTTATTAAATTTCACAAAGTATGATATTATTCATTAAATCTTTTTTGTTTTCGATTTTCAGAAATTTAATTTTTTAAACTTGAACAGTTTTATCACAGTTATGTCTTATGCGTAAAATTTTACGATTAATCTATAAAAATTGACACTCATGAGGATTACTTAAAAATATTCGATAATCCCATAATAAGTCTTCAGAATTTTTAATTAGTGTTCGAGTTTTTCTTTTCATTATAATTTGTGTGAAAATCAGAAATAGTTGTTGAGCTTTAACTGAGATTATTACTGAAAAAGAAGGAGAAATAAAGAAGAGAAAGAGGGAATGAGGAATCTAGATATTTCTATTTCTTATTATTTTAAAGAACAAAAAAGGTATTAATATAAAAGAAATAACAGGGATTATAACTACTTTATTAACGGCTTTATTAAAGTAAAACGTAAAAATGGCGATTTGCCAGTTGAAATAAATACCAATTATTCATAATGATTATAATAGCTTTAAAAAGTGGAAATTTTAATTTATTTTCGAGATATTAATTTAAGTTTTTATGAACGTTATACGCTAAGAATCTAGTGAAATATGTCATTGCAAAGGAGAGGAAAAGGGAAAAAGAGTATAAGAATCAGCACAAAGACAATAAAGATTTAAAAAAAAAAAAAATCCTTAGTTGTATCTTTTTTTTTTTCTCCTCAACTGATGTTTTATCTCCCCATCACACGAAAGGTATGAAAAAGTAATGTATCCGCCAGCACTTTCCCCTTCGGCTTTATTTTCTGTTTTTACACGTTTTGAGATATGGGGAATCCGAAAATCACAAAGTCGATTTGGCCTCCATCTGTGTGTTAGGCTTTTTGTTAGTTTGGTAGTCTGTGTAGCTAATATTTGAAGAACAAACCGTCGTAAAGAAGATGATTTAGGTTTAAAATATCATTTATGGTATTGGCAAGAACACTGTTGATTTTTAACATTATAATTTGAAAACTTTGTAAACTATTTGAAATTTACGATTGTCTTAACACGCAGAATATACCAGAATTTCTCAAAAATACGTATGAGAAATTCCGGAGAAATGTATGAGGAATTCTGTATGAGAAGTTGTTGTTGCCATTCGGAAACTTCAACTTCAGCTCAACAACACGATAGATGGCAACACCAACTATCAACAATTCGTAATTTTTATCGAGAACGTCTAATTTTTATCGAGTCACTTCTAACACAGTACCTCCAAAAATATAATTTTGATGGGAACTTAAAGGACTTTGCGACCATGATAGATTTAATGTGCACTACTCGGCATCAGCGTACACGACAGTCTTCGACCACCTCGATTGTCAAACCCGCAATCTACGTGCCAGGTGTTCTACCGGCCAAGCTACAACGACTGTGTAACTGTAAAAGATTATTCTTATCATAAAGAAGCCGGGATAGTTTTAAGAAATCATGTATGATACTGATCAGAATTTTATTTATTTATTTATTTATTTTACTTGAAGCGTTTGGTAAATTATTTGAAATGTCAGATTTTCCTAACGTGACAAATTAGGGCAAAATTTTCACATAAACGTGCATTATGATGATTATTTCATTGTAAATAAGTCGGATTACTACTAAAATATCATTTATGTTACTGATGTAAACATTAATAAATATTAACATTCTGCTTTGAAAATTTCATAAGTTATTTAAAACTAAAATTTTCATAGCATGGCTAATCTCCCTAATCCAAATTTGTGTAAAATATTGTGCTTTTAGGCAATATTTTACACAAATTTGAATTATGAAGTTTATTGCTTAAAAAAAAAGCATGGAACTGCTGGAAAACTGAAATACGAAACTGACTTCAGTAAAATTATGTAGCAAATTAGTATAGCGTTTCAGTTTCCGACCGTTTCCGTCGACCAGCAGCTTTCATTGATCATCTCGTGTATATAGTATGACACAGAGTTGACGTTTATGAGAAAAAAAAATAAGTTGGGGCACAGAGGAGAGTCCACCAGTGCTAACTCCTTTAAAAATATTTTTTATTTGAAAATATTGTATTTTAAACTTTTACTAAACAGCCGGTCACATTTAAAGCATCGAATAGAGGAGTAGGCTTGCTATCACCTTCTGCTATTTTTCATATGGCTACATATATCAGCATTTCTTGGTTAAAATCGGCAACAAAATTTTGGTGTTAATTATTTGCTAGATTTTTCATACGTCTACATCTCAGCAACTATTCATTAAAATTGCACTAAACTGAATTTGTAAATTCTTTATTGTGAGAAGCTGGGATTAAATATTTGCCCATGTTAATCAGTAGGTAGCGTTGTTAAATTGAATGATATGAAGTAAAATTTTGTGATAGCCTCAACATAATAATTCATTGTTTTATTAAGTCAGTTGCATAATAGTTTTTTCTTTCTTTTTTTCATAACAATACATTATAAAAAGACCATTTGAATCAAATTGATATTTCTTTAATCAGATCATCTAATTGACTTTAAAAAATAGTTCTGTTTTGGTCTTTATGTTAATTTTAAACGAGTTTCGTATTTTCAAGGTAAATATATTTCCACTCCAATTATCTAGTCTTAACATCAATCTTTGTCTTTCCCACCTGAGTAGAGAAACTTGGAATACCCCCTCCTCCCGTTCATTCTCAATAGATCTTGAAGCTGTTTTCAAGTTTTTTTACTGCTGTTATTGGTCATCTCAGCTCAGTTCTTGCAATTTGAAAATGCAAAATCGAACAAGTTACTTCTGGTATTAACCTGTTTCACGCGATGCATAATGCAGCAAGTAGAACAAAATTTAATAATCTGGTGCGGTACTCATACAACTTTCTCTCACCCTGCATTTGAATTAAAAAAAAATTACAGATTAAGGGGTAGACTAGAAGTACTGTATATGATTACACTTTAAAAATAGTTTAAAATCGTTTTTAAAATTGTTTTATTTGACATATGTAAAGGGGGTTATTATACCCTCAGCCTTCGTTTTGATATAGTACACTTCATATCTACATTAAAGAATAATTATAGAAGATGACTGTTATTAAAATGCAAAGTTTATTCCAAATTATCTAGACAACATTCACATATACCACTCCTTTAAATTTAATAATCTTGCTCAAATTTTCCAAAAGGCATCCGCATTTCTTTTTCAGAATATCGAATCTGAATTAGCTGCACCTACTTGTTTTTAAGTTAGGCCGATAAAAGTCATACACTTGTCAAATGCTATAAACTTCGTATTCATGAAATCTCATAGTGCGTAATTTCAGAAAAAAAGTCAATGTTGAAAATTGTACTTCAAACAAAATTTTCTCAATTACATCGGCATGAAAAAATAATTATCATTCTTAAGCAGTACTTCGTAAAATTTAATAAAATATTTCCATCAATTGCATTCGATACAAAATAATGTATTCGCTTAATTTTGGGTAGTCCTGTATATTACCTGTAAATTATATACACATTACGTACACTGTAAAAAATAACGATAGTTTTTACTGCAGATTCTGCTGGCAAAAATGGGTGCCAGTACATTCTGTTTTACAGAGTAGTGTACTTACACCCCACGACAAAAAGATAGGTACAAAGGATTTTTTCTTTGACTTTTCATAAAATAACGTTATCTAAATTGTTCTTATCATTTATTATTATCATAAAATAACACTATTCACGGACTAATTTTTGTTTTAAGACTAATTTAGAAAAAGGTTTAAGACTAAAATTTTTCTGATTTAAGACTACACACCGTGACAAAAAGATAGGAACAAAGGTTTTCTCTTTTTTTTTAATATGAATATTTTGAATATGATTCAAATATTTAATATTTTTTTGATATGATAATATTTTGTTATGATAATAAATGATCAGCACGATTTAGATAATGTTATTTTATAAAAAAAAATTAAAAAAAAAAAAAAAAAAAAACTTTGTTCCTATCTTTTTGTCGCGGAGTGTAGTCTTAAAATTTAAAAAAATTAGTTTTAAAACTTTTCTAAATTAGTCCGTGAATAGTGTTATTTTATGATAATAATAAATGATAAGCACAATTCAGATAATGTTACTTTATGAAAAATCAAAGAAAAAACTCTTTGTACCTATCTTTTTGTCACGGGGTGTAAATTTAAAACACTCTGAAAAAGACATAACACAACATGAAATGCACTTCCAGTAATTTCTTTGAATAGCTTTAATATATCGAAATATTCTTTCATGGAGCCCTATAAACGATTGGTGAATGAGTTTCATACTACCATATTCTATACGAAACATGCTTTTATACACATAAAAAATATATGTTCATTTGAATTTGTTTAGTGCAGTCAGAAAATGTCGCTACCAGAAATTCTGCTTATGCACGTAATGTTTCTGGATTGGCTTGCTTGGATGTCCTGTACGCATTTGTTTTATTTTAACAGGAAAATTCAAGTTGCATCACCATACTATACACGATATCAAATTACTAATTCCTGCTAATATTTGTTTTCGAGCTATACTGATAACATGCGTACTCTACACAGGCATACACCAACCAATAAGAACTTCAGAAATAATACTTTCTCAACCTTACATGGATGAGAAAAAATTAGGTGCATTTGGGGTTAAGGAAAATTGTCTATTTTTGGGATCTGGGCCTAAAAGGAAATGCCCTCCGTTGGGGGCCATTCTAAGATGCCGTAGCCTGTAATCACACAAGTTTCGGGGGAAACCATGAAAAACTTCGAACGGATAGGTCGATGAGCGTGAACTAGGATCGAACCCGGCATTCCCCATTTACCAATTTTATACGCAGAACCACTCGGCTATTAGTTGGTCGGTGAGAGAAAGTAAAAATGGAGTGTTAAGGGTTCTTTTTTTTTTTTTTTTTTTTTTTGTTCTTGATGGCGTTGATAGAAGTATCAGGAAAACGGATAGCATTTTAAAATTTGATATTTTGTCAAACTATTTCTCAATGAAAATATGAATGACGTATTTTTTAACTGGTAACACATAATTCGAAACAAAAAAAAATTCTAATTTTTTAACCTTTCAAACATGAGAAATCACTTCGATTTTCCAAAGCAATGAATTGTGATGAATTTTGCGAAAGCATTTATTGATTTAAAGGTTTCAGATAAGAGACAGAATTATGACGCAAAAAAATTTACCTTATGTGAATAAAGTCATAGATTTTAATGACAATGAATTATATATAACATTCGTACCTGATGAAATTTTCAACTGTAATGTGTGAGTTGTCTATTTTCTACTCTATCGAGCTATGCCTAAGAAGAATATCATCCGCGCGAGTGTTTCTAAAATACCATAGTTTGTACTCTCGCAAACTTCGAAGAAAACTCCAAACAGCTAGGCCAAGGAGCGTGACCAGGGTTCGAATCCAGCACATTCCGTCTACTGGCAAGGATTGTGGTTGAAACTAACTGACTACGCCTGTATGAAAAGTCTTCTGTGGGGAGTCTTTTTAAGGGTCTTAGCCCGTATTAACGCGAGTTTCGGAGAAAATCACAGAAAACTCCAAACAACTACGCTGGCAAGTGAAATCTGGGATCGGATCCAGTACTTCCGTTCTACCAGCTTCAGATCAAAACCTCTCGGCTGATGGTGAGGCTTATAAAGTGCAGAAATTTTCGAGTACTGATGAAGTCAGGTTATTAATCAGAAAACATATTTATTGCAAATGGGATTTTTAATTTTTTTTTTTTTTTTTTTTTTTTTATATATATATATATATTTTGCTCGAAACACCTTAAAATTGAAAAAATGGAAAATGTTTTTAGAAAAGAAAAAACATAGAAAGGTTATCGTGTTTGATGGAAATAAAACTTGACGTTAGAAGTAAAGTTAAAACCAATTCACTTCTATAGTGTTTCAGGCCTGGTTACTGTGCCCTCCATGGAGGTCTTTCTAAGGGGTCTTAGCTCGTATTCACGCTAGTTTTAGATAAACCATGGAAAACCCCAGAGAACCCCGAAAGGCTAAACCGACAAGCGCGACTTGGATTGAAACCTGACACTTCCCATCTCCTAGCTTTTAGAATAGGACCTCTCGACTGCTTTTGGGGCCCACTTATAGATAGAAACAGAAATGTTAGTGCAAAATTTTTCGTAGATAATTTTACCTTATCAAAATATTTTTAAAAACATAAAATTTTACAAAATAATTAAAATTCAAATTTAGTCGATGATATGATAATTCATTTTATATTTATTTATTTATTTATTTTTGTTTATATATATATATATTGCAATTTCAAGTGACTATGAATGAATTAGAAATAATCAGTAAATGTATTTCACCAACTTTTTTTCATCTTTCTTTATTTATACAACCACAAATGTTGTTTGTATATGATTTCATAAATTTTGATAAAAAACTAGAACAGTTTAAATATTCACTATAGTTGTAATGATTTATATTTCTGTATTTCTGTATTCTGCTATTTCTGTATTTTGGAATTTACATAAACTGCACTATAAAAATAATTTATGTATAACCTAAAATGATTTTTTGTTTTAATAAATTATAAAAATTTATGTTTTCATGATGCTTGATTGATTAATTTCATGTAAGTTCCATAATGGAAAGCAAATATTCAAACCAAGATTCAACGGGGGGAATTGTTTGGTGCTGCCATCTATTCATATTATATGAAACTAACAGTTTAAGACTGAGAAAGAAAGAAAAGCAATAAATAAAAATAAAAATTGTTGTTTCGAAATTAAAATTTCTTTAAAAGAATGAAAATAAAGGAATAGTTAAAAACATTTGTATTTTTCAAAAGAAAATTAACTTTTTTTATTTAATTAATACATTAAAAAAAATATTTTAAAATAACTTCGGTTTAATTATAAATTAAATTAGAGACGCGCTAACACTATGCCTGGATTGTACGCCTTTTATGGGGTTCTTTCAAAAATCTTCATAGAGGAATATATCTTACAGGAAAATCTTTTACAAGAAGTTTCTTTCAATTTTCAACAGACGTTTTTTACAGTAATGCTTCACATTTTATGTACATTTTTAATATTTTCCAACAGCTGTAAAATATTTCCCACATTCGTTTAACATAATTTGTCTACCCGCGCATTAGGTTTAAAAAAATAATAATAATCTTTTTAGCATGTTTTATAGTGGTATGACACAAAATGGAAATATTCCTTTTAAGCTATTTTATTTTTTTAATTCAAATTCAAAATTTTAGAATGTAGTATCAAGCTCTTCTAACTGCTTATCCAAAATGCTTTTGTGATTGTTTTAATTAATAATTATCTTTCACATATTATTACATTTTGATTTTATCTATAAAGGTAATAACAATAAATAAATAAATAAAGATATCTTCTTAAATATAAAATATAGGCTGAATTCCCGAAACTAACTCTGAAAATGATGTCATAGCTAAAGCAATGTGTTAGAATTAAAGAAAAATTTTATCTGTAGTTGCCATGCGTGCATTTAAACTGAGTAAATTAATTAAAAACTGGTACGTTGTGGCCACCGCAAGACTTTTCTTCTATATTTTCCTACAATAATTCACCAAGTGCAAATAATTTATTAAAACTGTTATTTATTAAAATTATCTAACAGGATGAATGCAAACGATTTTCATTTTAGAGAAAACTAGCACTAAATATCCAAAGAAAGACAGCTTTATTGTCTATAAATAGCATCTTAAAAAGTGCGTTTTTATAATGGTTATCTCACATATCATGTTTTGTACATTTATATACCATACAATTTCACATATAGCCTTCCCATTACAGAAGAAAATTGCTGTATAGCAGCGCCACCTGTTGGGCGGTTGACGCCAAAAGTTGACAGGCATTAATTTATGTCAAGGTGTATCTACAGTCGGTAACAAAAGTATCCGAACACTAGCAAAAATTCCTATATAAAACTAGTATGTTGTGGCCACCACGAGACTTTCTTCTATATTTTCCTATACAAATTCACTCAGTAACAATATTAAAAAAAAAAAAAAAAAAAAATATTCAAGGGTGTTTTTTTTTTTTTTTTTTTTCGTTAAAAGTAAAAAAAAATCGATAACTCTGTTTTAAATTACCACATATTTATAGTTCAACCATTCGTTTTAAATGTATTGACGAGACCTTTCGAAAGATACCCATCTTGAAAATTTACCCCACCCCAGAGGGTAATTTCCCCCAGGGGGGGAAGCGATGCCTCCACATGCACAATTTTTTTTTCCTAATTAACTACTACTATTAGCAATAATTCATATTACTTTTACAATCACAGGTTAAGAACAACTCTCATTATGTACATTTATACGAAATTTTGTCCTATACTACCATGTTAAAAATTTAAAAGAAATACGATCACAGCGCCTCCTGTTGTGCGATTGATCCCCAAATCTAATCAGCACCAGTTTATTTCAGGAGCCAACTAAATACCAAGTTTTGTTAAATTTCGTTTAAAAAAAAAAAATAAAAATAAAAATAAAAATAAGATTTTTTTTTCTAAGTTTTTTTCGTAAAAAGTAAAAAAAATCGATACCTTTGTTTTAAATTATCACAGATTTATAGTTCAACCATTCGTTTTCAAGGTACTGACGAGACCTTTCGAAAGATACCCATCTTGAAAATTTACTCCCTTCGAGGGGGGACTTCACCCCCAGGGGGGTTCACGAGGCTCCTACACATGCAAATTTTTTTTCCCAGTTGACTATCTCTATTATAAATAATTCTTGTAAATTTCATAATGATTACTAAAAAATAATTCTCTTTATGCACATTTATACAAATTTTTGCCCTATATCACCATGTTAAAAATTTAGAAAAAGCGGGATGGCAACGCTACCTGTAAGACGATTTTTACCAAAAGTTGATAGGCACTAGTTTATGTCACGGTGCAACTACATACCAATTTGTATGAAATTCTGTGCAGTAGTTCCTGAGGTACAGTTGCCACAAAATTTTGTCACACACACACACACAGAGACAGACAGACAGACATTTTCTAACTAGTATGTTGTGGCCACCACAAGACTTTCTTCTATATTTACCTATACATATTCAATCAGTAACAATATTTAAAAAAAAAAAAAAAAAAAAAAAAAAAGTACGATTTTTTTTTTCTAAGTTTTTTTTTTTTTTTTTTTTTTGTTAAAAGTGAAAAAAATCGATAACTTTGTTTTAAATTATCACAGATTTATAGTTCAACCATTCGTTTTAAAGGTATTGACGAGACCTTTCGAAAGATACCCATCTTGAAAATTTATCCCCCCCGGGGGGGTACTTCCCCCCCAGGGGAGAAGTGATGCCCCCCCATGCAGAAAATTTTTTTCCTAGTTACATACTACTATTATCAATAATTCATATTAATTTTACAATCACAAGTTTAAAACAACTCTAATTATGCACATTTATACGAATTTTTGTCCTATGCTGCCATGTTAAAAATTTAGATAAAATGCTATCACAGCGCCACCTGTTGAGCTATTGATCCCCAAACATAATCAGCACCAGTTTATGTCAGGGACCAACTAAATACCAAGTTTGGTTAAATTTCGTTAAAAAAAAAAAAAAAAAAAATGCGATATTTTTCTGTTTTTTTTTTTTGTTAAAAGTAAAAAATATCGATAACTTTGGTTTAAATTATCACAGATTTATCGTTCAACCATTCGTTTTAAAGGTATTGACGAGATCTTTCGAAAGATACCCATCTTGAAACTTTGCCCCCCCCGGGTGGGAACTTTCCCCCCCCCCCCGGTGGGGTGGCAACCGATGCCCCCACATGCACAAAAATTTTTTCCAAGTTAACTATTACTATTATCAACGAGACCTTTCGAAAGATACCCATCTTGAAAATTTACTTCCCCGGGGGGGGGGGGGGAACCGATGCCCCCCCATGCACAAAATTTTTTTCCTAGCTAACTACTACTATTATCAATAATTCATATTAATTTTACTATCACAAGTGTAAAATAACTCTCTTTATGCCCATTTATACGGAATTTTGTCCTATGCTGCCATGTTAAAAATTTGCATAAAATGCGATCACAACGCCACCTATTGAGCGATTGATCCCAAAATCTAATCAGCACCAGTTTATGTCAGGGTGCAACTAAATACCAAGTTTGGTTAAATTTCATTCATTGGTTCGTGAGATACAGCGTCCACAAAAAAATGATACAGACAGACAGACATTTTCTAAAAACTATTAATTCGTGTTCTCCATATTCCAAAACATGTAAATCCATCAAAAAGTGGACTTCGAAAATTTTCGCGAATCCAATACTTTCTCTATATTACATATAGAAGAAAGTAAAAATGGTCAAATCGTGTTCTACAGCTCTCGAAACGTGTAAATCCATCAAAAACCCGAGGTCGAAAATTTTTACGAATCCAATACTTTCTTCTATTGAATATAGAAGAAAGTAAAAAGTACACTTCATACGGTTTTGTTAAATAAATCCTTATTGAATCATGTTCTTAGACTGACTAAGCATAGGATTCGACAAGGATTTATGTAACAAAACCGTATGAAGTGTACTTTTTTTACATAGGAATTTTTGCTAGTGTTCGGACACTTTTGTTACCGACTGTACATATAAATTTGTATGCAATTCTGGGCAGTAGCTCCTGAGATACAGCCTTCCCCTATACTGCGGAAATCGCTGTATAGCAGCGCCACCTGTTGACCAATGAGCATTCAAATTGAATCAGCATAAAGACTCATAATGGCTTTCTCACATATAAAGTTTTGTTTCATTATACGTAATAGAACCTGAGATATAGCCTCCCCCTAAATTGCGAAAATCGTTGTATAGCAGCGCCACCTGTTTAGCGGTTGTCAATAAAAGTTGATAGGCACTAATTTAGCTCAAGGTGCATCTACATATAAATTTATATACAATTCTGAGCAGTAGTTCCGGAGATACAGTCGCCACAAAATTTTTGTCACACACAGACATACAGACGTTTTCTAAAAATGGTCAAATTGTGTTCTAGACCTCTCAAAACTTGTAAATCCGTCGAAAATCAGAAGTCGAATTTTTTTACGAATCCAATGCTTTCTTCTATTGAATATAGAAGAAAGTAAAAAGCTTAAATCTCAATCCTAAGAATATATTGAGATAAATAAAATAAAATTTTATCCGTGTTTTTCGAAGTTTCGTTGGTTGGTTATCAATAAATAAAACAATTTCTATTTTTAGAAGAAACTCTTTTCGTTTTTATGCTGAATTTTAATACGTCAAACGGGAAAAGAAAAAAGTAATAATAATAAATTAACTATAAGTAGAATTCAATTAAGTCGCATGAAAATAGTAATATAAATAAATAAATAGGCTCGTGATTATAAAATTTCAACTAAAGGATTACGATCCCCTTTTACATTTTTAGGGATATTTGGACTGCAAAACATACAAATATTATGATGTAAAAGAGAACACCATTTGTTTTAAATATCATGTATACCAGAGTTTAGTCATTTAAACCGAGAAGGAGATACATTTGGAAATACGTGTCTAAACATCGAGCGCTGGGCGGGTACAAACCGACTAGCATGAATATATTCAGAAACTATTTCTATGTCTATAATAGTATTTGATAATAAATGTTTTATACGTGTGGAACAGTTAAATGTATACATAAATTCGATATTTTTTTATAACAAAAATAGCATGTATCATAATAATTTGTAAATATGGAGAGAAAATACGTCCATTATATACATAAATCATATTTCATCACGACAATGTGAGGAAACCTGGAAACAGGTTGCGATAAAAATTTAATTTATAACCATAAAAATTGAAGATTACATATTGAAAAATAATAATAATAATAATAATAATAATAATAATAATAATAATAATAATTTATATTATATATAGTGAAAGAATGAAAATGCATGAAATAACCCTGAAAAAAAAAATCCCCAAACATAGTAACAGGACATAGTAACAGGAGGGGTACTTATAACTGTATGGCTGAAAAAAATAACATTATTTCTTTAACAGTGAAGACTTTTTGCAAAAACTTCCCATCAGAACCCGACAATGTTATCAAATAAACGAAAAGGATGTACTTTGCGATAAATATGGATTATTGAATTTAAAATATTGTATAAATGGAAATAACAAGGTTAAAATGCAATATCAAGCACAAACATTTAGTACTTCCAACCAAACGCTAAAATGTGTATTAAGAAGCAAGTTCAGATGTAGGACAAGGTTAAATTGAGTGAATGGGTTTTATGTCGCAGTAGTGCTACGCTATGGGCAATGATAGACTGTCTGTAACACATCCGGGAATAAGCCATCACAATTTTGATCCTCCACGGAGAGGATGGGTCGTGGCCCCCAGAGGTATAATTTTAATGAGAACATGGAAGACTGCAGCTACGATGGATTTTACAGGCACCAGCCACCGTGTACACGACGTCTTCAGCCGGATCGAGTATGGAACCATCTCGATCCGGCAATCTTCCAGTTATGAGTTTGGTACTCTGATGACAAGGCTACCGTAGCCCACAAGAATAAAGTAAAAGTATAGAAAAATATAACTGATTTAATAAAAATGAAAAATAAAATAAGTATTGATTGAGATTCAATATTTTAAAGATGAATTCAAATTGTTATAATTGTGTAAATAATTTATAACAGATTTTATTGAATAACAGATTATTATTACCATTATTTCTTTTTTTAATATTCAATTATTTAAAATCTGTATATATATATAAATTACGTGTCACGATGTTTGTCCGGGGTAAACTCCTAAACTAAGGAACCGATTTTAATGAAATTTTGCACACTGTGTGCAGTTTGGTCCAACTTGAGAGATAGGATAGTTTTTATCTCAATTTATTGTCACAATATTGTTTTATTGCAATTATTTGTTAATTATAGACCTTTATTAAAGTTGCTCCAAAATATCTGTGAGTTCCATAAGTTTAATTGTTGCCAAAAAAAAAAAAAAAAGTACGAGTTCATTTTCTTTCGACATAAAAATAAATACATTTAATCAAACGTGAACGTTAAAAAATTATAAAAAGTTAAATTATAAATCTCACGAAAATTGACGTCATAATCAATTTAAAGATTTTATACACATTAATAAAGTACTAGCTAATGTAGTTCTATCATAGATATAGTAATATATATAGATATATCATCCGCATGTTATCGTACAAAGGTTTTTGATGCCGAAAAAAAAGCTTTGGAATCAGCATTAAGTGGTATTGAAAAAAAAAAAAAGAAAAGAAAAAAAAGAAATATGAATTTGAAACTGTATCTGGAGTTTTTCATTCACCTTTAGTAAATAAATTATTCATAAATTTTATTTTTTTTAAATATTCGTATGTATTCCCGTGTTTATTCACTCGAGGAAAGACGGTTATACGGTTATATTTTGGTAAAAACGTCGTCTTTTCCCAAGTGAAAGGAATAACTTTTTTTCTCCCTAATGATCACTCTATATATACTATACTATATTTATGAGTTCTATACGCAAGCGAAGTGTGATTCACTGACCGTCTGTGCAGCTAAGAAAAAGATTTCCTATGTTAATCGCCCATTGGATTTTTTGTAAAAAATTATTAAAAATCGAAGAAATTTATTTCCCGATTTGAATCTTTAATTCCCTTTTAATCCTTTGAGCATAGATATGTATTAGTTACCGCGTGCGTTAGATTAAGTTATTTTGCTGTCAAATTGACAAAAATTTAATTTTAAATTTCAAAACTCTGTCGTCCTTGGCGTTCTTTTCTCTCTTTTTTTTTTTTTTTTTTTTTTTTTTTTGTATTTGGCGATCAAAAGCGTAACACGAAAATATACATGCCAGATGTATGTATTGTACGAAATGTAATATGTATTATTCATTGTACGTATGTGTGACATGTAATATGTATTGTACGAAATATTATTTCATATTATTCATTACTCTTTTAATATAAGTTGAATAACCATGATAATAAAATAACCATGATTTTTGAAAGGAATTAAATATTTTCGCCAGATAATTTGGCGATATTCTTTTTTACGCCAAGGATGACAGAAATGAAATCTATTCCGCTTCAACATATTAGTATCTTATATCAGATATTTTATTTAGACATTTGAAAACAAATTTGACTTCAAACTATGATAGAATATTTATCATTTTCATTTTAATTAGTATATTATTAGTATATTAAATTTAAAAGTATGGTATATAAAAAGTTTTTTTTTTTTTTTTTTTTTTTTTTTTTAATCTTATAATTATTCTTACCTTAATCCTCAATGTTTCCCATCTTTATTAACTTGAATTTACTATTAAAATTTTAACATACTCAAAACCTTCTCATCACTTCGTTAAAATATACTAAACTTTTCCAAAATCTTTTTCTATTTAAAATGATACATGTATTTACTTTAAATGTCCAATATTTCGTATGATGTCCTATTTTAAAGTTTAAAAATATTTATCAAATTTACTTATTTTTCTGGTTTAGCCATATTGTTTTCCTTTTTATAACTACAGCTGTTGCCATCTTTAAAATATTTAAAATGATGAGGTCATTTTATTGTAAAATTACCCATTATAGCATATATTATATTTCACTCTTCCATAAAATTTGATTTTAAAATCGTCTGTTTCTTTTATACTTTTATTTTAATAGAATTTTAATAAAAATTAAATTACATATTAGTCTTTTTAGCATTTTAATCCAAAATAGCTTTAGACATATTATATTTCACTCATCCATAAAAATTGATTTTTAAAATCGTCTGCTTCTTTTATACTTTTATTTTAATCCGCGATTGTAATGAAATGCTCACCTTCTGGTGGGCTAAGGTGAAATTACAATTGACATGATAGCTTTCGGCTTTCGAATAGACGCCATTGCTTGCCGATGTTTACTTTCACATATATTTATTGAATAAAAATGAATAAATCCGGTAAAAAAGATAACACTTACTGTTGTGTGCCACAGTGTAACTCCAAAAAATCAAGAAATCCAGAATTAAGCTTCCATTTATTTCCAAATGACAAATTTAAAATTTCAATTGCTTCGGCTAATGGAAGTAAAGAATGAATCAGATGATTTGGAATTAATATTTGTTCAGCTTCAGTTAAATATCTACTTCCGATCGAACTTTGAATAAACTGAAATATTTTTTCCAAAAACAATCAATTTTCCATGATGTAATGGTGGAGAAATTATAGTACGAATATTAAGTAGTAACACATATAGAACAAAAAATAATACACGTGGCTATTATATTTACTAACAACAAAAGCTGAAAAAGCGCCACCTATCGATCATTACAAACGCGGATAGAATTTTAATATAATTTAATTTATATATTAGTCATTTTAGCATTTTTATCCTAAGTAGCATTAGAAATAATATATATCACTTCTCCATTAAAATTTATAAGACCCTACAGAAATTAATTTGTGCTTAATATAAACTCTACGAAGATTTTTATCAACCGCTTCCAAAATTTGACCTAAGGTTCAAATCTCAATCCTGTAGGCTTTTACATCGGCTACAACGTTTTCGTCTTTTTTCGTAAATAATAATTTGACAGTATTAAATAGTTTTCTGCAATATAATTCAACGTATAACTTAGTCACAGCAACGCGTGGCCGGGTCTGCTAGTTTACAATAAATTAAAGGAAACACTAGTAATATAAGATTATATCGAGTAATTTAATTTATATGGATAATTAATAGATAATGAATAAAAATCAATAAAAAATATTTAGTTAAATTAAACGAATTGATAACAATAATCGACTGATTCGAATAATTGAAGTTACGAAAAATTAAAATTTGTTCGATTTGTTTGAGTAACGTAACTTTCATAGGATCGTATCGCCATCTGACGGGTAGAAAAGAAAGTAAATGGCCTTATCAATAAGTAAGTACTTTAAAAGATATTTTTAATGATTAAAAGGTGTATTATCCAATGTTTATATTTATATTTAAACCAACCCTTTGAGGGACAAGAAAATTTTCTCAGTTAAAATCAAAAGCTACCAGAATTCACAAACTAGAAGACAAGAAATAAATGAAGCTATATGTATACATGTATATATATACATATATCTTGAGTAATTAAAAAGGCGAAAAAGGTAGTCAAAATCTAAAAAAGGAAAGCCTACAATGTTCAGCACTCATCAGGGAAATTAATTGAATAATTGTATCTAAAAACAAGGTTAATTTCTGTATATCTGTAAGCATAAAGTCATGAAATTATAGACAGCCCGTTTTAGCTATACAAATCGAAATCCATTAAACAAGAAAGCAAGATATAGTAAATCCAAATTTTTTTAGAAAAGTAGAAGAAAATTACTTATTTACAGAAGAAAAGAAAAAAAAAGTCATTTACATACAAAAATAATACATATAGTAACAAAGTAATAGAATGTAGGGTTGTTGGGTTGTGGGAATTAAGGCAGATTGACTGCTCATAGGACATAGACCTTATAGGACCTCATAGACCTTATAGTGCTGGACATAGACCTTATATAGATAGACCACGCATCCCCCTCATTATCTGTCCGCGACATGAGCTAGCTTCCCCAGCTAAATTATCACGTGATGCGGACCTGGAGAGAGAGACGAGAATGAATATTATGTTATTTTTCCATAGGAAAGAAAGTAGTTTTGGGTTTTTTAATTTCTGTATTGTACACATACTTTTTATTTAAGCCTTTAGATTTACGCGCCTTTAGATCGTTGGAAAGCTAAAATATCATAGATTAGTCACAAAAAAGTTTCTTTTGTGAGAAACCATTTTGAAAAGGAGAATTTTTTGTTTGAATTCTTACAAAAATAAGCGCTTTCTTATGGAAGAATCTCCCTCAAGTCCCTGTCACGTGACATACGGCGCTGACCACAAAGGACGAAGGTATCAGATTACACCCTCATGTTGAGGACATTCATTATAAAGGGATGTCCTATTGGTGGCGTAGTCTATCTATATAAGGTCTATGATGCTAGACCTGAGGGGGAGTGCCCACCGTTGGAGTCTTTATAAGTGGTTCTAGCCCGTATTTTTGCAATTTTCGGAGAAAACCACGGAAAGTTCTGTACGGCTAGGCCGACGAGCGTGACCTGGGATCAAACTTGGCACCGCACGTCTACTAGCTTTCAGCGCAGAACCGCTCGGCCGCAAAACATATAATGAAATGTCACCGAAATCCTCAAAAACAATACTGAATTAATAAATAACTAAGTTAAAAAATAACTAGCAATAGCTTTAAAAAAAATAGGAAAAATTAACTAGTAAAATTTTAATAAAGATATGAAAAACCACCATTTTATTCACCGGAACATGATCCTCAAAAAAATTTCGTTTATGAAAAACTGAAATTATGATATCCATCAATAACGTGTTTGAACAAGAACGGTTTTATTAAGAAATGGAGAGCGAAATTACATAGAAAATTCAAGAGTATAAATTCTATAATATCGATTCTTTAATTCTGATTGAATTTCCTTCAAATGTACTTTAAATAAATATTTCTCATCAACCGTAATAGATAGAATTTATTTTTTAATATATCACAAACCAACAATAAATGCTACATACATTATTTTGACAGAAAATATGCTATAGTAATCCCCCAAAAACACGTATTAGTTTCTCGACAATCCAAGAATACTTACGGGTCTTAAAACGAAGACATACAGAAAGACAAGCCAATCAAAATTATAAGAACTTTCAATTTGTGAGAAGTGTTAAAGAAAAAGAATTAAATTGAGAGAGAAAAATTCGACTTTTCCGGAGAACAAAAATGAACGTAACACTTTTGTCTGATCTATAAAAATTGTAAAAATGTTAATATTATGATTCATATATTATTCAATATCATTATTTATATAAAAACACGTAATCGCTTATTATGTTACTGAGTTTAAAAACTATTGTATTTTGTTTTCAAGATTATAAATTTCCATTATAAGAATCTGTAATATTATAATATTTTTCCTGCACAGAATTTTAAATTTTGCTTGTCGTTCATTTAAATGTACACCTCCCAAAAAAATACATGAAAAATTATTTGCAAATTGCATAAACAGTAAAACTAAAGGATTCGATTCCAGGTTGCGCTCGTTGACCTAGCCGTTCAGAATTTTCAGTGATTTTCTCCGAAACTCTTGTAGATGACTAGGGCAACATAGAAAGACCCCTAGTCAGAGCACTTCACCCATAAACCTAGGACCTTAGTGCAGTCAAGCCTTAAACCCCACAACCCAATCCAACCCAAACCTAAAGACAAATAGCTGCATCTGTAATTTTTGAATAAAATGTGTTTAAATTTGGAATTTAGCAAATCATAAATAAAGCTTTCTTTGGGCTCTTCAAAATGTTACAAAACAAAAAAAAAAAAAAAAAAAAAAAACTTCAATCTCGTATTCAGATTTTTTTTTTCTCTAAAACAGTAAACAAATAACTGGGGAAAAGTTCTAAGGATTCTTTTGGAAACTTTTCTGGGGGAGGAGTTAATGATCCGTGAGAAGCAGGAGTATTTCAAGTATTTCTAGGGAAAAAAATAAATTGGATGATGTGGACTTTTACAAACATAGTAGCATTTGACAATGATAGGTTGGATTACCTACAAGATATATATATCTACATTTTGAGAAGAACTTTACATAATTGAAAGAAAAAAATGCATTTTAAATGACAGTACTTTACAATATTAAAATCTCATTAACAATATATATATATATATATATATATATATATTATTTATTCATTTTTTTTTTTTTTAATTATTATTATTATTATTATTATTTTTTTTTTTTTTTTTTACTTTAACGCATTTTTTATATATCTTTTAAAATGCAATGATAAACGGTATTTTCTTTTTTTTAAAAAAAAAGTGCTACAAATAAAATAAAAGAAAAATAAACGTTAAAATGTTCACAACACGTAACAATAAAATATTGATATAACTTTATCGAGATCATATATGAAAGAAAAAAATGTGTCTTGCAATTAAAAAACACACAAACTGCTGCTGAATGATGAAGAATAAGAAATTTGTAAATAAACGTTAAAATGTTCACAAACACGAAACAAATACAGAAAAATTAATATTACGTTATCGAAATCAAATATCAAATATCAAAGAAAAAAATGGGTTTTGCAATAAAAAAATGAATAAATAAATAAATAGAAACATTTAAAAAACTAGTATGATGTGGCCACCACATGACTTTCTTCTATATAATTTTACAGAATTTTTTTTTTTTTCAATAGAAATTATTTATTAAATTAACAAATTATTTTCCATTATAAATGCAGACGATTTTTATCTGACAGAATTATATTATCACTAAATTCCGAAAAAAAGTCAATATTTTGCAATTATCAGAAAAAATACATTTTTTTTTTTTTTTTTAAATAAAAGATAAGTAGTTCAACCATTCGTTTTAAAGGTATTGACGAAAGATAGCCATATTGAAACTTTACTCCCCCGGGGGGGATTCCCCCCCCTGGGAAAAAATATTTTTCCTAGTTAACTACTACTATTATCAATAATTCATATGAATTTTACAATTACACGATTAAAATAACTCTCATTATGTATATTTATATGAAATTTGTCCTATACTGCCACCAGTCAGTATACAACCACCACCTAATCAGCACCAGTTTATGTCAGGGTCCAACTAAGTACCAAGTTTGGTTAAATTTCGCTCATTGGTTCGTGAGATATAGCGTCCACAATATTTGTGATACACACACACAGACTGACAGACAGACATTTTCTAAAAATAGTCGAATCGTGTTCAGGACATCCCAAAACGTGTAAATACATCGAAAATGGAGTTTGAAAATTTTCACGAATCCAATACTTTCTATATATATAAAAGAGTACTTCCACTCACTCACTCACTGACTCATCAAAGCACAGCAAAATCTACTAGAGCCACTGACTCGAAACTGGGTCAGATTATAGAACATATTGTGTAAGCACCCCCTAAGAAGCGATTTTGCGAAATTCGCCCCCCAAGGGGTTGTAGGGGGGCAAAATGTGATTTCACAAAAACCTTCATATCTCAAAGAAAAAAACGGATATCCGTAAAATTTTTACTTTAAAATATAGCTAACACAAATGTCTAAAAATAAATTTCTGGAATTTTAGAAATTCGGTCCCCAAGGGGGGAAAGGGGACAAAACGTGATTTCACATGGGCGAAACGTGGTTTCACATACTCCTATATATCTCAAACAAAAAAAAAACAGATATACGGGAAATTTTTTGCTCTGATATATAGCTAATACAAATACCTAAAAACCAATTACTGGAATTTTAGAAATTCAGCCCCCAAGAGGGGGGAGAGGGGACAAAATGATTTGAAATAATCCTTTACGTCGCAAACGGAAAAAAGATATATGTGAGGTTTTGCTCTAGAATATAAGGCTCCCACAAATACATAAAAACTAATTTCTTTAATTTTAGAAATTCGTCCCAGGTGGGGCGGGGGAATATGGGGCAAAAAACTAAAAATACAGTTAGACTGTTCAAAATTGATACAGATAGGTTTCAGAGGTCTGCAAGTCGAATGAGGATATTTTCGAAAGTGTAAAGTTATTAGGAGGGTCAGAAAGGGTAGGGGGTGTAGGGGCAAAAAAATAAAAATAGAGTTAGACCGTTCAAAATTGGTACATAGAAGTTTTTGATACCGACAAATCGATTGCGGATATTTTCGAATTTGTAAAGTTATTAAGAGGAGTGGGAAGGGGGTCAGAGGGGAAAAAAAATAAAAATTGAGTTAGGTCACTCAAAATTGGTACATGGAGGTTTTTGACACCTACAAATCGATTGCGAATATTTTCGAATTTGTAAAATTATTAGGATAGACTGGAAGGGGGCATAAAGGGACAAAAATATATAAACAAGAGTTAGAGCACTGAAAATTAGTATTGTTAGGTTTTGAGGCCCGATAAATCGATTACGGATATTTTCGGAAGTACAGAATTATTACGAGGAAGAAATTCAGATAGAATGTTCGAAATTAGTATTATTAGGTTTAAAAGCCGCAGAGAACGATTGTGAGTATTTTTTATAGTCTAAAATAATTAGGAGGTGCGGGAACGGTAGGTGAAGGAACATGCGTGCCTGTATACTCTGCCGCAGGCAGTGGGGGCCCGGACCGATTATTCCACCGATGGGAAAAGTTTTTTTTTCCCCTTAAGATAATATAGTGATTCATTAAGAGTGTCGGACACAAATGCGCGCTTGCAATGCACAATGGCCTGCGCTGCCGAAGGCAGCGGGGACCCAGTGCGACATTTTTTCCAATAAGAATTTTTTTTTTCTTTTTTTTTTCTTTTTTTTTTTCTCGCATGATAAAAATTAATGCAGTTTTGAGAATTCATTAACTATAGTGATTCATTTTAAAAAAGTGACCAGCGAAGAGGGTGTAGCCTGCTAGTCTCTATCTATATATACGTATAGAAGAAAGTAAAAAAAAAAAAAACTATAAACTAGTGTTGAATCGTTAAAATGTTGGCAAAGACGAAGCAATAAAAAAATCCTTATAAACTCTATCGAGATCATATATGAAAGAAAAATTAATAAGTATTTCAACTAAAAAATGCGCCGATAAACCGGTATTGAACGATGAAGAAAAATAAATTTATAAACTAACGTTAAGAGGTGTATAAACATAAAACAATTATTTAAAAAAAAAAAAAAATCGATACTGTCCATTTCGAAAGTGATTATTATTAATTTTCTTTTCTTTTCCTTTCTAAGAAAAGAAAGAAACAGAAAAACGATTTTGATGAAATTCTGGCAAAAGCAGAATTTAGTTTAGTACGGAGGACTCTTAGGTTTTTTTTTTTTTTTTTTTTTTTTTTCAAAATTACAACATCGCTTTCAAATTATTCAGTTATATTTTCGATAAATGCCCAACTATCGTAAAACTGGTATCGTAAAAATTCGTAGATTGAGACTATCTATCTGACTCTATCCTAAAAAAAACTAGTTGGCATAGGTGGACTCTGCTCAGTTCCCCATCATATATATATATATATATATATATATATATATATATATATATATATATATTATTCATAAATTTCTAGAACAGGACATTCTCTTAACATAGTTATCATGTTAAGAGAAATGAATTTGAAAAAACGCTTGACATAGTGACAGAACGAAATCCCCGCCCAATAGGCTATCCGCCGTTCACTTCGATATATTTATCTTATTCTAATCTATTAATTTATTTTATTAGGGTAAATTTCGTAGTTTAGTTTTCATGCTACTATTTACAATGCATCAATCCTCAAAATGCATATATGGAAATTTTTCAATTTTGTTATGTTGATAAAATCTTAAATAACGAAATAGCTTACGAAATTTTCCTATTAGAACATTTGTAATCAGTCATGTTCATTCAAGTATCATAAATGTTATTTTGAAGTTGTCTGATATATTTATGATCCTCAAAATGGCCGTTTATGCTCAATTTTGTATTCTTCTGCCATTTTAAGAGGATCGTAAATTCCAACTAACTTACGAATTTCTTAAATTAGAAAATTCTTACTCTATGGTATTCATGGCAGTATCCTAAATAATATTTCAAAAGTGGTCTGACACCTTTACTATGAAAATATCCCTCAAGATTGACGCTTGTGGGAAATTTTGCCCTATTCTGCCATGTTAAGAAATTCGCAAATTTCTAATAACTTTCGAAATTTTTATATTGGAAAATTCATAGTGATATTCATGCCAGTATCCTAAATAATATTTCAAAAGTAGTCTGGCATCTTTACGATAAAAATATCTCTCAAAATTGACGTTTATGTGAAATTTTGCCCTATACTGCCATGTTAAGAAATTCGTAAATTTCCAATAACTTGCGAAATTTTCAAAGTAGCATATTTATAGTTACTGATGTTCATTTCGGCACCAAAAAACTTGTCTGACATTTTTACAGTAAAAAGTTTCCATTTAATGCACGTTTAAGTGAAATTTTGTCCTATTCTCCCATGTAAAGAAAATCGTAAATTTCTCATAACTTACGAAGTTTTTTAATTCGAATATTGCAAATGAATAGGGTTCTTGCCAGCATCGAAAGTAATATTTTAAAACTGATCTGACCTCTCTTCGTGAGATATCGTGTTAACCGACTAACAAACTTACAGACTAACGGACTGACCTACTAACAGACACCCTACAGACAGACACCATACAAATTTTGTCATTTTCGGATTCCTCACACCTGAAAACGTATAAAAAAGTAAAAAAACCGAGGTCGAAATTTTTCCCGATTACCTAAGTTCCCCATACCTATAGTATGATGGGGAACTAAAAATAGTTTATCTTTCAAAGAAAAATGTGCGCAAAATGCAAAAATATTGTAAAATTTATAAATTATAACCCCTAAATACGAATAAAATTCAAATAACTATCCAATACTTTTAAAACTCCAAGAATTGCGAGAAACAGTTTTATTTACTAGCCATTTAGGACAATCTAATTATGCACAGAATGAACTGTTTCACATGTTGCTCAATTTCATTAACTGGGTAAAAATGTATTAGGTAAAAAATAAAAAAATAAAAAAAATTTCAATCGTTAATCGCAAATTGTTGAAATTTACATATAATAACGATATCAAATCTGTTAACTGAAGAACGTTGAAATTGCATATTTGGAACTATTTTATATAATATTTAATTGCATGCATCGCTTTTTCATTGCTACATGACCTCTCTTTGTACAGATAGTCACGTTTAACTGGATTTTTTCTGTGACGCTAGTACGTACATATGTACTACAGGTGTGAGTAACGGTAAGTGTAAGGAAAAATGTGGAAAACTGACCTGTTAAGCTTTAAACGAGTCATCTACATAGGTTTCTTTGTAAAAATTTGTCGATATTTTTCTTTATACGTTTAAGAAACAATGTCTGAGTCATGAAGAGATAAGATGCATATTTTTTTGTTTTTGTTTAAGTTCTCAACCTCTGCAAAATGACGTCTTTCCCCTGTAGGCGAGGCGTAATCGATGCCCTATACATTCAATGTAAAAATGGGTTATTTTAACAATTTTACTGAAAAATACAGAAATAAAAGATTATACAAAGAACATAAAATAAATATGACTATACAAAAAAATTCAATTTTTTAAATAATAATCACAAACAAAAATTTCATTTTGTTTCTTGCAATTAGAACAAACTTCACGGTCCCATCCACACACGTTTAGAACACTGCATCAGCCCCTCGTTATTCATCGAGTTAGCATATAAGCCACTACAGAATAATGGAGGCATCTTCATCTTCCTCTTCCTGAAATTAGTGGTAGATTTTGTTGCAGATTGGTTTAAAATTTATTTCCAAATATTCTGCTGTTCCCTCTTTTCAAATTCTTCGATTTTTTTTTTTTTTTTTTTACTCTTTCATTTTGTTTTGCCGATGTAAAAACTAGTTCCCTTTTAGTGCTTTTCATTTTTCTGTTACTTCCTTTCTGTCGATTTTTCCTTTGTTCCATCGATATCTTATTTTTTCCAGTTTCTTCTTCTTATTTTTTTTTTTATTTTTTTTTTTTTTTACTTCTTTATACAATGTGTAAGGAAGTATAGTAATCCCGATTTGCGAAATGGATTTTGTATTTCACATAGTTCATAAACAAATGATCGTAGAATGTTACAAATTTATATGTATGACTGTCATAATGTATAGTTGTACACCTGCAAATTTGGTTTTAATACAAGCTCCCGTTTCAGAGATAGCAAAGATTTTACACGAATTTTCGTGACGTCTGTATGTAAGCATGTGTGTGTATCTCGCATAACTCAAAACCGGTTGAACGTAGAACGTTGCAAATTGGTACATAGGTTTAATATAACATCTAGTTGTGCACCTCCCTTTTTGGACTTTCTATGATTTTCCATTGTGAAGATATTTAGGAAAATTATATTCATATTGACCAAATATACAAAAGTTTTGGCTGTATGACCTACCATCATAGAGATTTTAAAAGCAGTTAATGATAAAGCCATTAATGATATTGTTATGAAAGTTGAAGACATTTTTGTGTGCAGAAAGTTATGGTTAAAGACATAAGCAGATTCTAGTCGCAGGTTCTATGCATTTTATTTAATAAATATTTAGCCCGTAGGTGGAGCCCGTAGGTGGAGCCCGTAATTATAGTGTTCCGAAAGTTGTCGACATGTTTACGTATAGAAAGTAATTTCTTAAAGACATAAGCAGATTCTTGTAGACGAATGCATTTTATTTAATAAATATTTAGCCTGTAGACAGAGCCCGTAATGATACTGTTATGAAAGTTGTCGACATTTTACAGTGTAGAAATTGATTCTTTAATACAGAAGTAGATTCTAGTCGATGAATGCACTTCATTTAATGAATACTCAGTCCGTTGATAGAGCTTGTAATGATATCGATAAAAAAAAAAGTTATCGACATGTTAGCGTGCAGAAAGTAATTCTTAAAGACACAAGCAGGTTCTAGTCGACGAATGCACTTTATTTCAAGAATATTCAGCGCTTAGATAAAGCCTGTAACGATATTGATTAAAAACGTTATCGACATTTTAGTGTGTAGAAAGTAATTCTTAAAGAAATAAGCAAGTTGTAGTCGACGACTGCACTTTATTTAATTAATATTCAGTAAACAGTTGAATAAATCGTTTTTTTTTTTTTTTTTTTTTTTTCTTTTTTGTGCTACAAAAATTAACATTCTTGAAACAATCCAATGAAATGGTCATTTTTACTACAGAAATTAAATGAACATTGTTAAATACACTACAGAGAATAAATTTCGCTAAATCAGGAACAACCGAATATTTTGAAGTCTAAATGGAATTCGAATTCATCGAAAGAATTGTCAATGGTTTATGAAATTTTTAAGGTAGTTCTTCGCGAGAAACCAACGTATCCTTACAAAATTTTCAGAACTAGACAGACTCCTACTGAGGCTAGAGTTTTCAAATTTTGTGAATCCCTCACTACCATTTTTCGCCACATTTGAATGGATAATTTGACGCTAAGTCAAAACCCACCTTCCTGGAAATGAAAAATCTTTTATCTGTTTCCACTTTTACTGTAATACCGTACAGAAAGTAGCACGTAAAGATATAAGCAAGTTCTAGTCTACAATCATAACAATCACTCTTCTTTTTTTATAGTCTTGTGAGTCATTTCTAGAACTTTCGAAGAATTTAGTTCTGCGTTATAAACCAATGAAATTTTCCAGAATATTCCATAACTCTGTTCTCATTGGAGTTAGAGCTTCCAGAGTTTGGTAATTCTAAACTACAAATTTTCGTCGAATTTCGTCGTCAAATTCGATGCTAAGACCAAAATTCTACGTTGGCTATTAATTTGCGGCTTGGCGAGATTAGCGATAAAATTTCGCGGCAAATATTGTTTCAAGATAGCCAGAAACCCTTTCTCAATTTTAACTGAGTTAATTAATTTGGTAAAATATATCGTTTCTCGCCACTAATTTTTGCCAAACAGAATAAAACTGGGCCGCCTATACTCGAATGATTTTCATTATACTCTAAGCTGTGCTTTTACCAATGAGAGATTCTGTGATAAGCCGTGAAGTACTATTCCTGATAAAACTATTATATTTGTCTCGGCGGTATTTATAATCGTATTATCGTGACTTTTTTCGTCGGAGTAGCAATTTTTTTCTTGTTTTGTTTTTGTTTTAAAGAATGTTCATGGACTAGAGCCTGCCTGTTTATTTACGAATCAGTTACCTCACAAAAAACTGTCAATGTTTTCATAATAATATGTATATTCCTATGGTTGTATAAGGGTGTCCACATCAGATTTTTTTACTTCAGATTCCAGTTCAAGAAATATTCAGATGATGTTAAAAATGCATCTTTCCCTGCTTCATTTCACCTTACTTCATTTTAATTCTTCACATTCCTCTGGGCGAAGCACCAGTGATTAGGTCAAAATTTTAAATATTTGAGATTTGTTTGAATCTGAAAGCTGATGCTAAATGGTTCGTGGTAAGACATTCAGATATCTCGCATCTAATACATCCCCAGAAGTCAAAGCTAAAGTTCAGGAGGTCACAGGGTTCCTATATTCTACGATCGTTTTACAACATTTTCACCACAATTTTCTTTTTGAAAATTGTGGTGAGAGTATAATGAATTGATCGTAAAAATACAGGAACGCTGTGACCCCTGAAGGTTATACATCATGTGATTTTTCGTTAGAAATCGAGATCTGGGGCTCCGTGCCATTTAATGTTACTTCAAAAGTCGAGGTCTGGAGTTAGGCATCATTTAATGTTTCGCTAGACGTCAAGACTAGTTTGACTGAGTGGTAGATTCGAATGATTGCAAATGTGTTTAATAAATATATTTTTATCAAATTCTTATCAAATTATCATTTATGCGAACATTTAATAGCATTCTGTGTTACAGTGGCTACCGCTTGATACTTTATGCACTCGCTGCAAACATGTAAAAACCCTACTAAGGATTAAAACAAAAAGTTGGATGCGCCACCTCAGCTCGTATACATAGGAACTTTAGGCGTTGCTATTAGATGTGGCAAAAATCCAAATAATTAAAAACTTTGCAGGTATTCTGACTAATCCAGTTTTATAGCAGTCCTGACAAAAGATTTTTAAAAATATCTTCTCGGATTTCTCGAAAATTTATTTATCTATTGTTTTATTTTTACTATATTCCCGAGAAGAAGTTTCTGAAAATCTGCAACTACATATTAAATACATTTTTGAGAAAATAAAAAAAGTCAGAAAATTTAAATGTCTTGCTCTTACTGCTTATTTTCGTTCACTTTCCCGCCTTTGCACATGCATCAGGTCTGTTGTAATTTTTTAAAAGAAACAGAAAGAAAGATACAAAAAGAAATGGTTGTTTTCTTTTATCAACTGAGTTATTTCAGCAGACAGTGCATCATCCGATTTGGGAGTATAATCGAACTGGTACGATTTATATTCATAAAAACGCCTTTAACCGCTTTAAAAATGTCGGTACTTATATAAGAATTTGTAAACTGAAACTACAAGTTAACAGACTTGAGAAAACAAAATCAGCTAATTCTTTTAGTAGTTTCATTCTGTGAGTAATACTTCAAAGAAAAATTATCCAGTGAGATTATCTGACAATCATTAGAAAGTAAAACTTTTCGTTGAGAAAATTACTTTAAAATTTTAGATGGATACAGGCACCAATGTAACAGTAGTTTCCTAAGAAAATGTATGATATGAAGCTGAATCACATAAAGCAAAAGCCATAGAATAGTTATTTGCTGTCCAGATGGGGATATAGTAGTTATAGAAACAGAATAGAGACAGATGGTAACATAAGTGAAAAACAATTTATATCCCTTATTATTAAACTGTACTGACAGTAAAAACTTTAATCTTATTCAATGAATATTTGAATTGAAATTAAAATTGAATCCTTAAACAGAATTTCCAGAACTCCGTTTAAAACCGCAGAGACTAGCGTCATGCCGTATGCGCTAATGAAGAAAAAAAATCTTGATCTTGATGCTGCAAAAATTGATGGTTGCGTTTAGAGTTCTTTAACAAAAACCAGTGATTCAAGGCCATTTGACTGCGCTCGAGTCCTAGGCCAGCAAATTAAGTAAGTTCTTGGTCTTGGAGCATAATCACCAAATTTCACTTTTCCACATTCCATATATCAGTCCCCTCTTCAAAGGATCAAAATTGTGATGTCATATTTCCGGACACCTTGAAGAGTGAATCCCAGACCGTTACCAATAGTTGTTATTCACATGACGTCACTGGTGGTATATGCTGGTTCCACCCACTCGTAAACCTTTGAGGCACAGCATCCTTGCAGCAAGGACGCAATTACAAAGTCCGAACTGCAAACTTTCATCCTGGAATTTTTTAAACAGAATTTTTCTTTTTTAACTTAACAGAAAAAAAAAATTGCTTATATTTTAATTTTGTTCATAAATTCTCGTGGCAGTCTAATTTAATGAGCGCAATTGCTTTGTGCCTCAAAGTGTTAAGTCCATTGACTACATATTAGAGTAGACTAGTAACCTTTTAGTTCCCGAACACCACATCCCCACCAATTCATTCGCCGAACCGATTTTTTTACCGCCAAACTGACATTCCACTTCCCCCAAAGCACGTTTCCTCCACCATTATTTCACTGTTTTACATTTCGATTGGGTGTACACAAGCCACAACCTACACTAGCTGAAATCAAAAACAAGTAATGTGATCCTTGTGACTGATTGAAAGTTATTCCGCTTGATTTTTCTTTGGAGTTTTGGTCGTAAGAGGAAAAAACCATTTAAAACATGCAAAATCCCATGAACCAATTGCCAAGGAAGCGATTGTCGCCAAAAGAAGGCGCAAAACCGCAGCGATCTTCGCGGAATTTTCCTTATTATTCAGTGTAAGGAATCTGTACGCTACTTCTATAGTATTGAGTGGTTAAGCCCAAGTTCCGAACACAGTTTATTAATTATTAATGTTATGTTCATTAAATCTTTTGAACAAAAATGTTCAAAACACAAAACCCAATTTTTACTTGGTTTGAGATATTCTCGTTTCAACTTTAAAAACCGTTACATTATTTTATTTTATTGAAATTTAGACAAATGCGGTCTTTTAAAAGAAATCTGAGAAGGCTGATAGCATTTTTTTTTTTTCATTCAGTTTTATCGCTTCAGTTCAAGTAGATGACAGTTGCACAAAACTTGAGCATATTTGAAAATATTGCAAAACTATTTAAAATTCAATAACATTAAATAATTTGCGTTCAGTTCCGCATAGGGGAGCGCTGGCACTCAAGAGGCAAAAAATCACCAGCGCCGAGGCATTTGTGGATCATTGCCACTCCTGAATAATGTCCATTGCCCAATGCGTAGCTATAGTGCGATGTTAAACCAACTCCATACCTCTACATACAGAGTGGGACATAAGTTGCGCGACCCAATTCTTTAAAAATTCAAATACAAATCGAAAAAAAAAAATTATTTGAATTGAAACGCACACAAAAACATCGAAAAGTTAGAATAAATTTTGAAAATACTCTTCCTTCTCTCTTGGCTGTGTTCACCAATAACATCAACACCCGGTTGAACCTGAAATTTTGAAAAGCGTATAAAGTCAGAGTTCAAATTTTTTATAAAATTTGGCTCGTTGCATCTGCCATCAAGCGGAATTCTTATTTTCAACTTAAAAAGCTGAAAATAACCAACCAAAAATTGTATCAAACTTTGACACTAGATTAGGCTGACCAGATCAAAGTATCTTTATAAAAGAGAAGCGTTAAAAATTGCTACAATTATCCAATTATGGATGTATTTTTTCATTCCTAATAAATAAGGACTACAAATAAAGTATTACTGATTAATAATTTACTTTCTACAATTTTTTAAAACTTAGAAAAATGCCTTCAAAAAAAAGGAAGTCCCCCATTTGTCCCCAGAAAATGGGGACGTTTGGTCAATATATACTAGATGGAAGAAACGGCGTGCCACATTTCCTTCGAAAGCTTTACTCTACCTTCAGATAGGCTGACCAGATCAAAATACCTTTATAAGAGAGAAACGTTAAAAATTGCTACAATTATCCAATTATGGATGCATTTTTTCATTCCTAATAAATAAGGACTAAAAATAAAGTATTACTGATTAATAATTTACTTTCTACATTTTTTTAAAACATGGAAAAATGCCTTTAAAAAAAAAGGAAGTCCCCATTTGTCCCCAGAAAATGGGGACGTTTGGTCAGTATACCTTTAGACGCTTTTCAAATTTTCCGTTGAACCGGGAGTTGAAGTTAATGGTGAATAAGGCCATATGTAAGATTAATCATATATCTGAAGACTTTTATCAATCGGAAGACAAGAATTCGACGTGAGATTCTTTCTTACTCTTCTGTAATGGGCTCTTCCTATCTAACGTCACAGGTCACATGAGATAGTTAAACAAAGAGCAGATGAAGTCTTCTATATCTATAGTGATTGCTAAAATAACACATTTTCTATTCTTATTTTTGATCAATCCGATTTAATCTGTGTTTTTTCCCCAAAATTCTTATGTACTTACTGTCATTCACTACGGTATGTTTGTGAATCTGAACATAATTTAACTGTTGCCAATTTTTTTTTTCGACAGAATTTAAAAAAAAAAAAAAAAAAAAACGTACATTTATTTAAAATCAGGAAAATAAATTAGAAAAACCAGAAAATAAATTAGAAATACCGCTCGTATCGTTACAAATAAGGTACCAAATGAAAAGGAAAATTTTTGTGAATCCGATGGATTAAACAGCTTATCGATCGGACAATCAGATTTTTTAAAATTAACTGAAGTATGAATTTTAGGTGGCAACAGCAGAAGATTGTATAGAAACCGTTAGGAGAAAAAAAATCTGCTTCGCATTAAGTCACATGTTTTTGAAGTGGGATTAAAAATTGCAGTTTTAATTTTTTTTTTTTCTCTCTCTCACGAACACAAAAATATAATATACAGCCTGTACCCCAGAAGACTAACTTGCATTTCAAATTTCATCAAATTTTGGTTAATAAACAAAAAAGTTACTTTTTTTTTTCAAATTAAATTTTATTCTAACTTCGAAAAGATTTATGTGATACGATACATTAAGAATTTGGGTTTTAAAAGTCTTTTTAAATAGATTATTTTTTTTTTATACATCATCATTTTTAATCCATTTTATATCATTATTCATCATCGTTTCTTTGCTGTATACATTTACAGTCATCATCTAGTTTATATTTGTTATTAATGTTGATGGAGAACATGTTAAGTACTCTGATTTTTGGTACTTATATCATTAACAGTGCAACATCGTATGGTGTAAAGCCAATTCGGTCAGTTAGCTAAGTTAATTAACTTGTTGTAACACCTTTACGCGATTAAGTTTAACTTAAAGCATTTTTGATTAATTTCAAGTTATAATCCATAAACATTCCACTGTTTATTGTTAGATCGGTTAATGTAACAGTTATGCTACAGAATGCAAAAATCAATTTTTATTTGTGAAAATAAATAAACATATAAAGTGTTTTTTAAAAATTATTAAACTTACAAATGCAATTACTCTACTGTTTGCAAATGCAGAATATTACTTTTATTTTATTTTATATTAAATATTATTACTTTTGTTCTTAAGAACAATATTTAACTGAATTCACTTCTTTATTTTTCTAAATCGCGTGATTGAGCAGAAGACGCTGAGAAGAACCCATTCGTTGCCTTAAGTCGTCCAAATTAGCAAGCAATTCCTTGTAGATTTTCTTCTTGAGGTATCCTCATAAAACAAAAATCCAGGGGGAATAGTGTCAGAAATATTCGATTTCTGAAATCACCTTTTTTCACTTTTAACTACCATTTTCAACAAAATAAACAAAGTAGAGTGCTAATTCAATGGATGAAAGATTTGCTTTCCGTGATTCAACATGAATCACGTGATATGAACCAACAGATTTAGAACCTATATTTGGTCCTTTATCGCTATTTTGGCATTTAAAATTTCACTTCAGCAATTTATCATTATTATTAGGTAACATGAGAGTCCTATGACCGAAATAAATTGTTTATAAAATAAATTTTTAGATAATGCCACAAAATCAGCTTTATGTACAGCAGCCGTGGCGTAGAGGTATGTCTTTAGACTGTCACCCACACAGACTCGGTTCGATTTCGGCCGGGGGCAAGTCGATTTAAAGACTCTAAAAAATTATTTCTAAATTCTTATAATTATCTTTGCATATTTAATTTTCTATTCTAGCAGTTTCTAGAATATTCTAATTTATGTTAATCTTGTATTCTGGAATATTCGTATATTGTATTTAAGCGACTTGTTCCTCAGTTTGAGTATGTTCTCAGCCAAGTGTAGCAGTGTTACAAGTTCGTTCTGCTAATAAACTATGCTTTTTACTTCTCTTCAAATGCTCACTTTGGCTCTTCACAACATCTACGTGACATTTTTGGTGGAGGCGCCGGGTAATAAACTTTGCAAACGTGGACAACAGTGACAATCTTCGCAGAAGTCTCCGTTTAAGAGGACAATCTCCCGTATACGGACTTTATTTTCCAGAAGAAAACGAAAATGCCGGAAGATACCAAAATGCCCAAAATACCAGAAGAAGCGAAGCCCGTGGTATTGACTCCTACCTACCAGCAACAAAGGAGACCATCGACCTACCGAGGAGTGCCTGGAGAAGACCCTCTGAAATGGCTTAAAGAATACGATCGAATGGCTAAATTCAACAAATCGGATGACATGATGTGCTTAGCCAATGTTTATTTCTTCCTGGATGGTACGGCAAAGCAGTGGTACATAAACAATGAAGACACTCTGAATTCCTGGGAGGTGTTCAAGAAGGAATTAAGCGGACTTTTCGGCGACCGACGAAAGTACACCAGGAAGACGGAGGAGCAATTGAAGTACAGAGCACAGCGGTTAGGAGAGAGTACGCAATCCTATATACAGAATGTCTTAGGTCTGTACCAAGAAATTAATCCTTCAACGGCCGAAGACGAAAAAGTGTCTCACTTAATGAAAGGCAATGCGGAAGACATTTATCAGACCCTTTTGACGAAAGAAATCTGCACCACAAGTAATTTCTTAAAATGATGCAACTACAGTGAGGACATGAAGCAGAAGAGGGTTGGACGACGAAGATTTGAGAGGCTTCTGAACGTCGTACCAGTGGCAGCTATGGAGGAGGAACCAGATTTGGTCTACCTTATCCGTCAAATTGTACAGGAGGAAGTCCATCGACTGATCAACCAGACGAAAGAACCATCAGAGCCATGTTCGCAATTCCTGGAAGAAATAGTCCAAGACGAAGTTCAAAGGGCTCTAGCCTCCGTTCCAGCAACACCAACCAAAACTCCACGACGACCAACATATGCCACTGTAACCAGGGAATCCAGAGTTCATGTCCAGAGATCAGCCATGCAGCCGAGAAAAACTGACCTCTGGAGAACAGCTGACAACAGACCAGTCTGCTTTCACTGCGGACGTCCAGGACATGTTGTGCGTTATTTTATTGCAGAGAGAAAAGCTATTTTCGACAGCTATTGACGCCGCCGACAGAACCCAGACGAAATTGACGCAGAAGAACTTCGCCGACCAAGCTTCACTTGCCTTTCATCTCCTAGTCCAACTAGAGGCCGACCTCCAACACGCCGTTTCAGACCACCGTCGCCATATCGTCGATCAAGTCGATCTCCAAGCCGCAATAATGAGGAAAACTAAACGAAGCGACCTTCCAAGGAGGTGAGGCCGCATCTAATCAAAATCCTCCGTTGGCCGCAACGATGACTGGCAGTCAACTAGACGTAATCGTGGATAAAAAGCCGATACGATCCCTAGTGGATTCTGAAGCCTCATTTTCTGTCGTCTTCGATAAGTACCATCGATCTCTAAAGAAGGTTCTGTTTTCTGAAGCCAAGAACGTTATACTCAAAATCGCCGATGGAAATTTTGTCCGGCCGATGGGAAAATGTATTTTACGTGTTCACATAAATAGCAGAGAACTGCCATTTGAATTCATTGTTTTGCCGCCTTGGATGGGACTTTTTGTAAGCTTCTAAAGCCATGATAAACTGTGGACAGAATGAACTATTTTTAGAAGACGTTTGCCAAGACCTCACAGCTATGGACGCCTGGAAGTTGTACGCAACAAAAGACTACACTCTTAAGCCCCAAACTTTAACTAAGATAGCAGTTTCAGGATGCCAAGTACGAAGAGATGTAAATGTAGTCATAGACGGCAATAAACGTCTGCTCTTCGAGAAGGATTTCGCTATACCATCCATGATATCCTTATACCATAATGGGCAAAGTGAAATCTGGGTCGCCAAGCTCCAGTCCAGGAACCGAGTCATTCCTAAAGGCATGTGCTCAGGCCTAGTCGAACCACTGAATGAAGGACATTTATGTGCGGTTGTCGACACGACGGATGGCCTAAATACGCGAGACACGTCAAATCCCCTGATGGATTTCTCCCGGATGATGGCTCCCGAGTTGAGCAACGAACAAAGAACCAAGCTAGCCGAACTGCTTCGAGAGTTTTCTGGAATTTTTGAGAAGACTGACAAGTCGACATCCTCACGGACGAATGTGAAACACAGATACAAGTGATCATGCTCCAATCAGCCAACGAGCCTACCGAGTATCATCGACCGAAATACGTGTCATTCGTGAAGAAGTTCAGAAAAGGCTTGATAGAGGTATCATCCAGCCATCTGAAAGTCCCTGGTCTTCACCCGTGGTGCTTGTTAGGAAAAAAGATGGAAGCTGGCGTTTTTGCGTAGATTATCGGAAGCTCAATAAGATCACGAAAAAAGATGTATATCCTCTACCTCGTATCGACGATACGCTAGACTGTTTGAAAGGCTCTAAGTTCTTTTCTTCCATGGACCTCTGCTCTGGCTATTGGCAGATAGAAGTAGACGAAGCGGATCGAGAAAAGACGGCATTCATAACCCCTGAAGACTTATACGAGTTTAAGGTCATGTCGTTTGGACTCTGTAACGCACCTGCGACCTTCGAAAGAATGATGGACAATTTGCTACGTCATTTAAAATGGATTGTGTGTCTTTGTTATTTAGACGACATCATGGTATTTTCAAAAACTTTTGAAGAACATCTTATTAAGGTTATCATTAATTAATGATCTAAATAACAAAAAGCTAACATACAAATAAATAATTAGAAAGCGTTTTAAGAGTAAGCAATATAACCATTTTAATATCGCATACAACTGTCGGGGAATACAATTCTTTCTTTTTTTGAAACAGTGATAAAGTTGAGTTGTAGCTTGTCATTTACACGAGTTGATTTGTAACTTACCATAACACTTTCTCCACAAGCCACAACTTACTTAACACGAATTTAATTTTCATTTCCCACTAGACTACTAAATGAAAATAGTCCTAAAAAAGTACACAGTTCCTTAAACCTGACACTAGGCAATGGTTTTGTCATTAAGTCTGCTAACTGCAATTTTTCGGGAACATGTTTAATATGCAGTCCGCCGTCAATGAACTTTTCTCGCACAAAATGATAACGGGCATCAATATGTTTGGAGCGTTTATGGTATTCAGTTTTTTTGGCAAGTTTTACAGCGCTTGCATTATCTACCAGAAGAGAGGGTGTTTTAACGTATGTTAAATCACTGAACAGGTGTTTCAGCCAAATAAATTCCTTCGCACTCTCACTTGCAGCAACATACTCAGCTTCTGTCGTAGATAACACAACACTTTTCTGCTTTTCGCTCATCCATGGGATGGCTCCACTTGCAAATCTTGAAATCATTCCAGTTCTTGAGTGTCTTGTTTTTAAATCACCCGCATAATCAGCATCACTGTACACTTCAAGCTCATTGGGATGGCTCTTAGATTGATATAGCAAACCAAAATCTACAGTTTTTTTTCAGATACTTGAAAAATCGTTTCACTGCACACCAATCAGACGTCCTTGGATTTTCCAGATTTTCAGAAACAATACTGATAGCGTATGCTAGATCTGGTCTTGTAACAGTAGCAAGGTACATTAGGCTGCCAACTGCCTGACGACTTTCCTATCAATATATTTCCAACATCATCAGAAACATAGCTTTTGTCACTTGGAGTTGATACTGGATTAGCACCATCCATTTGAAACGTTCAGAGGACTTTTTTCGCATAGGCACACTGATTCACAAAAATTGAACCATCATCCAATCTTTTTATGTTCATACCTAAAAATTGGTTTAAAGAGCCTCTTGTGTTCCCCCACTTCAACTTTATCAGTCCCAACAACAAGGCCATCATCGACGTAGATAACAACAAAAAGTTTCTTGCCATCTCTATGTCTGATAAATAAATAGGGATCCGCTGCACTAACTTCCAGTTTCTGGTCTTTCATAAAATTCACAAAACACTGATTCAAATAACGAGGTGCTTGTTTGAGTCCATATAAACTTTTATGTAATCTACAGACTATCCCACTATTATTATCAAAGCCTTCTGGTTGTGTCATGAAGACTTCCTCCTTAAGTGTTCCATATAAGAATGCTGTCTTTACATCAAATTGTTGCAAGTGTAATTTTTCTTTTGCAGTTACTGCAGGAACAGATTTCACAGTATCATATCTTGCAACAGGACTAAACGTTTCATCATAATCAAAACCTGCTTTATGAGCATACCTCTTGGCTACTAGACGAGTTTTGTATTGCTCCACGGTACCATTAGAATTAAATTTCTTTCTCAACACCCATCGGCAATTGATGACTTTGGAATCTTTAGGCCTTTCAACTAATTCCCAAGTTTCATTTTTATGGAGGGCATCTGTTTCTTCTCTCATAGCTTTAAGCCACAAATCACTTTCATTCAAAGAAAGAGCTTCAGAGTATGTCGAGGAATTTTCACTATTTTCGGAATCTTCTACTGCAGCTATGTTTGCAATAAGATACTCTCCAGATCTCATCCATGCAGGTAAGCTTTTGTTTCTTCCAGACTTTCTGACAGTTTGTAATTTCTTTTCTGAATGATTTGATTCTTTACTCTGAATATCTTCACATCTCTCAATTAAGTCTTCCTTCACCTCCACTGTTACTGGAGTGGTACATAAACGTTCAGGTTTGAAATATACATCACGAGATTTTATGATTTTGTTCTGAGAAAGCAGATAGATTTTATAGCCATCTTTCTTGTTCACATATCCCACAAAACGACCATGAGACACTTTTGTCATCAAATTTACGTCGAAAAAATTCTTAGGTATATGTGAATAACATTCAATTCCGAACACTTTCAAATGATCTAGTTTAATTGTTGGCTCACCAGTCCAAAGCTCATGAGGGCTCTTGTTTTCTTCTGGCGATACACCAGTATGGTTTGAAAGGTAGACTGCTGTTTCACATGCATTGGCCCAGAGAGACCGAGGTAAACCACTTCCAGACAGCATAGAACGAGCCAGTTCAACGATTGTTCTGTTTTCTCTCTCAGTTGCGTCATTTTGTTCTGGCGAGTACGGTATACCAAAAGTCAGAACTATACCTTTATCAGCAAGGATTTGTCGAACTTCACCACAGTACGCCACAGTACTAACATCATTTTTCTTTTTCAAGAAGAATATTTTACGATATTTACTGTAATCATCTTTAAAACAAACATAATATCGAGCACCACCAAGAGAAGTTATAGACAGGGGACCATTTACATCAGCATTAATGATTTCACCAGTTGATATGGCTCTATAAGGACGTGATTTAACCCTTTACAGCGCACTACCCTTTAAAGTTGGAATTTCAACAAAAAAAGTTGTAGGCTATCTACTTAGGTCTAAAGGAGTACACAGGTATAATTTTGTAAAGATAGTACTTACCGTTTTGAATCTGTGGGTGTTCCATCAGCGGGAACACTGCGCCACTAGAGCTCTGAAAAGTGCATCTAAGACCATCGCAGTGAAGCGCGTAAATGAGTAGAAGATTTTGCATATGAATTAAAAAACACTGTATTATACCTGTGTAGTAGATTTAGCATGACCCATGGTACATCACGGGGAGGTCTGCTACTCTACACCCCATCCCCCCATTCCCCCCCCCCCCAAAAAAAAAAAAAATCTTGGTTATAGGATTTTTTATGAAATAATTTGATATTCACAGTTAGTATACATATATACAAGTCCTATGTGCAAAAATATTTACAATGAATCTAATTTTTAGCTTCATGAAATTTTTGGAAGCACGTTACACTCTTTTGGTAGAAACACAAACCAACATTGCACATAAAACTAGTTTTATGCGGTTTTTTTTTTTTTTTTTTTTTTTTTTAGTTTCCTCCAAACAGAGGAAAACAGAGCACGTAAACACAGCTGTCTTCTCTCATCATTGTTTTCGGTTGCATAATATGAAAAGCGCTAGTGTCGCAGTGTTCCATGAGATGAAACACCTTATTTTATTCAACGATTCCTCTTATGTTTGTTGTATAAAAAATTAAAAATAATATAGAATAAATAATTTAGAGTACAGCCAACGATATAACAAAGAAATATTTTTTCAAGCAATCTGTTTTGTATCACAAAGAAAATATACAAAATTTCTTGTAAATACGAGGATTTAAAATAACGCATCCCAGCTAAATATCATCGATTGCCTTGTGTAGTGGTGCCATCTATGGATGAAAAGAAAAGTTCAAAATAAAAAATTAACCTATTTTTATGCATTTGCAATTGAATTTAACGGTTGGAGAAGCTAGCGAAGATAGGTGTTCCATGTACTGGAACACTGAACGGCAAATGGTTAAAAGGTTTTCGATGAGCTTTACCAAGAGCACATCCATCACAGAATTCATTTGTCATTGCATGACTTACAGATATGCCTATATCAGTTAACAACTTACGAACATATCGTTTGTGTTGGTAACCAAGGCGTTCATGCCATAACTGTAAAGATTCAGATTCAGTAGCAGTACTTATTTCAGCTGGACTTGCTGGGATAAAAACTCTCATGCAGATAATATATGTGTGATCTGACCAACAAGTTCTTTATAACGATAAAATTCAATATCTCTTTCTGTCATTTTTACTTCAATACCATGCTTGGCAGCTTGTTGCACAGAAAAGAGATGCCTCTTCACATCAGGGACATACCAGACATTTTCCATGTGAGCATCATACCATTTGCCATGAATATAAACTTGAATATTTATTTTACCAGATCCATATGCATAAATCTTATTATCAGCAAGTGATACCTCAATGGGCACAGGGAAATGTTTGTATGTGACAAAGTACTGTTTGTTCGCAGTCATGTGATGGGAGGCCCCAGAATCACAGACCAAATATCTGGCTGAGTACTTTTTGCACTGGCAGCAAATGCACCTTTATTATTCTTTGAAAATGAGAATTTATCATTAGACCTTTTCTTTGGACAATCTTTACAGATATGCGCACTCGATCCATATTTAAAACAATTTTTTGTTTAAAATTACTCAATTTGGCATTATTTCTTGGCGTACTTTCAGGAAGTTTTTCGCCATTTTTCATAGTTTTTGCTTAACAGGAACACGAGCTGCAAATGCACCATAATCCACAGGAGCAGTAGATTTAATACGCTGTTCAATTGTACATAATTTTTCAACAAGAATTTTAGTAGTTCGTTTATCAGAATCTAAAGACTCCCATACATTGTTAAATTCCTGGAATTCTGGACCCACAGTAAGTAATATTTTACCATGTAGTAATTCTTGTGGGATAGAAGCTGAACCAATATGGTTTAATTCATTATTCATATCCGTATAAATTCTTTCAACTTTAGCAGCATGTGTAGCAACATTATCACTGGGATCTTTACAGACTTGAAAAAATTGAGTCATCAATAAATTAAGTCTCTGAATACTGCTTTGTTCAAAAACACTGATTAATTTGTCCCAAATGTCCTTTGCATTAGAGTATGTCATCACTAAATCAGCAACAGAAGCGCTCAACGTACTTGCAATAAGAGCGGCTGCCTTGGCATTATCATGGCGCCATTCAGATACCTTCTTCGCCAACTCATTCGTATCGACTTCGGCATTTTCAGCGACCGGACAAATTTTAGTTCCATCAATTATAGATGTCAAATCATATTGTTCAAAGTGCATTTTCATTTGCCACTTCCACTTACTCCAATGGACCTTATGCACGAGTGGCAACGGCTGCGGGTATTTACCGATTTAAGCGGCTGGTATTGGCTAATAGAGAAGTAAGCAAAAGTTTCGAGCTCAGCGACTGGCGAAGAAACTTTTATATACCACCAGTGACGTCACGTGAATAAAGTCCATTTTCAGAGCCTTCTAGCTTATCGATTTGTACCTTCAGTTCAGCCATATTATAATGTTTCGCTGTTAGAACTAACAAATTCTGTAGTTCACTTAGCTTTTCAAAAAATTTCAGATATTTAATTTACGCAGATTTAAAGCATCCTGGGCCCATAAACTATTAAGGTTATCATTAATTAATGATCTAAATAACAAAAAGCTAAGATACAAATAAATAATTAGAAAGCGTTTTAAGAGTAAGCAGTATAACCATTTTAATATCGCATACTACAGTCGGGGAATACAATTCTTTCTTTTTTTGAAACAGTGATAGAGTTGAGTTGTAGCTTTTCATTTACACGAGTTGATTTGTAACTTACCATAACACATCTCACCCGACTAAGGCTTGTTTTGAAATGCCTTCAGGAAGCTGGTTTTGTACTCAACCCAAAGAAGTAAAAATACTGGGTCATCTTGTTTCTAGTAATGGCGTCCGTCCAGATCCCGGCAAAGTGAAAGCCGTAAGCGATTTTTCAACTCCAAAGAATGTACATGATATACGAAGCTTTCTTGGACTTTGCTCATACTTCAGAAGATTTATTAAGGGCTTTTGTTATCTCGCTGAACCCTTTCAGTTGCTTCTAAAAGGTGATGCGAAGTTCCATTGGGGTCCTGAAGAGGCCGAATCCTTTAACAGCCTGAAGTCAGCCCTCACTTCTGATCCAGTATTAGGAATGTACGACGAAAGCGCCCCTACAGAAATTCATGGAGATGGCAGTGGGTATGCTATTGGGGCAGTCCTCGTTCAAATTCAGAACAATGCCGAAAAAGTAATAGCTTACGCCTCAAGAATATTGACAAAAGCCGAAAAGAATTATTCCACCACAGAACGGGAATGCCTTGCCATTGCATGGGCTATCAACAAATTCCGGCCGTATCTATTCGTAAAACATTTTACTGTTATAACAGATCATCATTCACTATGCTGGCTTATGAGTCTAAAGGATCCTTCAGGAAGACTGGCAAGATGGGCCCTTCGACTTCAAGAACATGATTTCTCAGTGATATATAAAACCGGTAAGATGTACATGACAGCTTTTAATTTAATTTAACTGTCAGATTATGTAAATATCATAACATTTTGCAGACATATGTATCCATTTCTTTCTTTCTTTTTTTCGTTAACTTGATAAAAATACAATGAATAAATGGACATTATACATAATAGATTATGAAAATAAATGTAGATAAATGTAGATAAATGTAAATGTCAAAGAAGGGCCATTTAGAATACAATGTTAAAAATGATACATGGTTATCCATTATATGCTCAAATAGTAAATGCATACAAATTGTTTGATTATCATGTGAATACTTTATATTAGTAGAATCATTGTAAAGATTTCAATACATTACATTTGCATTTTAACATTTTAACTACATGTTCAAATCTTGCTATATAATGTATCTATGTGCCACTATTACATTGTTTATCTAATCTGTAATTATGCGATAGGTTCTCCAAAAAATACAAATGATGCAGTTCTTTTTTTAATGTAAAAGCATGTTTTTCATTTATCTAAAAATAACAAAAAATAAATCTATATAAAAATAAAATAAGACATATGTATATATTGAAAACCTTTTCAAACATTGAATAGATGAAACCAAGAAACATTGAATAAGATGAATCCAGAAAAATACAAAATATATATATATAAATACATATATATTAAATTTAATCAAATTATATATTTCATATTGAATATGTTAAATGTATATTGAATATATTAAACTTAATTATGTAATCGTAATAATAATGATAATAATTATTAATGATATATTGAATATATTAAACTTAAATCAAATCTGGTAGATTTGAAGGTGCTGATGTAAGGGTGAACACCAAATGACTACACAGGAGTTCTAGGCATAGGTGGTGTGCCCTACACGGGGGCTTTTTAAGTGTTCCTATCCCATATTTATTCGAGTTTTCGAGAAAACCACGAAAAACTCCAATAAGCAAAACTGACGAACGCGACCTAGGATCGAACTCATCAGTCCCCATCTACAAGAAAGAAAAAAATGGTGAAAAAAATCATACGTTTAATTTTTTGCTTTAAAAAAATAAATAAAAGATAACTTAGTTTTAAATCTACACTGATGCAGGGTTCAACCAGTTTTTGTTTAAAGATATATACACGAGTTATTTTTAAAAATATTCACAATAAAAATTTTCTCCTTGAAGAAAAGAGAGGGGCTGATATTGGTGAAAATTAAGGCCGTTTGTCTACACAAGTGTCCTAGAACTAGGTGATATGCCCTCCGCAGTGGTCTTTCTAATGAATCTTTGCCCATATGTACGCGAGTTTCGAAGAAAACCATTGAAACTCCAAAACCGAACTTCGAACAGATATGTCTAGAACGTGATCTGGGCTCGACCCCCGGCACTTCCCGTCTACCAGCTTTGAGAGTAGAACTGCTCAGTCATTGGTAAGGGGTGCAGGAGTGAGGCAATTACTATTCTAAACACTTTTTTTTTCATTTATATATATATGTATATATATTTTTTAATTTGTCTCATTTTGTGCATTCATACTAAACTTTGTTTCATACTATCTCACTAAACATAACTATAAAAACTGAAAGACAGCGGCATTATCTGTTGAGCAATATGCACAAAAAGCTCATAGATATCAATTTACTTCAAGTTGCATTTAAATATAACTTTTTATGAAATTTTGTTCATTGATTCTTGATCGAGAGCTGAAACAAAATTTTTGTCCCACACATCCAGACATTTTCTAAAAATGATTAATTTGTTGACCCATTAGGCGCCAAAGTTCGTGCTGCGGGAACATTTCATTAATTGTTTTTCTCTACACGTAATTAAGATATATATATATATATATACAGTGCGTTGCATGAATATAAACGCACCTTAGCTTTAAGAATTAGAAAGGTATAGAAGTGTAATAAAAATATATGAGTAGGTGACACTTGATGCAAACTGTATGTGTATGATTCAAAAAAGGAAAATACGAGTCAAAACAATGAAAGACCAATATGATTTTTTAGAAAATAATTTTATTGAATTTATGACAAATAATTATAAGATTTAAAAAAAAAAAATTTATACCATGTTTTTAAATAGCTTAAACTTCTCTTTAAAACGCATTAAAAAGCTCCAATAGGCAGGTAATGGATTTGGCGCCAAATTTGACAACTTTTTGCCCTTGGCGACTTTTTTGGCGACTTTTGGCGAGAAAATTCTTATTATCGATATTCCAAAGATGGATGTTCTAATGCGATTGGTTAAAGAGTTACCGGAAATTTGAATTTAAAAAAAAAAAGTTGGTTTTTAAAATAAAATATTAATCCTTTCCGAACAACATATATTTGCATCATGAACTACATTAGCACTTTATCATTGTGTAGAAAATCTTTAAAATGATAACGACGTCAATTCTTGCCAAATGCATAATTTAACTTTTAACAATTTTTTAACGCTCACGTTTAATTAAATGTATTTATTTTTAGGTCGAAAGAAAATGAACTCGTAAATTTTTTTTGGCAACAATTAAATTATAGTTAATATTTTAATGGCTATTTTTATTGCTATTAGGAGCTTATCATTTTCACATTTTAATTAATTAAAAGAAAACTATTCGAAAATTCAAAAATCTGACTTCGAAGTATTGTGTTGTCACCGGGTTCTGAGCTACTTTGAAAGTTTCAAATGTCTAGCTAGTCAGGAAGTTAGTTAAAAATCGATTGCAAGATTTGTCCCTGACAAACACACAAGAATCGAAGTTAATAAAAACATGGTAAAATACATGTTGCATGAATTTAAACGCACATGTAAAAAATAAATAACTGAGTAACAAATACTGTATATAATACTTTGTAAAGCCACCATTTGCTTCTAGAATAATCAGTAAACGCTTTGGCATTGACTAATATAGTGGCATGAGGTCTTAGGCCGTGGGCCATAGCTGGATATCGTTCAAGTCCGTTTCAATCATCGAGGGGCAATTTCAATTTAATGTTAAAATTAAAAGAATATTCAGGTATCTACAAATTCGCAATGTTCTGGTCTGAAGATGTGCACATTATTTTAAAATTGATTAAATAAATTCTACAAATCTGACGTTTCTGCGGTCCTGCCATTTTACCTACTTTTAGAGATAGCAAGATTCTCTTCTCGTTCTTTGCATATTCTCCAATCAAAACCGGTATTTTTTTTTTCTTCTGGCATTTCGATCCAATGACAGCTGATGTTAGTACGCGCGCTAGCGGCCCGCTTACAGGCGATTAAACTTAGAACAGTAACAGAGGCACTTTTTTCCTCTGATTGGTTCTTCAAATTACGTAGTACTGACGAGAATTTCGTCATTTCACGCATGCGTCTTGGATTTTGATCAACGAATCCCTATCGCGCTGCGGTGTGTAAGTAAACAACGAGGAACGGTAAAATGTAAATATAAACATCGTCAGCATGATAATGTAATTTATCCAAGTTAAGTCTATTCTCAAAGAAATCCCCCAACCACAAGTTAGTCTATGATTAGAAGTAATCTAATCCAAGTCTGATGTTAAATAAACGAAAAATAACACAAAAATAAATTTAAGATTTCGTTTTGATAATTTATTCTTGATAATATGGTACTTTAAAACTACTCAAATACATGCTTCAAAATATCTATTTTTGTTACGGGAAGCTTCGTTTTTTTCTTATATTTGTGTATGTTTATCTTAAATTTAATACCTTAAACCTTGATTATGCTATAGTTCTAGAAATTTCCTGAGTATTTAGTTTAGTACAGCACAGATGTTTTATAAAATTAAATATTGGAGACAAAATACGTTCATAGACGTTGGCGAATATTTTTTTTTTTTTGGTCTTAGTGAATGGCTTAATTGGAATAAGTGTATGATTGTTATAATAGTAAGCATAACTTATCTGACTAACAAGTGCATGCATTATTAAAGTAAAACTAAGTGCAGTATGTCTTACTTAGTTTTTCATATCAAGTTTGTACAGAAACGGAAACTTTTTATTTATTTATTTTTATTTTTTTTTAAGGAAGCAGTGCAAGATAAAACATAAAGTTTATTTAAATTGATATATTAAGCATATACTACTCAGGTTTTTTTTTTTTTTTTTTTTTTTTTTTGTGCTTTTCCATATTGCTGGTGCAAATCTAGCCAAGCAAAACTTTATTGGCGACAGTGATGCATTAATGGATTATTATTTAATTTGTAACTTGGGTTTATTTATTTTTTTAATTTAAAGTTAATTTACACCCGTAATTATGCATAAGATAAAATAAATGTTGTATTTAGCTTTAAGCAAAATTTCAGAAACTTTACTTCTTAAAAAAAAAAAAAAAAAAAAACTTAATAAATAATAGTTTCCTTAATTTTCTTATTATTACTCCAAGTGTTTTGAAACAATTACTTTCTTAGGTGCTTAAAGACAAGTGTCTGTTGTATCATTTTGACGAGTGAAATGGAAAAGTACTTTTTTTTTTTCCCTCCCAATACCTGAATTTTTATTTTTTTTTTATTTTATGAAGTCTATGTCATCTTGAACATTTTTTTCATTTTGACAGTGTTTGTTTAATTTGCCAAAATTATTTCATATATAATTGCATTTAGCTTCCACACTTTTTAGCTATTTTTAAATAAAAAACACACTTCTTTGTATATTCTCTTAACAAATATTTAGAGTTAAGAAAAATTTGATAAAGACTTACTCAATTTTGGTGTAATCCTTTTTATTTTAATATAGTGGGATTGCCTCTAATGTGAACCTTGTTTTTCCTGCATTACTTGGTTACCACAGAAAAATTTATAGGTAGCATAAGATTGGTCAGTTTTAGATATCAGAAAGTATTGTTCCCAAATTGCTCTTCTAATTTTCTTTAAACTTCCTGTATAAATTATCTTTCGTATGCCTTAAGACATATGTATTATTTTTCTATCACAGAAAAATTGTTAGGCAAGTGATTGATAACAAGGCTGGAAAGTTGGTACAGAATTCATACCACAAGTAAATGAAACAGAATTTTCTTCTTATTAAACCAATTATTTAATAGGCAGAGAAATATTTTAAATGATTACTGCTATGAGTTCTGTATTAATTTTATAGCCTTGGTGGTGTCATTTATGTCTTCTGACCATATTACTTCCAAAATAGTTTATAACAGTCAGGGGCGGTCCAACGGAATTTTGACACCCGTGCAAGTATCCATATCAGCACCTCCCTCCCTCTAACAACTACTTGTTTTGTCTACTCCCCCCCCCCCCCCAATTTCGAAAAAAGGTGACTGCAATTTAGTGGTCATAAATTATGCAGATATATATATATATACATACTTTCTTCTAAAAAATCTCATGTATTCATAGAAAAAAAAAAAAAAAAAAAAACTAAAAGCAGTCTTTGGGGACTGCCGATAGAAGTGAAAACTAAGTAACTTGTGAATTGTATTGTCGAGCTATTAGATTATTATTTTCAAATTATTTTTGGTTTGTAAAGAAGTGTTTATGATCTGTATTATATGATTCGGCACAATATTTTTAGCTACCCATATTAAATGAACTAAGCCTTACATTAGGTAAAAATATTGATTACTTATGAAATTATTTTAATTAGTTGCTGAGATACAAAAGGAAACTGATTCAGGGCACCTCAAAACGTGCAAATCAGGTGAAATCTCGAATTCCACTTTCGATAATATAAAAGAACTTTAAAATATCTTTCGAATGATGTATTAAAAATAATTTAATCATAATTAGAATTTGAAATTTTTAAATATTACAGCGCCATCTGGCGGTAGAAATTTCTGTAAGCTACTGTTCGATTCCAACTCAACAAAGTTTTCAAATGATGTATTACTTATGAAATTATTTTAATTAGTAGCTGAGATACAAAAGAAAACCCATTCAGGACACCTCAACATTTTCTATTAAACTAGACAGCCTTCGCCCCCCTTAGCGGTCATTATTTCCAAATGAACCCATTTCCAAATTTGCTGCTTACATATTATCCTGGCAAGCCATATACGCCAACTCGAAAACAGGGGCGTGTAATTGATGGGGAGCGCTTTGAAAATGCTTTCTCTTCTATGAAGATTCAGCACGACAATGAAAGGCACAGAAAATTACGCTAGTCCCAGTCTGCGCCCCCTGCAATTCATGATAGTCACCTTGGGGTGAATGAGAGATAATCAGAAGAAATCATAAAACTGCCAAAGAGAAAATCCATGAGTGTTTCGAAGACAGGAAGATAAGGAATTGGGGGTGGATAGTGGGTGTTTCGGTTTCATCTTCTCTTTGTAGTGGAAATAAGAGAGAATACTGTGATTACGATTTGGTAGGCAAACATTTGATATAGCTTTTTTTTTTTAAAGAAAAAAAAAAAAAAAAAAAGCTTTTCAAAATTGTAAATAAAAAAGTCCCGAGAAAATTTTCGTCCTTTTAGCGCCCTTTCATTTGTGCATTGAGCGAGAGCCCCGTGCGACCGCACACCCTTTGGTCCGCCTCTGATAATAGTCGATACTGGAAGGTGGAAGTCATGTGATTGTTAGAAAGAAGATTAAAAAATAAATTGTGCAAGTTGTATTATAAGACATAGTATGAAGCAACGCTGAAGTTATTTTAGATTGAATCTCAGGTATAATATTAGATCAGTTTAGTTGGTGCTAGAGTCCTGCCCGAAAAAAAAAATTTCATCAACACGAAAACCGACCCTAACCCACAACAGAGAATTTTTTGCGACCCGAAACCCGAAAAATAAATCAACATTACTTATTCATCTAAAAGTGATGCAAAACAAGGTAAAATGATTTTACATGATATAAAATAAAGTAAATTTTCATTGTCACACAGTTGGTAAATTATTAAAAAAAAAAAAAAAAAAAAAACTAGTATGTTGTGGCCACCACAAGACATTCTTCTATATTTTTCTGTCAAATTCACTAAGTGCGAATAATTTATTAAAACTATTATTATAAAGTTTAACGTGATGAATGCATATGCAAATAATTTTCATCTTAGGGAAATCTAACACTAAATATCCAAAGAGAGACAGTATTATCGTCTGTAAATAACTTCTTAAACAATGTGCTTTTATAATGGTTATCTCGCATATCATGGTTTGTACAGTTATATGGCATAGAAGTTGAGATACAGCCATCCATATCGATGAAATTTGCAGTATAGCAGCGCCACCTATTGGCCGACAAGCATTCAAACTGAATCAGCATAATGTCTCATAATCGCCTTCTCCCATATTAAGTTTTGTTTGATGATACACAATAGAACCTGAGATATAGCTTTCCTTGTAATTGGGGAAATCGCTGAGTAGTAGCGCCACCTGTTGAGCAGTTTACACCAAAAGTTGACAGGCACTAATATATATTAAAGGGCACCTACGTACAAATTTATATACAATTCTGTGCAGTAGTTCTTGAGATATAGACTTTCCTCAAATTGCGGAAATAGCTGTGTAGCAGTGCCACCTGTTGGTTGATAGGCATTCAATTTCAATCAGCATAATATCTCATATTTGTCTTCTCGCATATCAGGCTTTGTTGGATTATACACAATGAAACCTGACATGTAGTCTAGACCTCTCAAAACTTGTAAAACTGTCGAAAACCGGAAGTCGAAAATTTTTACTAATCCAATACTTTCTTCGATTGAATATAGAAAAAAAAAAAAATATGTAATTACTGATTGTATTGAGTTAAAAAAAAAAAAAAAAATTAATAATAATGTTTGAACATTTATGTGAGTTGTGAACTTCAAGATTGAAACTAGTATGCTGTGGCCACCACAAGACTTTCTTCTATATTTTCCTATACAAATTCACGCAGTAACAATATTCAAAAAAAAAAAAAAAAAAATACGATTTTTTTTCAAAGTTTTTTTTCGTTAAAAAAAAAAAAAAAATTGATAACTTTGTTTTAAATTATCACATATTTATAGTTCAACCATTCATTTTAAAGATATTGACAAGACCTTTCGAAAGATACCCATCTTGAAAATTCGGGGGTACTTTCCCCTGGGGGGGGAAGCGATAACCAAGATTTTTTTCCTGATTAACTACTACTATTATCAATAATTCATATTAATTTCACAATCACAGGTTAAGAATAACTCCCATTATGTACATTTATATGAAATTTTGTCCTATACTGCCATGTTAAAAATTTAGAAAAAATACGATCACAGCACCACCTGTTGAGTAATTGATCCCCAAATCTAATCTGCCCCAGTTTATGTCAGGGGCCAACTAAATACCAAGTCTGGTTAAATTTCGTTAAAAAAAAAATACGATTTTTTTTCTAAGTTACTTTTTGTTAAAAGTAAAAAAAATCGATAACTTTGTTTTAAATTATCACAGATTTATAGTTCAACCATTTGTTTTAAAGGTATTGACGAGACCTTTCGAAAGATACCCATCTTGAAAATTTACTCCCCTCGAGGGGGGACTTCCCCCCCAGGGGGGCTCACAAGGCTCCTACGCATACAAAATTTTTTCCCCAGTTGACTAAATCTATTATAAATAATTCTTGTAAACAGAGCCTGACTAAGGCAGGGGCATACGGGGCAGTTGCCCCGGGCCCCCACAACAGAGGGGGCCCCAAATCGAATAGAAAGTTTATTTTATGTTTCCTTCTTTAATGAACTTTTTATAAACAAATTATCAGTATAGTGTAAAATCCAGCTTAATCGAGCCATCGTAATTGCGAAAATTTAGCTGAATTCCGCCCTAATGTCAGCAAGGGTATGAATTTTTCGCAACTAAATGACAAAGTTAACAATCAGAATTAAATAGATCTATAATGAGGTGAAAATTTTAAATATCTCCATAAAGTTCGGTTCTTCATTACTGAAGCAGTAAGGCAGAGGGGGGGGGGGGGGGGGGGGCAAAGAAGTTTTTGCCCAAGTAGTGAAACAGAGGGGGGCCCCAAAGAAATTTTTGCTCAAGTAGTGAAGCAGAGGGGGCCCCCAAAGAAGCTTTTGCCCCGGGCCCCAATTAAGCTAAGTCGGGCCCTGCTTGTAAATTTCATAATGATTACTAAAAAATAATTCTCTTTATGCACATTTATACAAAATTTTGTCCTATATCACCATGTTAAAAATTTAGAAAAAGCGGGATGGCAACGCAACCTGTAAGACAATTTTTACCAAAAGTTGATAGGCACTAATTTATGTCAAGGTGCAACTACATACTAATTTGTATGAAATTCTGTGCAGTAGTTCCTGAGATACATTTGCCACAAAATTTTGTCACACACACACACACTGACAGACAGACATTTTCTAAAAAGGGTCAAATCGTGTTCTACAGCTCTCAAAACGTGCAAATCCATCAAAAACCCGAGGTCGAAAATTTTTACGAATCCAATACTTTCTCTATATTACATATAGAAGAAAGTAAAAATATGCTTCATTTTCAGTGTTAGTAGTTCATTGTTTAATGCTTATATTCTGAAAAAAAAAATGTATATGTATATATATATCTTTATTTATTGCTTTTGTTCAACGTGAATGTTTATTATAATTTGGGTAGCAGGGATATATGATTTGCAATTGAACACGATTTGACCATTTTTAGAAAATGCCTGTCTGTCTGTGTGTGTGTGTGTGACAAAATTTTGTGGGAACTGTATCTCAGGAGCTACTGCACAGAATTTCATACAAATTGGTATGTAAATGCAACTCGACATAAATTAGTGCCTATCAACTTTTGGTGAAAAATTGCCTTACAGATTGTGTTGCCATCCTGCTTTTTCTAAATTTTTAACATGGTGATGTAGGACAAAATTTTGCATAAATGTGCATAAAGAGAATTATTTTTTAGTAATCATTATGAAATTTACAAGAATTATTTATAATAGAGATAGTCAACTGAGAAAATTTTTTTGTATGTGTAGGAGCCTTGCCCCCTCCCCCCCCCCTGGGGGGGGAAGTCCCCTCTCGAGGGGAGTAAATTTTCAAGATGGGTATCTTTCGAAAGGTCTCATCAATACCTTTAAAACGAATGGTCGAACTATAAATCTGTGATAATTTAAAACAAAGTTATCGATTTTTTTTTTTTAACAACAAAAAGAAAAAAAAAATCGTAATTTTTTTTTTTTTTTTTTTTATATATGGAGGACTTTTTTTTTATATTTAGTGTTATACTACTTCCCTAATATGGAAATCGTCTGCATTATCATGGAAGATAATTTTTTAAATAATAATTTTAATAAGTTATTTTTACTGAGTGAATTTGCATAGGAAAATATAGAAGAAAGTCATGTGGTGGCCACAACATACTAGTTTTATATAGGAATTTTTGCTAGTGTTCGGACACTTTTGGTACTGACTGTACATGTATTTATTTATTGAAATGATAAAAGCTATTTGTTTTCGCTGATATGTTTTACCGGTTAAAAAAAGTAGGCTATCAACGAAAATTAATTTTGCCCAAAATAAAAATTTGCCTGTTTGATTTCTTACTCATCAAAACCCCTCGTCTTTGGTTTTCACTTCACATTAAGTCAAATTTTATAATATTTCATCATAAGATTTTTAAATTTGAGAACACATTCTTTCTGTGCGTGAACTTCAGCGAATAGGGAAAAAAGATATCAATTCAAAATTGTATACTTGAACTTTGTATTTAAGCATTTATAAATTGTGAAACAAACAAACACATATTTAGGTAGAGTCAGCGAGAACTGTTTATTTGATTTAATATGGTTTAGTTAACTATAAGCTGCATTACTGATAATTCACTACCAGCGTTTTATAGTCATTCTTCTTAGTATATTTTATTAAAAATTCGTGACAATTCAGAATTGCCGAAGACCATACTTTTTTTTTCTTTTTTTTGCTATTATTCATAAGCAGCATTTTTTGCAATATGTTTAAGCAATTAAACAAAAATAGTGGTGGAAAAAATACAGGTGGTAGCAACCCTGCATATTTGGAAATAAAAGTATGAGCAATGACAAACAAATTAAACTGCTGTACATATTTCAGCTGCATTGGGAAATAAACATAAGTATATAAACATAAAAAAAAAAAAAATTGTGTTAAGTTTTATTTGTATAAGGGAAAAAAGAGAATTTTTTGGAGGGAATTTTTTTTCCCCCTGAAAATTTTCAGTAGTGGTGCATGCTTCAGTGCCAATGCATGTTAAAGTAAATATTGTGAAAATGTAATGAAGGTATTTAGCCATTGTCTTGTGTACATGCATAAAACTGATCCATACTTATTTAAAAAATGATGTACCTGTAAGTATAGAACATACAGATTATATTATTATATAAAGAAATTTTGTTGTTAAATTTGATTATACAGGGTTCATAATCAAATATGAGAAAAAAATTCCCTGAGTTTTCCAGACAATTTTAAAGAAAATATTAGCAATATATTACAAGAAACACGCCTCTAGAGAGGCGAAAATACTTCTAATTCCATTGTATGATGTCATACTACTGCTGATCATGGCAGAAATTTACATACAAATCATTGCTCACATGCGTATTTTCACAATACTTAATCATTTGATTCAATATGTAGGCTAAACAAGGAAATTATCTTATAAGAGGAAGGAAATTGTCGTTTTTCCAGGTTTTATGAACAATTTTCCCTGATTATTTTTTCAAACAAAATCCAAATTTTCTGAGTATTTCAGGTTTTTTCTAATGATGTATGAATATGAATCCTGTTAAAAATATTTGTATTTATCTAAGAGAAAAAAAAATAAATAAATAAATAAAAACTTCTTTATTTAATGAATAATTTTTTTAAATATATAACATTGCATGACTCTATAGGCCTATTTAAAGCTATCAATTAACCTTGCTGTGGTAAATGTGCTCATAAAAAAATATAACTATAAAACAATTGATTTGATACAATAATAATAAGTAGTAATAACTGCCAGAATTGCATTTTATATTTAATGAAAAACTTATAACCAGTAACAGTGAAATCTCAATAAAAGATATTTTAATAAATATCATCCATTAGAATTTTTGAAAATGTGTTAAATAAAGAGAGTCTAAAACTTAATTTTTATCTCTTAACCAAAACGCCAATAATATGTACTATGTACGGAATACACACTATCAAAAGAAAAGGTTATTTAAGTGTATATATATATATATATATATATATAATTTAAATAATTTAATTCCTTTCTCTCTTAATTCCTCTTTAATTCCCCATCTCCAAGAATCTCTTAATCCTGAAAATCGCTTTTCACAAACTAAATTCATGGCAGCTTTTCATAATATGCGTTTTAAGAGTTCATAGGAAAAATGAAAATTTTTTTCAGAACAAGGTAACGAACATATTTTTATCTTAATGACATATCTCCGTTTCTTTCTATCCTCACTTGCAACATTTAATTTCCATTTGTTATTGTTTGTTGGACGGAGGTTTGTTGTTGTTATTTTCACATCAGCGCGGAAGACGCTTGTGCAACTTGCTAAGTGTTTAGGCGCATGCGTAAAGTGACGTACTACCAGCTTATCTAAAGAACCAATCAGAGGAAAAAAGTTCCCTTGTTACTGTTCTAAGTTTAATCGCCTGTGGCCCGCTTGCATTTGATATGTTTTGTTTATGTTTACATTATCTTGAGCATAGAATAATCTTGAGTCAATATTCATTGACATTTTCACACAATTCTACTATTGTTTTCTTTTCATGTATTTTTGAGTATTATTTACATTTAATAGAATGTGAGAAAAAAATGCCATAGTGTTTGCATGTCGGGAATTAGATACATTAAAAAATGTAATATATTTCTCAAATAAGATGTAAAGTTTCTCTTGACATCATTATCCTGCGTATTATTAACATTTTGATAGAAATCTGTTCTCAATTTTTTTTTTTTTTTCTATATTTTTAAGTAGGATTATAACAGATAATATAATATCAGAAGAAATTACTTTTTGTTTGCACATCGGCGATGACATACAGTCGGTAACAAAAGTGTCCGAACACTAGCAAAAATTCCTATGCAAAAAAGGTTCACTTCATACGATTCAGTTAAATAAATCCTTATCGAATCATGTTCTTAAACTGACTAAGAAGAGGATTCGACAAGGATTTATTTAACAAAACCGTATGAAGTGTACTTTTTTTACATAGGAATTTTTGCTAGTGTTCGGACACTTTTGTTACCGACTGTACATTCAGAGGTAAAGTGTTTTTCTCAAATAAGCTGAGCTAATTGTGTGTTGATCAATGAAAAGTTTTAAATATTCGTGAAAGAAAAATATCTACCCATTTGCTTCTTCTTCCAATTAATGAACTGTTCAAACTGCCTTTAGACAACAGCATAGATTACCATAAAAAGGGTTATACAGCAAGTTTTACTCTGAAATGTAATTAAATTATTGGCGAAACGTTAGTCGAGGCCACCATGTGGAGATTAAAAAAGATTTTCTGTTCTGTTTGTGTGTATGTCTGTTTCATGATAGCGGCCGCAAAAATCATGCTATTGACTTGGAATTTGGTACACATGTTTATGAACCACACAGAATTAGCTATATAGTTTTAGGTGTGTATTCCTTTTGTAGTTCGTGTACAGGAACACGCCAAAGTTTTTCTTATCTTTACGGCCTACGGACAGAATTTGTATGTACCGCGATAGCGGCCGAAAAAATCTCCCGATTGACTTGCAAATTTGTATACATATTCAGGCTCTGTATAGAAATAGCTGTGTAATTTTTTATGTCTAGATCATTTATGGATCGTGTGCAGAGACACAACAAATTGTTTCTTATCATTACGGTCTATGGGGTGAATTTCGTTTAAGCGAATTTTAACTTCGTTACTCTGCATTCAACGAAATGAAATTAGCGTACATTATTGATATGCTTAAATTGATCTTTTCCATAGAAATTCAATATGTGTGCTTAGGCTTCATAATCAATGTACAGGACCTTTCAAAAGTATTCCGACAATGTCATGTAATCATCCAAATTTTGTCAAATTTCGAACAATTATTTTTTAAAAACATAGAATAAGTTGAAATGTTTTTACTGGTGCTCTTTTACAGAGAAAAGCAAAAGAATTTCATAACATTAGAACTTATGGGTAAATTTTTATCTAAGCGCATTTCAACGCGTTTATGTTGTATTTAGTAGAATTAACATATGTTATAAACATACTTAAAAACACGTTTTATCTCTCTCTCTCTCAGAAAAAAAAAAGGGAGGTATGTATAACCTAATTTTATATTTATATACAGGACCATACAAAAGAATTCCGATGACATTCTGTAATCATTCAAATGATGTCAAATTAGATTGAATTATAAGTGAGTTGTAATTAATTAGGTGTACTATTTTTATTGGCGTATATAATAATGGTGGCTCTTTTTCAGGGACACACAAAAGAATATCGTGCCATTATGGTCTATAGACAGTATGTATTAAAAATGTACTTTAACATGGTTACATTAAATATTATAAAATTTTATTAAAATGTTTAAAAGCATGTTTTTCTGTGGAAAATTGTGGGCATAGAATTGATAATTAATTTACAGAGTTACATAGGTAATCTTTTTGCATGAAATTTGGTAGATGTATTTATGATTTAAATACTTGTACCAAATTATAGTTTAGTACAAGATTATGTATCAAATAATCTAATAGCCTTCTATTTATAAGGAATTAATAGAAGGCTGTTATTAAGAATATATATGTGTGTGTGTGTGTGGAGAGATAGATATAGACAGAGATATACAGCGGAAAGTTGAAGAGAGAAATTAGAAATGTATCTGTTTATGTAAAGAGTCGTCATATATATGCATATATATATAAAGCGAGAGAGATGCATGTTAGGACTCAGCCGAAGAGAAAGAAAGCGAAACACTTGTATTAGATTAGGGATAAAACCAATGTTACAGATGTCATTTCTAGAAGTAAGTTAAAACGGAGCTGGGCTGGGCACTTTTCCAGAAGAAATGATGATAGATGGACCACCAGTCCTATTTTGGATACCGCGATACTACAAAAGACCGAGAAAGACACCAATGTGTCGTTGGAGAGATAAAATTGTGAAGTTTAGAAGAACAGAATGCAGAAGAATTGCAGAAAACAGGGCAGATTGGAATCACCTAGAAGAGGCCTTCATCCTGCAGTGGACTGATAAAGATTGAAATTGATGATAATAATTATATCTATAATATGGAGTAAATAAATATTATCAATGATCTATATTGAATAATGAGTGATGAAAATTGGACGTTGAGGCTTCTGATCTGCAGATCATCTAGTTATTAAAATTTTACCTTTTTTAGCAATTTTTTTTCAGGAAGATGATTTTAGCACTTGTGTGCAAGTTAATTTAAAATTTATTCAACGAATCACAATATTAACAGAAATATATTGCGTACAGCTATAATCCAGCATCGTAAATGTGAACTCAGTTTCTTCAAATTCGAATCAATTTTCCAAATTTATGTGCAAAGTTTATTTCCAGAACATTTGATATTTTCATTACCTATCTTAAAAAGAATATATTAGCAAAATTTTCAGATTGCCCCCAAAAAGTTGAAACGAACTTGTTTTTAAATGACATTTTTAGCATATGGCCCACGGTCTATCTTCCAAGCTGATTGTCTTCCAAGCTAATAGGATGGCTGATTTTAGTTCATCTTTCGTGTTAAACTGCCTTCCGTTTACGTAAACACGGCGAACCAGAATACCCCATACGTTCTCCATTATGCTTAAATTAGGGCTTTTTGAGGGCCAATCCAGAACTTTTATTTTATTTTCACGGAACCATTTTTTCACGATATGTGTTGTATGTACAGATGCACAGTCTTGCTGAAAAATATAATTTCTTCCAGCTTTCTTGACTGCTTGACGGCGGAGGTTCCTTGTGAGCATCTGGACATAATCTACAGAGTTGATAGTGTCCAGATGCTCACAAGGAACCTCCGCCTGCTCCGCCACGAAGTCTAATTCAAAAATCACTTTAAAACCTATGCCTGCCCACACCATGACAGACCCACCTCCAGATTAACATTTTGAATAGTACATTTCTTCGGTTCTCAAATCGCGACAGTAGCTATGAAATCCGTCCAGGCCTTCGAGATTAAACTTTTTTCATCTAAGAAGATGACATTTTCCCAATTTAGTCGATTTAGAATCCATTTTCTTGCCCATTCCAACACATATCTTTGTGCTTTTGAGTGAGGGGTGGTTTCGCCTTCAGTTTCTTAAATTTAAAGAATGTTGCAGCTTTGATAGTTCTCCATATGGTTGTCCGATGAACACCCAGCTTGTATTGAGCCTTTATCTTCGCACAGGAAATATTCTTATTCTTTGCAGCGTTGCCTATTCCACATTTGTCGTAACTGGTGAGTTTTCCTGTTCGCTTCTTATACGCTTTTTTCCCATAATTTGTTCCTTTCTTTATATAATTTCGCACAACACTCTCACTTCTTCCGATTCGGCGCCCAATTTCACGATTGCTAAAGCCTTTACCACGCATAAAGTCGATTTTTATCCTCTCGTCTACTGTCAAAGTTTTCCCTCTAGCCATCTCGAACAAACTTCGTAAATTTTGCACTCAAGCATTAAAACTGTTTTTAAGAGAACTTTAGCAACACGACTATCTGTGTTGTAATTTAATTCCGGTGGCTCTGTTGAATTTTAAACACAAAATACAGAGTGCGTTTAATTTCGCGCAACAAACGAAAAACAGGGAAAAATAAGAAAATGCTTAAACACTCATTTACATAAGCTTGCATGAGCCCAAATATACGTGCTCAAAGCACCTTATTCAGTTGTTAGTCATATGCAATAATTGTTAGTCACATTCCTTCTTTTAAAATTTTAAAAATTCTATTTCTGGTTATTGGAAAAGATGCGTTTATATTCATGCAACGCACTGTATATATATATATATATATATTTACATTGAATGCTGAAGTGCCTAATTTTATTTATTTTATTTTTTTTAATTATTCAAACAAAATGTATGTTTTAACTGAAGAAGAAAAAAAAATACTGAAACTAAGTAATTCGAGTGCATGGGCTTAAAACAATGGATATAAAATAAAACAGTTGCTTTTTTTTAAATTATAACAAACTGGGATCAATATAACTAATTTAAAAGGGTTTTTCAGTTTATCAATATCTATTTTACGCTCTTAGGTGCCATGTCTCCTATTTTGGAACCATATTATATCTTCTAACAAAACAAACCTTTTTTTATTAGTTAAACTACGTATAATAAGAAATGCACATTGAAACACAACACATACGAAAATTCAAATATTTTCAGTGGAATTCATATAGCGGTATTTAAAGGGCATTTATAAATCAGAAAATGTATAAATCTATCGAAAATCCGAAGTCGAAAATTTTTACGCATCCAATACTTTCTTCTATTGAATATAGGATGAAGTTAATAAACTGCTATTTCTATCAATTTATCACAGAAGTTTTTGCATATTTAATTAATCAGCGGTGAAAATATTTATAATCAGGCACTAATTGCGAATTGTTAAACAGTTTCATGAAACCTGTATTGTCGTAAACAACAAAAAAAAAAGTTGAATAATAATAATAATAATAATAATAATAATAACGATAAATAGAGAGGGAAAAAAAAAAGGATCAGCAACATGGAATTCTGACTGCTTACTACTCAAAAGACGATATAATTTTTTGTAATAAAATTAATTTTTAATGTAATGTAGCTTTGGAAATCAATAAATTATTTCTTTGTCTTTCATGTTCCACCAAAAAATTCATAAGTATATTTCATATAAAGCCGATAAGAATACATTCCTTTGCGCAATTTTACATTGAAATATAAAGGTAGCAAATCCTTTTTGCCATGCACCGCTCAGAAAACGAAACTATGGGAGAAAGACGAATCTTCCGAAAACGGCACGCGAAGCGAAAACCGGTCTAGCATTTCCTCCAGTTGTTCTTCAGCTCAGTGATATAGGGAAGTTTCATATGACGTCAGAGTGACGTAGATGGAGGACAATCAACTCTACGTGAAATAAATAGAAGCCTTTTTTATCCCAGTAAGCAAATGGCAGTTGAAAACAGCTCATAGCACCATGGCAACGGCGCATGGCAACCAACATCGGAGGACAAGCCGTCCATGTTGCCATGCTGTTATCAGCTGTTTGCAACTGCTTTATTTCGTTGATGAGTAATCTGTGGTCCAGTTAACAGTTTTTCTCACTCTCTTATTTAATTTGACGTCATTTTGATCATGCAACTACATGACGTCATTCAAGTAGATCATCCAATCATCAACAAGTACTTGTGGAGCTTTAGTGAAATGTTTGTCCTCTATTTTGGGATAAATCGAATTTTCTGATAATCGATAAAATCTTTGTTTTCTTTTGCATTTAAAAGGGAGATGTTCATGCTGTAGCTGTATGATATTTGTTAAATTATTGCTAAAAGAATATCTAAAAAGAACTGGTTTTAGTAACTATTAGCATTTTTTTTTCTTTCTATAATTCTTTCAGCTGCTAACAGTTTTTATTTAATTAATATTCCCCCATTTTTTCCCACTTTACTCATAAGGATCTTGAAATTTGTACTGTTAAACTTTGTATTACCTGCATTTCTCTGTTCTTCTCAAACAAATAGTTTTACAACAGCAAATTAGGTTGAAATTAATTTTATAACAATTAATAGTCATCAAAAAATAGCTTTACAGTAATAACTAAAAGTTAGATAATTTTAAAATAAGATACAGCTTTATGGTATTCTTAATAAATTTATATATCTACCTATTACTTTGTAGGTATGCCTGTATGTGTATGTCTTCAAATATACATTTGTATGCTTAGAATTTAAATCAAATTTGTGTATTGTATTGTGCTATCCTTTGAAAAAAGAACTGTTTTGCATTTTTTTCTGTATATAAAATATGATAATAATTAATTATTAAGGATAAGCATACCTCCTATATTTTTACATCTTGTTCTGCTTAAGATTTTGATGCTAAGCATTCTTTATCAAAGAAATCGGCAAAATTAAAGCGTGTATATTGCCAACAGCTTTAGTTTTTAAAAAAATGAAATAAGCACCTCTTGCCTGTTTTACAATACTTTTGTTTTTACAAATACTATGTGGAAACAAGAAAAAACAAAATTTTGAGGAACAACTATAGTATTTCCCCTCAGCTAGATTTGGCGATTTTTCGTTGGCGATTATGGCTAAATCATAAATCTAAAAATCATAAATCATATAGCATAAATGATAAAATCGTAAGCTAAATTATAAATCATAAGTCTTAAAATCATAAATCCAAAATAAATAGCATGCAGGCTGCCATATTTTATAGCAAACAATCCAGAACGACATCGTTATCGTTCAAATCGGCGCCAAAGAAAAATCGCCAAATTGAGCTGAGGGTTAGTTGTACCAATTTTGACCTCAATGAATAATATGATGCAGTATAAAGATGATTTTTTTTTTTTTTTTTAAGGATAGCACACTAAAACTATAGCACGTAACATTCGTTTTTTTTCTTTTTTTGTTAGCCTGCTAGCGCTGCCAATTTTCGTGCTAGAGGTACCGTTCCAACGCTATTTATGTTTTTTTGCTATGGAGATTACATTCCAATAAAAAAAAGTAGGTGTTGCCATTTGAAATTTTCAAAATTTTCTCACTTCAACTGTAACTGTTAGAGTTTAACTGTTGTTTTTAATATAATTCTTGAGCGCATACCTCAAAATACCTTCCACCAAATTTTTATTCAGTTTCTTGGAACGGTATGGTAGCTATGATATATCATATATCGGGGTAGTTTTTTTCTAATCACCCTGTATATATGCTAAACTCAAAGTATATATATATAAGTGTTTTAGCAATAACACTAGCATTGTATCATATCTGCAGGACATTGTATACATCATTCTAATAGAGTTTCCTTCCAAGCACAGGCAACAAAGCAATATGACTTTCAGTATATTAAATGTATTTTATCAAGCATTCTTCATATTTTGTGCAATGTCATTGGAAGCTAAGCTATATAGTGTTTTGAAAGGAATTTATGTATAGAAATATATAAGGAAAAAATAATAATTTTTTCTGCTTAATCAGTAATTCTAAGTTTAAAAATGGTGTGATGAAATAATCATATTGGAAATTGTAATGTAAATTGTAAATCACTTTTCTCTCTTGTCCAATCAATGGGTATATCTAAATCTGAAACATGAATTCAGCATGCACTAAAATGTGTCGGGCCAAATTTGTCAGGGTTGGCCATCATTGCCACTGGCACACATATAAATCTCATAAACATCACCGAAGAAATATGCTAAAGTGTGCAATTTTGTACCTGTTTCCAATTTTCAATATTATGTTAATTACTGATTCAAAATAGACAAGCATCGATATGCTACCACATATTTGTTTTTAAAACGTCAAATTTTATATGTAATAAAATCATATTCCTATCTAATTCTTTTTAAATTATACTTATTATATAAAACTGAGGAGTTGGTAAAAATAAATATTTTCACTGCTTTATATGGTATTTAACATTATTAATAAATATATACTAATTTCTTTCTTTAATTGTTTTTGTGATTTTTTAAGTCATGCATTTAGTTAAAGTCAGGGCTGTGGAGTTTGTAGGAAAAATGAACAACTCCGACTCCTTTATGCATATATACATATGCACATGTTATATAGTGTTATGGAATATATATATATATATGCGTGTGTGTGTGTTAAGGAATGAACATGTGGATAATTGATTATTTATTATTTTCTAGATACAAAGTTAAAGTGCAACAATCTAAAAAAATCCAATGTTTTTAAAATGAATTTGTGTAAGTGATAAACTAAACAATATTCCTCCAAATCCAAAGTGTTGAATAACGAAAACAATGAACATGCATTTTAAACAACTTGGGTAGGGAGATTGCAAAGAAAACAAACCTTGTCAGTGTTAACTGATTTAATCCTTAGTAAAAGATTGGAAAATACTTAATGCTACCATTGGTTACAAGCAGAGAAAAAAAAAAAAAATCATTTTTTTTTTTTTTTTTTGAGTTCAAAGAAAGAGATGCATTTATTTTGGTTAGGATTTTGTCTTTCATGAATGCTGCACAGGTGTGTTGTCACTTTCACTGCAGCACTTGTACCTACTTTGTTCGCCTGACGAAGGGTCATATGTTCTTTTTTTAACCCAAAACAATTGTTGTGAGTTTATTGCATTTTATGGTGTTTATTCAAAGTTTTGTACTTATTAAATGTTTTAGATGTTTTTGCTTAATATTAAGTAACCTAATAAACCTACTTTATTTATGAATGTTGATTTAGTGTATTTAATTTTTGCTGTTGAAAATGTTAATTATTATTTACTTATTTATTAAGATATATTTTAACTTTAGGCAATTCAAAATCTATGAATTCACCAATATACAAATGAAGAGCTGACAAAATGTGTACTGTGACTTAATGTACAATTAGAAAATATAGATGTAAAAGATCGCATGGCTGATTTTGAAGCAGTGTCATTAATGGTAAGTATATTTCAACCATATAAATTCTTTGTAATGAAATACACCATTATTTAATTGAGTTGATATGTCTGTAATATTGGAAATTAAACTTACAAAATATACAGTTCATTTCCTCCGATTATTCATACTTCAGCATTTCTCCCAGACCATTGTAGGAGGGTATTGCAGTCTGCCTGCCCTTTAGCTAAAAAATAAATAAATAGCACCCTTCTTGTTCTCCATAAAAAGAAATTGCCACTTTATTGCCTTTTGTACCACAGTGGATTCTTCTATTTTAAACTCTTTGCAAATAAGCAGTCTTGTTCATGTCTCATGTTATGAAAATCTGGGGAAATTTTAATTTCTTGGCAATTTTTCTAAAAGTTGCCAAGATGGCAATTGGCAATGTTCTGCATCCTGTCTTGGATAGTAACCCTTCACCTCCTACGCAAGAGATCATGGTTTACGACAAAATAAACAGGTTACTAAATAACATCAGAAACAAACGAAACTATCATAAAATACAATTTTTAATAGAAATTTCAGAAGTGAGTGTGCTATTCAGTGAAATTAACAACTCACTAAATTTGGCAGCAAACAGTTTAATCGGAAACAAACAAAATCATATAAAATAAATTTTTAATAAAAATTACAGCCAACTAAAGCATCAGTTATGTTTAAAAAAAAAAATAAGTTTAAAAATTTTCAAAAACACTGGTTTAAAGCATTTTAAAAACACTAGTTTAAATTTTTTTTTAAAACAACAGTTTAAAACTTTTTAAAAGTACTAGTTTAAAACTGTTTAAAAATACCTGTTATAAATTAATTTAAAAATATTAAACTTATATTAATTTAAAAATGTTATACACATGCAATGTGAAATATATTAATAGCAGCCCATCCTAAATCCTCGTGAAATCCACCTCTTCTGTTAATATCAAAAAGCACCAGTTATAAGTTTTTAATAAATAGTAAGAAATTTCATAGCGCTGGCCGCTGAATCATAATTTAAAAAAGAAGAAAGAAAAAATTAATTTCAGACTTTGTCTAAGCCTCCATTTTCAAAACACTACTGTTTTAAACATGCATAGCAATCTAAAATACTTAAAAGATAATTTTGTTATATACATAATGTTCACCTAGAGATTAATTTTAATTCATTGTGTTATCATTAGAGATGTGATTGGTCCAAAAAAAAAACCCCGTAAATTTTGGCGTTAAAAACAGTTTTTTTTTTCGGGGTTTTTCTGAAGGGGTTTATTTCTGATAGACCTTTAGGTCAATCTTTTAAAACATCTTATTTAAGCAGAAAAGTGCAGTAGAAACAATTTAAATTTAGAGTCTAAGTAAAGATGATTTGACTAGCGTAAAAGCATGTTGAACTCAGTAAACACCAAAAAAATTAACATTAACAAATAAATTTTATTTATAGAAAAAGAAGATATATAACAATATATTAACTCATTTTAATTAACAACATTTAAAGTATAGCACAAATCCATCATTACCTTTCAAGTGCAGAAAAAAAAACACCTTTAGATGAAGTTAACACTTTTGATGAAACTTCAGATACAATAACTTTTCATAAAAATTAACTCAAAAGTTCTTTTTAAATCTAAAGAAACGATCACATTATCTTCATTAAAAAAGAAAAAAGGTTTTAGCTGGCAGCACTGTAGACTGCAGAAACACAATTAAATCATAAAAAGTCAGCGTACGTCGTCTTGCGGTCACCATGTTGACCAGCAAGAAAGACAAACAATGACTTGAAAAGAACACAAGAGTTCATTTGAAGACCATCAAAGAAAATACTGCACTAAATTTGGACTGGATCTGTTACTATTTAAACTGTTTTAAATTTAACTTATTTTAATTTCATTTTCTATTACCTTCTTTTTTATTGCATTTGAACTATCAATTCTGAATCCTATATATATTCATCAATAATTTTACGTTTTTTTAATAAAATGGCCTTTAAATATCTTATATTTTTCCATTTATTTCGAAATCCTATATTTTTTCCTTGTGGATTCCTATATTTTTTTCTAAAAAATCTTATATTTTTATTTTACTTTGGTGAGACCCCTGCTAGAACAAAATTTTCATAGAAAAAAAAAAAAAATAAAAAAAAATAAATAAACAATATTAATAATACAGTCGAACCTCGCTAACGTGAATCTCAAGGGGGATAAAAAATTTGTTCATGTTATCAGTAGTTCATGCTATCAGTAACTAATCTTCATATAACTAAAGTAGTCTTCATTTTGACGGGGATCATGGAAACAGTTCATGTTAAAAGTAATTCACGTTAACAGTGTTCACGGTAACAAAGTTCGACTGTATACTGCGATATTTTTTCAATGTATTATTGTCAAAATGTATATTAAACTGCTTAATTAGAAAGTTTTTAAATAAAATTAATTTAATCTATATCTACATGCTTCATTATTGTCATAAATGTGTGCTTAATTCATAAATAACAAGACAATGAAATAATCTGAAAAATTTAATTTTAGTTTGATTCTACATTGCTACTATATATTTTAGCATAATTATTACAGCACCCCTCATAATTATTTTAACATCATTAAAAATTTACGTATTACTCCTAAAAAATCTTGCTTTATATTTAAAGTATAAATATAGTTTTAAACTTTCTACAATATAATCTGATAATTTCATATTATTTCAAACCTTTAAATTATTTGAAGAAAAAATTAACAGTTGTCAGTTTCACAGTTTTTCTTTTCCGTTTTGGAATACATCTTGCATAAAATTTACTTTTAAACTTTAATGCTCGCGTTAATCAAAGAAGCATTGGAAAAACTTTCACTGCACTAACTGAAATCTGCATTAACAGAAAATGTATTATTCAAGCGATACATGTATTTTTATTTTTTTTTTTTTTTTTTCTTTTTCTTTTTAAGGGCCCTCTTCACTCACCGCCGCCGGAAGCCAGAGCTAATGTTATTCTATGGGAAATTTTTCTTTACAAATAACTTATATTTTTAAATTCTGTTTTCACATTCTGAAAATTCCCAGCTGTTAAATTGACGGACCTTTTTTAAAAAAATATTTTTTTAATTTTTTATATTTTATTTTGAAGCTGCAAAAAATGAATTTTCAATATGTGAATTTTTTTCATTTTGCAATTTCAAAATAAAATATTAAAAAAATACATTTTTAAAAAAGGTCCGTCACTTTAACAGATGGGAATTTTCTGAATGTGAAAACAGAATTAAAAAATATGTATTAGTTAATAAGTTATTTGTAAAGAAAATTTCCCCGTAGAATAACATTAACTCGGGCTGCCGGCGACAGTAAGTGAAGAAAGCCGCTAAGTAGACAAAATATATATCTGAATGCATCTTCTTTAATAATAATTTAGTTTAAATGTTTTCTTTTTTTTTTCTTTTTTTTTTTTTAAGCTTTTAAAACAATGGCAGTAAAAATACATATGATTAATATTTAAAATATAAACTTTTAAAATTACCTTTTATTATTTATAATTTTTATCTTCTGTCATATATAGGGGTGATTGTGAGTGAGGTTTTTTCCTGATTTCAGTAGTTTTTGCTTATATATTTCCTAATTTCAGGTTTATTTTATTTATTTATTTTCATTGGCTGTAAAGAGAAAATTATTGTATAATGGAAATTAAGAACTATATATTTTTTTTAATTTACTTGTATTGTTTTGGATCTACAAAAGCTTTATATGTATTATATATATATATATATATATATATATATATAAAGCATCTTATTTATTTATTTATTTATTTGTTTATTAGTAATTTTAGGATTTCTAAATTAGGGTCACAATCAGCCCTGCATATATAACAAGTCATTATTTTTAACTTTTAAGCTATCTTATTTCATTTTCAGGTGAATATTGTCGGAAAAATCTTTTAATAAATCAGTTTTCTGGTATACTAAATGCATTAGCAACAAGCAAAAGAGGTAATATTTATTTTTACTTAAAAAAAAAATATATATATATATACACTACTGGCCATTAAAATTGCTACACCAAGAAGGGATAATATTAACGGAATGAAATTTGTTGGACACATACATTATAGTAGTAAGAACCACTGATTAAAATTTCAGGAAATTTGGAGTAATATGTACTGAGAAAACAGTACATAAAGCAGCGACCTCTGTGAGCTGAGCAATAACAGCACTTATCTGCCTAGGCATTGAATCGAACAGTGATTGAATGACATGTACACGTAGAGCATTTCATGAAGTTTTAACACGATGCCACAAATCATCGATCGAAGTTACTGGTGAGTGGTGGGGAGCCAGTCGCTTTTCAACGATTAAACAGTCATTTTCATTGGTGCGAGATCAGGAGAACGCACTGGCCAAAGCAACAGTCGAACACATTCGGTATCAATGAAGGTCCAGACAATATGGACAACTTGCAGTCGTGCATTGTCCTGCTTAAATGTTGCGCTTCGGAGGCCTTGAACATAGGGCAGAGCGATGGGTCTTAACTCGTCAGAAATGTAATGGCTGGTATTCAGAGTGGCGGGAATGAAAACAAGAGGTGACCGGGACGTGTATCTAGTGGTACCACATACCATCAATCGAGGTGGTGACTCAGTATGCGGCTACCAAAATTCTGATTATCCTCAAAACTGCATCATTGATATGAGCGCCATTAATGTGTGATCAACGATGAACCTGGACGCTGGAATGGCGTGAAGTCACCTTTCAGACAAATCACAATCCTGTTTACAGCATGAAGATTGCCTTATCCGTATTTAACGGCATTATGAATAATGCACATTGCCAGCTGGGATTCGACATCATTATACTGTCCATCACTCCCAATAATGTTATGGGTTCCCATTGGATACACGTCTCGATTACTTCTTGTTCGTATTCCTGGCACTCTGAACAACGGCCATTAATTTTCTGATGGGTTAAGGCCCGCCCCTCTGCCGTGTATTCGAGGCCTCCGTAGCGCAAAAATTAAGCAAGATAATGCACGACCGCAAGTTGTTTGTATTGTTCGGACCTTCTTTGATACAGAATGTTATCAGTTGCTGTGGCAAGCGCTTTCTCCTGATCTCACACCAATGAAAATGACTGTTTAATCGTTGAAAAGCGACTGGCCCCCCACCACTCACCAGTAATTTTGATCGATGAATTGTGGCATCATGTTAAAACATCATGAAATGCTCTATCCGTACATGTCATCCAATCGCTGTTCGATTCAATGCCTAGGCAAATAAGTGCTATTATTGCTCACAGAGGTCGCTGCTTTATGTACTGTTTTCTCAGTACATATTACTCCAAATTTCCTGAAATATTTATCAATTGTTCTTCCTACTATAATGTATGTGTCCAACAAATTTCATTCCGTTATTATTATTCCTTCTTGGTGTAGCAATTTTAATGGCCAGTAGTATATTTCGATTTTTAAGCATTTATTAATCCAATTCTTAATTCCTGTGGTCCTTTTTTCATACTTTTTAATTCAACTCTTATTTCTTGTTACATTTTTTAATAAATTTATTGAGAACCTTCATCAATTTTTCTCTGTCAAAGTTTTATGGTCCTTTTCACTCATGTAGGCATAAGTAATTTAAATTGGTTTTGTCTTTTAAGTGAAACTAAAAATGAATCATAAAGTTTCTGTGCTAGCTTTTTTACTGTGTTACAATCAGTTTTATTTTTGTGGTGTTGGATTATCATGTATCTTTTAAAAGCTAAATTTTTATGAAATCTTAAATTTATATATATATATATATTAAATTAATCCTATTGTTGATAATTAATAAACTATGTCTGAAATATTTGTTTTAAGCTACCATTAATTATGTAAAACCAGCAATTAGAAATATTACATTTGGGATTTTGTTATTCATGTGCATTTATATATTGTAAGTATTTATTCTTGTCTAGATTATGTTTTTAGTTATCAATATTATTGGGTTCCAAAAGATATTCTGTGTATACTTCAAGTAAGCTAAATTTGATAGTATGTGAAAGCCTGGAGAAATTGTACCTATACAAAAGGAAATAGTTCTTTAAGTATAATATTCTTTCTACTGGATTTTTTTTTTTTTTTTTTTTTATCCTGATAAACTGAAAAACCATTGGCTATTAAAAATGCATGTGTTTATATTGAAACACGGCATTTTTTGTAGTTTTTAAATCATAGCTCTTGGATAATAGCAGCTCTACCAGTCGCCGATAAATACCTAAATTGATGTGCCCGGGAAAGACCTTTCAGCAAGCAGTGGGAACCTACACCCGAAGGAATGTGGGTGGGAAAAGAGATGCTGTAGGCAGCGGGTACTCGAAGTGAGGTTTAGAGTGATTTCAACGTTAAATTTTTTTTTTAGTTTTTATTTATAAAGTAATATAAAAACAATAGTGATATTCTCTTGAAAATTCATTTAAATACAGTGACCAGTGAAGCGGGTGTAGCCTGCTAGTTGTAAATTTTATATGAATGTGTATTGTTTGCCAAGAAAATCTTTTGGTGAAATATTAACAGAAGAGATAATTCCAGAAGCAACCTTTAAACCCATGTTGTGAGGTGCAAAACAGCTTGATGGGGTTAACTGATTACTTTGCTTCCAAAAGATTAATTATCTTTAATAATATAAAATATCGGACATGTATATAATGTTTATATATACACGAGAGAGAGATCAAGTACTTAAAACTGAAATTACATAATTAGCACTCTTTTCATTGTAAGGCAAATATTTATTTTAATGGATATTTATGTAAGTAAATTTGATTGAAAAATAAATAAAATGTTTCAAACTTCATAACAAATGTATAAATATTTTAAAGAGAAATTGCAAAATTTTAAGCAGCTATGGATACGTGGATTGTAACAATTTCAAAATTGATTAAAATATTTACTTTAAAAATTATCATTGTGCCAAAATTTTATTAGAAAACCAATAATTTTGAGGGTGGTATTTGATATACATAATGGATGAATAACTTTCAAAGTGATTAGGCAACTGTTACAGTTAAAATTTAGTGGTGGATATTGAATAAAAAAAATAACTAAATTTGGCAAAACTTTAAAAATAGCCTACTTTTTGCTTCCTTGGCCCATTCGACTGGCAGCCTGGTCATCTTCAGGGAAGTGTCGTGTCATCGCAATGGACCAAGGAAGCAAAAAGTAGGCTATTTTTAAAGTTTTAAAGTAGTTTACTTATATCAATGCCATCTCTTTTCTTTTAAACTCTCTTCAATCAAATTATCCTGTTTCATTTCATTTTCTTCCTGCACGTATTTCCTAAATTTAATATTATCTAAATCTAATAAACCATGATACAACTAAGAATTTTCATCTTTTTTTTTTTTTTTTTTTTTTAATCTTTTATTTACATTTTATGGTTGCCCTAATTTATCAGTTCAGCTACCTTGACTGAGAAATTACCTCACAAACATGACAGTCAATATATTAATAACACATGTGATTTTTTAGTATTAAGCATCATTGAAATCAGGATATATGACAAGTTTTTTATTATAACAGTTATTGTAATTTATTTCTTCAACATATGTATACTTCACTTAAATGCATTGAAATACTGATTATTAAATGATGATGAATGAAAACTAAGCAAACACCATAAATGGCAAAAATATGTAATAATTCTTTTGGGTTAATTTTTCGAGTAACTTTATAAATTGAATCTATATTTTTTTTGGTTTAATGAAATTTGCAAAGATTTTGATGCTGCTCACAAAACTTTAATTGTATCTAAAACAAAGTTTTATAGCAGTCATTCACTCATTTTGTATCATGATTGAAGCAATTTTATAAAATATATCTAATTTTGATGAAATATTTATTAATATTTAAAAACTACATTTGTTGACATTGACAATTTTATTATGAATTGATTGGTTAATTTGCACAAGTCTAATTAAAAATATTTGACTAGTCTTGCTAATTAAGGTAATTTTTCTTTTTTATTGCAACAACAAATTGTTGAAACGATATTTTATTTTATACTCCCTAAACATGAAGTTTAGTATCAAATTATAAATTTCACATAAAATAATAGTTTAAATTCTTTGTAAATTATGTTATTGTTAAAGTATTAAGGGGAACTTTCTAATTATCATCTCCGAAAGCTGAAGCCGATGTTGTTCTGTGGGGAATTTTGCTTCGTTATAACTCATTAACTAATACCTATTTTTTAATTCTGTTTTCACATTCAGAAAATTTACAGCTATTAAACAGGTTATCACTTTCTAAAAATTGATTTTCTTAATTTTTAAGATTTCATTTTTAAGCTAAAAAGTGCAAACTTTCACATTGTAAAAATTCACATTTAACTTCAAAATAAAATATTTAAAAAAAAAAAAAAAAAATTTTTTTTAGAAAGTGATAATCTGTTTAATAGTTGTGAATTTTCTGAATGGAAAAATGGAACAAAAATATGTATTTGTTGAAGAGTTATAATAATAGGGCGAAAAATTCACCATAGAAAATTACTTTGGCTTCGGCTTCCAGGTACAATAAATAGCGAGTCCTCTTGAGTGTATTTGAACAATACTTTATATGAAACCATACTAAATACTCTGCTGTCTGAAAATGCTGAGTAATAATCTAATTTAGACAGTTATTTTTTATTGGCAATGCTAATGCAAAAGGAGTTAAGAAATGAAGAACCACAAAATAATAATTTAACTTACAAGAAACACTCACGAACTGTGACACGCCGATCGTAACCAAATTTTATAGGTAGTTAAAGGGTATGAAGATATACACTCCAACCAATTTATATCAGCACACATTACTTCTGAACAGAGATATTTGTGTTTGAAGTTAGAACTATTTTTATCCATTATTGTGACATCATTCAATATATCTATTTGACTTTTCCTTTTCCCTACCAAACACGCACTGCTGATAATAAATAAATAAATGAAATTATAGCAGTGAAAAATATTTTTAAATAAGTCAAAGAAATTAGCAAGGTACTTCTAATAAGTAGGAATCGTAGAAATTATTTTTTTATAAGTTCTATATATATAATTATGTATGCATTATTATTATTATTATTTAATATTAAGAATTGTTACTTTTTCTTTCAGGTATAATAATTCAACATTTTCCAAAATGTCAAATATTCTTCAGAGGTCATTATTTTCTTCCATTAAAATAATCAAAAATTACATTAAACCAACTGCAGCTGCTAGATCATTCACTACAAGTAAAACATTGACTGACAATTATGAAGGGGATGGTAAAACAACAGTTACTATATTAAATAGAGAATATAAGCATTTAATTATGATAGATACATATAACAGTTATGGATTTAGACTGAATAATGGCATATTTGCTTTTGGTCCATTGGCTGTTTTTCCAAAAACTATTCTTCAGTGGAATGTAAACACTCTGGGAGAGTTAACACCAGAATCATTGTCTTTGTTCTGCCTTTTGGAACCAAAAATAGATATTTTAATAATCGGAACTGGTGATAAAATATTGCTACCCAGTAAAGATGTTTTAAAGTATTTAAAATCGAACAAAATAAGTGCAGAAATTTTACCAACAGACCAAGCATGTTCAACTTTCAATTTTCTGAATGCTGAAGGTCGATGTGTTGCAGCAGCATTGATTCCACCTGAAAGTGTGACAATATATGAAGAAGAACTGAAAATTTTAAAAGAGGTTGAGGCTATTGATGACTTCTCTACTTCATTACCCAGAATCCAAAGATAATTTGCTTTTTTTAAAAAAATAGTGAAAATAAAATGTTAGAAATGTATGCCTTCTTTGGTTCTTTTTTATAATTTGCAATTCAATGTTATTTATAGAAATGTTTTAATTTGCAGATAGAAAAAGTGTATATGTTATACTACCACCTTGAAAATAATTTTAAAAAATCTGTTTCAAATTTTAAAAACAGATTAAATTTGTTTATAAAATACTTGTTTGCTTCTATATAACTTGTTTTAACCCATTCATGGTCACGCCATTTTTAATTTTTTCATTCCGAAGCCATTTTAGTGGGGTGTGTTTTATATAGTTTTAAGTCATTAAGTACTATTAATATTACAAATTTATCAGGAATACTGAGAAACTGATTGTTTTCTATTTAGCAAATTCGTAGCAATAAATAAATGATTCAGAAGTAAAAAACTCTGACCGTGTCTACACGTTCATGACCATGAAAGGGTTAAAACATTAACATTATTATTCGGATATTTATATTAAATTTCTTTTATAAACTTAAGTATTGAAATTTCTGTTGGCTTTATTCCAAAGACAATGTTAAGCTTTCAATATATGTTTGTATATTATATATCAAAATTGTTTAATATTTATATTAAAAAGCAGTGGATTTAGAATAATTTTTAATTGATGTTCTATTAAAAAAAAAAAACTTTTATTGCACTTGATGTTGATGAGTAGTATTTTCGTCGAGAGAACGTCAACTTCATCAGATCAAAAATGTGGCAAGACATTGACAGCTCTTTCCAGAGTTGATTGAGCCTAGGTTCCCTGGACTAAAGTACTACTCATCAACATCAAGTGTGATAATAGGTATTTTATTTTTTAATACTGTTTTAAAAATTCTTTTTTTTTTTATTTAACAGATTAAGTTGATGTGATTTGCCATATTATTGAGATGTAGTCTACTATGAAAAATCCTAATTAACAGATAAGCTTTTGGAAGAAATTTAATATAGCTATTATTTTGTTAATTAACAACTCCTCTTTAATCTTACCAATAAAAAATGCATTTCTGAATTGTAAAGTCAGCAGTAGTTTGAGAAAAATAGTATTTCTTGTGTATGAAATACATAAATATTTATGCAATTTGAAAATGCCAATGTAAAAATATTAAACACAAACTGTAGTTTTGGTAACATAAAGCGTACCACCATCAAGGCAGAATGACGAGGTGGTTTATTGCTCTTATATGTAGATAGGGAAGTGAATTTTAGAATCAGAATATCAGCTAATATGAATTTAAGAAACTGGAGATGTTAGTCAATAGGAATTTGGAATGTAGAAAGCTATGTAAAAAATAAGAATATGTGGATTTTATGCAATATTTCCAACAATTCGAGACAGGGAGTATAGCAAAATCATAATGATATTTTTATGATTTTTATAGGTATTGAAAGGTTCCAGAAAATCAAGTTCATGTAAGTGTTTAAGACAACAGATTATTTTAGCTGAATTAAAGTTGAAGGCATGGTTATTTTCCCAATAATGCTTTGCAATGGCTGACAAATCGGCCATAGGAGAGTTTATTAAGATAGGCCTAAACACTTACATGAACTCGATTTTCTAGAAGCCTTCCATATCTATGAAATACAGAAAAGTGTCATTAATTGTGATTTTTTTTTTTTTTTTTTTTTTTTTTTTTTTTGTACCCCCCTCTTTCAGATTGTTGGAAATATTACATAAAATCCACGTATTCTTAATTTTTACATAGCTTTCTACATCCCAAATTTCTATTGGCTAATACCTCTAGTTTCTTAAATTCCTGTTGGCTGCTATGCAGACTCTAAAATTTGCTTCCTTATCTGTATATAAGAGCAATAATCCACCTCATCATTCTGCACTGATGATGGTATGCCTTTACAGTACTAAAATTGCAGTTTGCGTTTAAAATTTTTACATTGGCGTTTTCAAAGTTGTGTAAATATATTTCTGTTCAGCTTCAAGTCTGGTTATATATTCTGTGAAATACATACTTATTAAATACTAGACATGGTTTTTGAATCCTAAAAAAGCAGTAGAGCTTTTATTTTTAGTTAGAAAATTATAGCCTACTTTGTTTGGATATGTTTCATATTGTTACTTAAAATATTTATTACTTATGATAGGGTTTGACATATATAGGCCACTTAAATTTTGTAATTGGCGATCCATTTTTTTTTTTCATTTTTTTTTTTTTTTTTTTTTTTTTTTAAATAATCATCAGCATCTTCTATATATTTAATTTTTCTTATTTTGATACTGAAATCAATAAAATAGCACTAAAAATTAGAATAAGTTTTATTAAAAAACTTTATTCATATTCATTTTAATTATAAATTTACATAACTCAAGAAATAACCATCTTCATTGAAGAACATGATATAGATTGTTTTTCTATGTTAAATCACAAATTAAATTTAAAGATATATAAAGTGTAACTTTAAAAATAGATAACTTGAAAATAAAATTGTACTGTTTATTACCATACTAGTCAATATTCTTTCTTAATCTTACAATTACACATTTTAAATTAATATTAAATTACCTTTTATATTAATGTTATATGGTTACCATAAATTTTTCCTGGCTATCCAGTATTTTTAAATTTGTTGAAGTCTGCTTATGGATATTATCTCCTCAGTCATAAAATGAATCAAATTATTGTTAAATATTGTAATCTAGAATTGCTTTTCAAATTTTTATAGTTAATCTCTGATAATTTAATACTTAATCAAATACAGTAGAACCCCTATAATCCAAAATTCTGGTTAATCTGAACCGATTTTATTTTTGAAAATTACACTACTTGAACAAATTAACTGAAAAGATTGAAATTGTACAGTGCAGCCACTTATCCTAAAACTAGCAGGGAGGACGCGTCCAAAATGTTGGAGGGATGCCAGCTTGACCGACAGTTTGAAATTTGGAAAACATCCATTAATTCCGCGCTCTGTGTTATTGCTCATTTTCTCTGAGCTAGATGACTGTCGCCCCTATTTTAGCAATGGACTCGTTGAGTTAGCACTTGCGCAGATGCTTCCATGGTTTCATGAAATGTGGTCAAAGAATACTAAAAACAAAAAAGTACTTACTTTTTCAGCATGCATAATTTTGTACATATTAAAGAAACTTTTGCAATAATTAAAAGATCACATTTACATTTAATAAAAACATTACATTAACACATCACATACATATTAACGATCTTTTGTGGTGAAGAAATTTGTCCGATTTGTCTGACGAAAAGATGTCATTCTCGATGAGGAAGTAATATTATACCGTCTCATAAACATAATGTCTGTTGCATTTTCACTCTGTTCTACATAACGCAGTGCTATTTCTAGCCATTTGCAGCTTCAGAATGTGAAACGAGAACATTCTCTGGCTCATCAGCTTCTAGATCAGAATCATCTTGTGGCTTATTCTGAACTAAAGCAATAATATCTTCATCTGTATGTAACTGATTGGCTTCAGTATCACAAGACAACCACTCAGTTGCAGTTTGTTCAGTTGCGTCGTCACAGCCTGGGATACATTTAATAAGCAGAAGAATTTCGTTTTTGTTTGCTACTCCCTGATTAACATCACTAGAATCAGCTAAACTTGGCCATAACTTCTTCCACGACTTAACTAAACAATTTTGTGTAATGTTGTAGCATGACTCCGATACTCAGTAAATTATATCTTTTATTGCGACATTCTGCATAATTTGCCTCATAGGCATATAGAGACAGAACTATCATCGCTTTTAATCAGTTTTCGAAGAAGCATCTTCCTGTAGTTGCATTTTACATTTTGTAATACTCCTTGGTCCATAGGGTTATGGACTAAGCTGTTACATTAGGAGGTAGAAAAACTGCTTTTATATTTCCACAACACAATGATGTCGCTGCTGGATGAGATGGAGCATTATCCAAAATTAGTAAAGCACGGTTTGGGAAATTGTTCATTTTATTAAATTTTTCTACTGCTGGAACAAACTGCTTTTTGAACCATTCTTTAAAAAAACTGGATGGTCATCCATGCTTTTTTCTGATTCCTGTAAAATATAGGAAGTGATTTCATGTTCACATTTTTTAATGCTTTAGGTTTCTTTGATATCCCTATGAACATGAGTGGTAATTTATTATCACCTGTTGCATTAGAGCATGCTAAGACTGTCACTCTTTCTTTACTCATTTTAAAGCACCTGGGGCACAAAACTCCTCTTGAGAAGCAAGACTTTTTGTGGCAGCGCTTTAAAATTTCGGCCACTTTCGTCACAGTTGTACACTTGCTGTGGTAAATAATTTTTGGATGAAATCAAATCATCAAATTCTTTTATAAATTCTTCAGCAGCCATATAATCAGAAGTTAATTTTTCTCCAGTTATGCGTAACTGGTGAACTTCATGTCTTTTTTCCCAACGATCTAACCATCCGTTAGATGAAGCAAATGTACAGTCTTCATCTATTAAAGTGTTCAGTTGTTGTGCCTTATCTTGGATAAACTAACCACTTATTGGCATCCCTTTTTGTCGCCCTTGTGAAAACCAAAGATAAAGAGCTTCATCAATATTTTCATATTGTGACACTTTCAGTGTTTTACGTTTTTTAAGCGTGCTTTCCGATGTTGTTGAAATGAACTGTTCAATTTTGCTGTGGATCTTTCTCCATTCACTAATTGTTGCTTTGCCGATGCCAAATTCAGCAGCTAATTTCGTGGCTGATTCTCCTTGTCTGAACGTGTTAGCACATATAATTTATCTTTTAGTGAGCATACAATATGTTTCCGTTTATTTGAACATAATTGAAATGCTTAAAATATGAATTAAAATTAATCAATGCACTTAATGTTATCCGAACAAAACAAGTGATTTCGATTTTACAGAAGAGAATGACATGCCTGTGAGACACATATTCCTACAAGAATGAGCTATCAGGACAAAGGATGATTCCATTCTCAGAAAATTAGGGGTTGCAAGATACGCGAGACTGTACGTGGGGGAAGAAAGAAAAAATTCTTTAGCCTCTGCCGTCACAGCTCACTAGTTTCACAGAATGTCTCCTCTCAGTCTCTTCTCCGTATAATAGTAAGTAAGAATATAAGGTCATTTAATACAGGAGCACATCCATTATTCTACTGAAAAGGAGAGAGATATGTACACATTCTCCCTTTCTATTACTTTTGAATAAAAGAATCTAAGAAATACTAGTACTGTGTACATACTTATAACAGTTTTTTTTTTAGCACACATCTTTCTTTTCAATTTTTATCGACTATCGGATAATCCGAAATTTTTTAATCCAAACAGGCACCAGTCCCAATTAGTTCGGATTAGCGAGGTTCTACTGTATTGACAAATATTTGAAGAATACTTGACTCTGTAAAAAAGTGTAAGTAAATATGAGTATTGGCTAAAGAGTTGTAAAAATAGTTGATAGAAAATGTAAGCTCCAAATAACTATTAAAAAAAAAAATCTATTACTAATACAAATTTTAATAATAATATTGATAAAATATTTAAGTTTTAAATTTACGAATGTAAAATAAATTGATCATGTCTTTCCATATAGTTAATTACAAATGCTTTTAGTAATTTATTTAAGCTTACAGAGGGTGTTCACACATTTTTGTAACGAGTTTGACCTTCTGCTTGAACTTCAATTTTTAAATAAAAATGTGACTGTCATCAAATTGGAATAGGGTTTAACTATTAAAACCTGAATAAACTACTACGTCAGAAACGCCAAAGAAAAATATTTGAGATGCATACAGCTGTTTCGGTAGCCTTAAGCATATCGTCTTCAGTGCAAAAAGAATTCTGAATCTGAAGAAGTGCTCGTATATATAGGAGTGGGACCGAATTTAGTTCAACCAATAGGATTACGGGAAAGGTGGGGAGTGTAGCCAATAGGAATTTAGTAATGTTAGCTGTGTAAACAGTAGAAAAATTAAGAAAATGTGGACTGAATGTAAAATTTCCAACAATCGGACAAATAGGGAACAGCGAAATCACAATTTACAAGGTTTTTAAAATTTTTATAAACATGAAAAGCTTCAAAGAAATCGAGTTCATGAATGGATTTAGACATGTTCCGTATTTGTCTATTGGAAATTTTACATTCAGTCCACATTTTCTTAATTTTTCTACTGTTTACACAGCTAACATTCCTAAATTCCTATTGGCCATACTCCCCACCTTTCCCGTAATCCTATTGGTTGAACTAAATTCGGTCCCTCTCCTATATATACGAGCACTTCTCCAGATTCAGAATTCTTTCTGCACTGAAGACGATACACTTAAGGCTACCGAAACAGCTGTATGCATCTCAAATATTTTTCTTTGGCGTTTCTGACGTTGTAGTTTATTCGGGTTTTAATTTTCCAACGCCAAGTCTCCTGTTATTATATGGTTTAACTATGTTATGCAGCATTAAAAATATTTTTAACTATATGTTTGAGCTTTCCAAAGAGAAATACTGCTATGCGGTTATAAAATAACGATGTGAAAAGTACAGATTCAATATTTTTATATGTAAAGTAAAGGACATATTTAATAAAAAAGTAAATAAATTTTTGCATTATACTGATGAAAAGGCAAAAAATGCATACCCAACAAAGATATATACATCTCTTATTAAATCTGAAATCGCACCTCATGTTTAAAAAAAAAAAAAAAAAAAAAAAAAAAAAACTAACCAACGATGGTCAATAGCATTAGGCAGCAAAATTCGAACATCTGAAGACGACCGCAATGAGTGTCGAAATATATAATAATGCTGCATTTTAAAGGATTTTAAGGTATTTTAAAAGTTTTTAAATGTTAACTGTGCACTTTTATTTTGAAAAAGTTCCTCATCCAACATACTTTTTTGTAGAAACTGTTTTGTAACAGTTTATACAAGAACTTTTATGCAAGACCTTTTATTATAAAGTTCTTTTGAAAACTTTTACAGCAGAACTTTTAAAATGAAAGTTCTTCCAAAATATATTTCACCAGGATGTTTATATACAAGTTCTTTATTACAAAACTCAACTCCTGCGAAGTTATCCTGTTATTTTTAATTGTGGTTAATATGAAGCACACATTTTTATTTGAATCTTTAAAAAGGTGGAAGAGGAGAAATTAGTATCCATTATTAGGTTTCGTTTCTGTGTGAAAATATGTGTGAAATATTATTTTTAGCAAATTCTTGTTTTAAGAAACAGGATATTAATCTCCCCCCCCCCCTTCATTCAATGCAAAATATAATTAAGGAAATAATTGAAGTAGAATTTGACTAATGAAGCCAGTTGCTGAAGGTAATTATTTTGTTGCTAAAATTTTTATTTCAATTTTAAACTGTAAAATTAAAATAACTCCTTTTACACGTAAAATATGTTTTGAGAGGCTTACAACCAAGTTTGATACATTAGGAAAAGTATCAGAGGCATATCATATTTACGTTAATACATTTATTAATTTTCTGATATTTTCTGTATTTTTTTTTTTTTTTTTTTTTTTTTTAAGCAATAGATATGTAATAGAAACTTTCTATGTCAATCCCTTATAAATTTTTTAATTATGCAATAACTTCTGAGTTTATCACAGCAGACATGCAGATAAAAGTTTCTTAGAATATTGTTCTGATTAAATATCTAAATCAGGTCTGTCCAACCCAAAAGAGGTACCGTAAAATCCCAAAAGTAACCTCTCCCTTGAATGTAAGCCCCTCCCCCTTTCTTGCCGAAAGTGAAATTCCATTTTCTTAAATATAACCTCTCCACACTTTTTATCCATCCTAATACTGGGCGTACATACAGAGTGCTGGTAAATCTATCTTTCACCGTTTAATACAAACCCAGGGGTAGACTGGCCCACTGGCTGGTGCACCTTCATGGGCGATAGTCAGGAAATTTTTGACTTTTTTATTAGACTATTTTCACCATTCTCATGCCTTAGGTGAAAATGAATGAGGGCCCAGTGCACCCTGTCCCTGTGCAAACCTTACTGCCAAGTGAACGCCCTCTTACAAGGGAGATAAGAATAAGTAAATTTGCTATTGAAACTTGAAACCAAACCAAGCTTAAATTAAAGAGCATGGTCGAAAACATAGTTAGAGTACAAAATATGCACGGCAACCTCCATGAATCGAGATATGACCATAGAAGTTTCAGCTGTTTCTATAAAAACACAAACTGTATCAAGAAAGCATGGTGCAGTGGTAGTGTGTTTGACTCATGTGTAGGAGCTACTGAGAATGAGTCTCGGCAAAGTCATTTTATATTTTAATTTTTTTATTTCAACTAATTATTATTTTTTACATTTTTAATTAAATTAATTATTTATTATATTAAAATTTAATATTTATTACATTAAAGTGGTCTTTCTTCCTTTTTTTTTTTTTTTTTTTTTAGTATACCAATTAATTATTAACCAGGATTAAAAAAATTACACATTTATTTATATAAAAGAAACTGTGTTTAAATTTACAAGTATGGTTTCTAATTTGTATTGAGTATGATTAAAAATATAAAATTGATGAAAGCATAAGCATTTTTCACAACGAGAACAAGAAATATAAGATGAATGATCACAATTAATTCATTACAGTCTTGTTCACTGTCAAATACTGTCATCACTGTCATCATATCAAGAACATTCTGTTAAATATTTAACTTTTTGTTGATGTTACTAGATTTGTAAAATTCATATGTTCCCAGATTTTGGAATTTTTGAGATGTAAACTAATTATAAATTAGTGAAATCATTTTAAGAAAATTTGTCCTTCTGCTCAATTTCATTGTCAGTTTCTCTGACGGCATCAAGTTTGACAATTGTTTAATAAAATGTCTGGAAATAATCTGGTGTGTCACTCACACGACTTTCTCTTACCCTGAAATTTAATACTATAAATACAGGTTGCAGATTTATAGGTAAGATAACGAGCACTGTTATGTAAACCTATGTTAGACAATTCATATTAGGCTTCTGAAGAGTTTTATATGATAATTAGTTCTGTGTGAGGGGGGCTGCCGCCCCCCTCAACCCCCCGTTTCATTAATGCACCTACATTTATATAGAATTTAATTCGGTTATTAAAAAATATTTCTCTTTTTAAAAAATAATTTATTAAAATTATAATTTATTAAAAAAATTATCTTTTATGATAAGGCAGACGATTTCCATATTAGAGAAGTAGTTTAACACCAAATATCCAAAAGAATCAATTTTATTCTCAATATTAAAAAGAAAAAAAAAAGTATGATTTTTTTTCAAAGTTTTTTTTTCGTTAAAAGTAAAAAAAAAAAATCGATAACTTTGTTTTAAATTATCGCAGATCGATGGTTCAAGCATTCGTTTTAAAGGTATTTTCGAGCTCTTTTGAAAGATACCCATCATGAAAATTTACTCCTCTAGAGGGGGGACTTCCCCCCCCCTCAGGGGGGGGAGGCGAGGCTCCTACATACACAAAAAAAACTTCCCAGTTAACTGTCTCTATTACAAAAAATATATATTTGGTTTAGTGCAGTCTATAGACGTTAAACTCTATTTTCCTGCAATTTCCCCCATAGACATAATGTATTAGAATTCTCTTGATTGTCCCTGTACACGAACCATTTGCTTGATCTTAACGAAAAGCTTACTGTAGCATCCCTATATGATACACATTTAGAATACCAAGTTTGAACTTTCTGCCATAATTTGTTTTTGAGATATGCTGATAACAGACAGACACACACACCATTTGCTAAAAACATGATTTTCGTATTCAGGGGACCTCAAAACGTGTAAATATAACAAAATCTCGCGTTCGAAAATTTGAGCCAAAAACAATACTTTCTCTACCTTATGGGTAAGAGAAAGTAAAAAAGTGAAATGAGAAATAGTTGAGCAATAGCTGTTGCTCATTCAGGATTTTTTATACAAAAAATTCTATAAATAATAACAGAATTAAAATCAGACTATCAACTCAACTCTTGCTATTAGTAAAGTCGATAAAAAATCATAATTAAAATTTTACATAAAACACTAGCATAGATCATTAACAAAATTTTCTCTAAATGTAGTACAAAAGTGTTTCCCTTTAAATTATTCTCTTCCCTTAATAAAAAGAAGGTTAAAATTAAAAAAATAATTGTCTGCGGTGAAAAAAACCCTTTGTAATATAAAAAATATATTCTCTTAAAATAATAATTTAATTTAATTAAAAATGTAAAAAATCAAAGTTGAAATAAAAATTTAGAAAAGGAGAATGTCTTTGATGGTGCTCAATGTCAATACCTCCTGCAATCGAGTCAAACACGCAACCACTGTACCATGCTTTCTTGCTGCAGTTTTTATAGAAACAGCTAAAACTTCTAAGGTCATTATCTTGATCCATGGGGGTTTGTTGCACAAATTTTGCATTCTACCTTATGTTTTTGACAATGATCTTTAATTTAAGCTTGGTTTAGTTTCAGTAAAAATCTTACTAATTCATACTTCCCTTGTTAGTCTTACAATGTAATGATGCTCTCATTGAATTATGAAAGAAAATATTAGCTCAAAAAACAAAGACATTATTTTATGAGGCCAATAGAAGTATCTGCAACATGACAGGACTTGCAGAAATGGCTAGATTAGTCAGCATCCTCTCTGTAATACAGAGAGTTTTACTTGTCAATTAATTATTATTTTTTTTTCATAAAAAAACAAAGCCATGACAATGACATGCATTTTATTTTTGTTTTTAATGATAGAATTTATCCTTTTTAACATTAAAAATAAAAACTGTCATTGTGGGAGATCATGACTGTAAGTACCATTTACTGGAATAGCAAATCTGTGATAAAAATGAGTGGATAAGAGTGGTGAATTCAAAAGACTGGAGGAAAGTTTTCATCTTGTGCTATTTTTCAAAGGTAAGTGCAGAATGTATACTGTAAAGTAAAAATCTTGTTTCTTTGTTTAATGCTTTTTAATAACTCAATTCTCCATCATTGTTGATGCAAACTGCTTCAAACTGTATTGCCAATTCATTTGATGGAGCATCAAATATAGTAAGTGAAAAGTACAATGGCGTTCAGCAAAACTCAAGGATCTGGTGCATAATCACGTATATACTTGGTGCTATACACATATTTTAAAACTTGTGGTGTCTGATTTGTCCTAATGCTTATGTGCCCCAAACAATACTATTTTTCAGACTGTTGCAAGAATCTCAAGTATTTATTATAGAATTGCCCAAGAGCTTGACTGTGTATCTGGACCAAAATTCAAAGGTTCGCTTAAGTGCAATAGCAGCAACTAAGTGAAAGGCGAGCAGTGATGCTGCTACCAAGATCTATGGCTCTTCAACTTACTAGGTTCAGAGATACAGAAGAATCAAGACCCAAAAAGGAGTTTTTCTTGACCTAGTTGTAGCTCTGAGTGTTATAAGTAATTCCAGCGAATTCAATTCAAAGACAAGAAATCAAGCTAATGAAGAGCAAGAAATTAAGCTCTTCTAAGTTTCTATCTTTTAAAACAGTTTTGGTTTCTATGATTTTTATTTTACGAATCTTTAGTTCAACAACACTTTATCAAACCATTTACAGAAATAAACTTGGACTCTGCACCAAACTTCTTCATTTATTGCTACAACCCAAAAGGCTCTGAAAGAAAACCAAAAGGAGTTTGATAAAATATTAAAATCTGCAAGAAGGTTTGTTTTGTACATGAATGCAGCAATTGGTAGGAAAATCATGACAAATCTTTTCCTGGTTGCAGAAAGGCTGAGTCTGGAATCGAAGCTTCCTTAGAAAAGAACTGAATGAATAAAAATAATGCACGGTGATTCATCAGAGGATGCCTTCATTAAGTCAAGTAAAGAAGAGAAGTTTAAGGTCAGAGTATTTTGTAGGGTGAAATAAATCAGAGTATGAATATGACATTTACTGATCAAAAGAACTTGCACTTAGGCCTTGCGTATTTCGCCTGACATGGATTTTCTTCCTAGCTCAAGAAAGATAGAATACCAAAGACTGCACTTGATAAATTTTGCTTGTTGATTGGAGATACTGACAAAACAAAAAGAGGAGTTAATCGTACTAATTGATGTTTGGCCTCAGATAAGCACTAAAATATATGAATGTTATGAAGTGCAGAATCAGATAAAAGTGAAGATTCTGACACTTGAAAGAAGAAGAATGCAAAATTTGTATTAAGTGTGTGTATAAGGTTATATTCGACAATAACATGAATTCAATATTATACATAGAACTTTATAAAATGTGTAAACATCTTTTAACTATCCCCTTGACACAAATCAGCTATGAAAGGGCCTTCCTACCATTAAGTTTATTAAAACCAGACTAAGAACAACATTATCTCAGTCAAACCTTGAGGTTTCTTCTTGTGATGCATTGAAAGGGAAAAGCTTGCAACAATCGATAATTTAATAACAAGCAAATTTTGTCGCAAAAGCTCTAAGATGAAGAGTCTCTTAGTATTTTAAGGCTTGAGTATAATTCACATTGCAATAGACAGTAGTATGTATGTAATTGTAATATTACATAAGTAAAAAAAAAAGTTGCATTGTTGAACACATTGCTGTAATTTATTTTACATTTCACACTGTTGCCACTATTTCATGTAAAAATAAAAAACAATGCAGGAATGTAAAAAAAAATGTCCATACAGCTAATGTTAAAAGGGTTAAAATTTGATTAAAAAAACAGCTAATTAAAATTTAATAACTAAAAATACATCATTATGTGTCCGTCCTGTCAAATAGTATGTGTGCAAAATTTGGAACCGATAGCTCAAAGGATAAAAGAATGTGTAGCAAACAAACACGCAACTTTAGCAGACCATTATGTAAAATATTATCATTTATCTGTGGGAAAATGCCTGAACCATCCTTTTTCCATTATATATAAACTAATGGTCGACTTGTGCCCACCAAAAGTCCAAGGTATGTGCTTTCCCAGAGGACCTAGTCTCCGTACAATAATACTTTCTATCTTCAAGTCTTCAAGGCCAGTGCTGCTACACTTTTGGAAAAGAAGGGGTTACATTCAGGATTTTATGGTATGTATATACAGTTCAGTTATTAAATTACTTTAAACAGAAAGATGGTAAAATATAATGCAATACACACATACATACTTTTCAACATATACAGACTTGTATAATGTTTGATTCTAATTTACTAGTTAATAATTTTATGGATCCTAATATGAAGCCATGACTTGCAAGCCCCAACATGCTTCAGTTAACAGTCACTATATTATCTATAATGTTTTCATTCATAAAAGTTGAACAGATTTCTTAATTTCTTGTTGTGTGTTGACAGAATATATCATTTTATAAATTGCATGAATTGTGCCACATGCAGCAAAACTACTCAGTGAGATGCTTGTGGTCTGGGGGCCACAGGTTTGTCACGTATGATCTGAATAATCCATTCAATGTATTTTTTTTTTTTTTTTTAAATTATAAATACTTATGCATCTTAAATATTATGAAACATTTTTTTTTTTTTTTTATTATTTAATTTAGAAATTTATTCATCAACCCTGAAAGTTCATTTCAGAAAATTTTGGAGTGGAAGGCTGATTTTTTATACCAACTATGTGAAAAATACAAGAACCGGGAATCTAACCAAAGCAGAAGGCCCGTTCGATTCCCGACTCTGGTATTTTTCACATAGTTGGTATAAAAAATCATCAGCCTTCCACTCCAAAATTTTCTGAAATGAACTTTCAGGGTTGATGAATAAATTTCTAAATTAAAAAAAAAAAAAAAAAGTAGTCTATTGAACTTGTGCCATGAATATTAATGTCACTTGATATAGCTGTGTTTACAGACTTGGTGACTTTGCCAACGAATGTTATGTGAGAAATGCCTAGTTGGTAATCAGCCAGGGTAGCTCAATGGTTTGAGCAACCGCATGTAAAGTGGAAGGCCCGGGTTCCATTCCCGGCTCTGGTATTTTTCACATAGTTGGTATAAAAATCAGCCTTTCACTCCAAAATTTTCTGAAATGAACTTTCAGGGTTGATGAATAAATTTCTAAATTAAATTAAAAAAGAAAAAAAATTGTGGTCTATTAGAGTTGTGCCATGAATATTAATGTCACTTGGTATAACTGTGTTTACAGACTCTGTGACTTTGCCAACGAATGTTATGTGAGAAATGCCTAGCTGGGTAGCTCAATGGTTTGAGCATCCGCATGTAGAGCGGAAGACCCGGGTTCAATTCCTGGCTCTGGTAATTTCCACATAGTTAGTATAAAAAATCAACCTTCCACTCCAAAATCTTCTGAAATTATGAAACATGTTCTAAAATTTTACAACAAATTACATATACACTCACTAAAAAATTATTCATCAAAATATATTTTCTTGCTTCATAACTAATATTTTTGTAAATGCACATATAATAAATATAAAAGTAATAAAATATATTAATTTACCTGCATATAATTTGTAAGTGAATATTACATTTATTTTTAATGTCAGGAAGGTTTGAAATTCTCTTAATATGTAAAATTTCTTCAATAATGACGAGAAAGTATTGTATGTTATGTTTTACAGAGATGGAGAATAAATGAAAAATAGATTTAATAATCTAAATGTTTAATGCATTTATATTTTGCTATACAGCAGAAACTTTCAAACAATCCATAAGATGCAATATTTAGCATTTAAAAAAAAAAGAATCAAACTGAAAAGTTACATAATGGATAAATTATAAAAATTAATTCTTAACAGATTATGGAACAACTTGCAGGTTGATCCACAACTCTATTTGGCAATTTTTTTTATTTTTATTTTTTTGTGATTATGGTGAAATGCGATTTTCGGAAATGGTTGCCATGGGTTCCAAATGTAAACAAATGTTACAAAGAATACAGAACGACATTGTTATCGTTCAGAACGGTGCCAAAATAAAATGGCCAAATAGAATTGCGGACAACCTGCAAGTTGCAGTCAGATTATGAGAGAGAGGAGGAAAATAACTTGTCATGGCATTAATGTTGAATACATACAAAAATACAGATAACCACATTTTTGGGTATCTTTTACACCCAAATAATAATAATAAACAATTGCATTTGATAAAGTCAAGGTATAAATGTGATAAAATAAATATGTTAATCAAATGGCATTATGTATGACATAATAATGTTTGTAAAAAAATGTACAAGTAAAATGTGTATATCTTCCACTTAAATGTTATTTTCAATATAGAATTCAATACATATATAGCAATTTACATTGTACTATCATTTACAAAATTTAAATATCAATGAAGAGTGTAGTTTAAAAAGTGTATAAACTTTATTATTATAAAATATTTATTACAAAGATGGAAGGATACATAAATATATTTATTGCTATCAAATTGAAATTTGATAGCTTTAGATTTTCACTTCCTTATGCAAAGTAAAGGAGGGTTAATCATGAAAGACTAAAATATGTTGTATTTCACATAATTTAAAAATGGTAGGGTAGAATGTTGACAATTTGTATTTGAAACGGCTGTGATAATATCAAGTAACAGAAGAGCATCTACCCTTTCAGTTATTACATAATAGACCTAAAAATTACGATTTTCAGTTACTTCACCACTTATTTATTTATTTGATAACTGAAATAAATAAAACACTTTTTAAAATTGTCTGATTTTTATTAAAGGTCTGTTTTAAGTTTGCTGATTTTTGCAAAGGTATTATTTTAAAATCATTGATTTTTGTGAATCTAAATTTTTCTTAGTTCCTTAAAAATATTTTTTTCATTGTCACTTGATAAAATTTTATTTTTATTTATTTATTTTTTTTTTTTTTTTTGGGGGGGGGGGGGATTCAATTATTTTGCCGATACTAAAGAGAATGTTTCATTTTACAAAGCTGATTTCCAAAATATATGATTACTTTATTGCTATAATAAATTTTCTGCTATTCTGGTTTTTACTTTTGTGACTGATTTATGAAATGTGGGATTGGTTTGTGCTTAATTGGTGAAATGAACAATTTTCATCTGAAATTAATTTGTTTTGAAGGTAATGAGAGAAAAAAGTGGTGAGTTGTTTAATTTTTTTAAATCACTACTATTTTAACCATTACATAGCCTACCATTTTAGAGATAGCCATGATAATTCAAAAAGGCTTAACAATAAAATGTTGAAAATCAGTATTAAGAATTTGTTTAATCCTAATGTGTAATTTTTGTTTATGTATCTCCATTTTTTGATCGCTACTTGGCCTTCTGTTTTTATAATTGGAAAATATTTTATTTATAGTACATTTACATACAAGGAAGCCACATGGTGTTCACATAACATTAAAAATATATATATAAATTGAATTTTTAAATATTTTTTTAGCAAAAATATCACCTAGTATAATTTCAAGCAGATTCTCCTATAAAAGTAAAAAGTATACTTAAAAGGAATAATTTAATATATTATTGCATCAGCCAACTTTTAAAATTTATCTATAGATTAAGTATGTTTACAGCAAAAATTATTTATCAAGAAACAGTAGCATTTAACAAAAACTTCATTTGCTTCTTTTTTATTTTTATATTTACATTATATCTAAACTAAACAATTTTGCTTTAGAAAGAAAATAAACCTTTTTCTTTTAAATCCTCTCTCAACTAACAAAGAAAATTTGTTCTTTAATTAATTTTACATTGACATTTTAAGAAATAAAGATGAAATAATTCTGTACCCCAGAGGTAAAAGACTCTAAGACTAGAAAATATAATTTTTTAGGTATGATATTATAATGTATTACATTACTCATGAATAAAGAAAATTGACATTGTTTTATTTTCCACTGTCCTTTCTACTTGACATAGTGCTTAATGCCTCTATAAAGCAAAATAGGTACACCAAAGACTTGATGCTAATTCTTTTCAAAGAATGGAAATGGTGTCCTTTACCTCTGGGGTACAGAATTGATGCAAGTAATATGACTAGACTAACTAATCACAGAAAATAAAAAGAAATAATTGCACTATATACAAAAAAGAAAATATACAAAAACAGAAAGAAACTAGTAAACTTAACAATAACTAATTACAGGGCATAAAATTGTCACTCTTACTTTCACTAATAGAAACTAAAGCATATTCCATTAAAAAAAAAAAAAAAAAAAAAGTCTGAATCAGTTTATCAATATTGACTAGAAATAAAGACTTTTTGACTATATATGAGCAAAAATTTCATGCCCTGGTGTAACAACTAGAAGCAACATTACACAGTTAAATGCCCAACTTAAATTATATTCATCTGAATGTTTAATGAAGTTATAAGATAAGTAATACAATTACAATGACTATGAATGAGTGCACTGAAAGTTAAAAATGTACCTAATTACAAAGCAAAACCGTGTAATTATGAGGAAATTATTTCCATAAAATATATATATTTATTTTTTGCAAAGTTTACATTAACATTTATTTTTCCATAAAAATATGTAACTATATACATACATCTGTATACAATACATAAAAGAATATTCTTTTGTTTTTCACAAATGTTGACAATTTTATGGATTTGATTCTGAATTGGATATGGCAAAAACAGTTTTATCAAAATAATAATCTGCCAAAGAAATGATAAAAACAAATTAATATTAATGTGAACTTTATTTCATAATTTTTTGTGCATTTTCTTTTACAAGGAATAAGCCCTTGTTTTTGAAAAAATCCTATTAAAGATGTTTCATTATCAGTTAAACCTCAAATTTTCTCAATGATGACAAAAATTTTAGTGAAATTAACATTACTCTTGTAAAGTAAAGTGGCACAAAGAAAGTTATTCTGGAGAAGAAAAATAGTGACTTCACTACCTTTCCATAATGACTGGACATTTTTTCAAACATCTCAAATAGTATTTGACAAATTATCTTGAAACTGTAGGAGTGTAAAGAACATGTTAAATCTCATATATTTTGGAGAAAATTTTGCCCTTAAAAGCAAAAAAAAGAGACCAGTAAAAAATTAAAGAAAAATCAAAATGTTTGGGATCACTCTGCAGACAGTAATGCTTAAAATACGTTCTGGCTGTAGCATGTGATTATAAATTATAAGGCTACCACGTATATTCATGGAGATAAAGTTTCATTAAAAAATTGTCCCTTTTTTAATTATAATGCATATTACCATTAATTGAATCAAAATAAAAATGTAAGTAAAACCCCTTATAGCTTGCTTTAATTTATTTATTTGAGAAAGAGAAAGAGAAACTGAATATTAGTTCATTCTATCACCAACAATTTTTTGAATTTACTTTTTTTTTTTGAGGGGGGGGGGGTAGTTAAGTAGTTCAATACTTTTGGCTATTAATTAATAAATTATTATGCAAAGGAATTTTTTTAAATACTTGTGCATACATATGATATAGTTAAAAAATATTTAGTAAAAATGTTCATATTTCACCAGATATTTAATATTTTTGTATCCTTATTGAAATACTAGTATATAGCCCCGTCAAAAATGACGGAATGTGAACGATAAATCTTGAAAACAATGTTTAGATCATGAAGATTGCCACGTGACCATTTAAATGTATTTTCAATTTTTGTTTATAAATCAAATGTGTTTCGATATTTTATAATTTTCGTTCTGAAATTAAAAAAATTCTACCCAATCAATAAATATGAATGACAATAAAAAAACTGCTGGTTGACAAAAAATATAGGCCCGACAACACAACAGCAACAACACATCCGAGTGTTCCGTTAAGTGCTCTATTTAAAGGCATCATACTAAGAATAATCTGGTGTGTCACTCACATGACTTTCTCTTACCCTGAAATTTAATACTATAAGTACAGGCTGGAGATTAAGAGGTAAGATAACGAGTACTGTTATGTGAACCTACGTTAAACAATTCAAATTAGGCTTCGAAAGAGTTTTATATGATAATTAGTTCTGGCTCCCCTCAACTCCCCGTTTCATTAATGCACCTACATTTATACAGAATTTAATTCGGTTATTAAAAAATAATTCTGTTTTTAAAAAATAATTTATTAAAATTATTATTTAAAAAAGTTATCTTGTATGATAATACAGACGATTTCCATATTAGAGAAGTAGTATAACACTAAATATCGAAAAAAAAGTTGAATTTATTCTCAATATTTAAAAAAAAAAAAATTTTTTTTTTTTGTTAAAAATGGAAAAAAATTTATAACTTTATTTTAAATTATCGCAGATCGATGGTTCAACCATTCGTTTTAAAGGTATTGGCGAGCTCTTTTGAAAGATACCCATCATGAAAATTTACTCCCCTCGAGAAGGAAGGGGGGGGGGGCAGCGAGGCTCCTACATACACAAAAATTTTTTCCCAGTTGACTATCTCTATTACAAAATATATATATTCGTTTCATTTGGTTTAGTGCAGTCTATAGATGTTGAATTCTACTTACCTGCAATTTTCCCCATAGAGGTAATGTATTTGAATACTTTTGAATGTCCCTGTACACGAACCATTTGCTTCATCTTAACGAAAAGCTTACTGTAGCATCCCTATATGATACACATTTAGAATACCGAGTTTGGAATTTCTGCTACTATTTGTTCTTGAGATATGCAGATAACAGACACACAGACAGACAGACACAGAGACCATTCGCTAAAACATGATTTTCGTATTCAGGGGACCTCAGAACATGTAAATATAACAAAAACTCACGTTCGAAAATTTGACCCTAAAACAATACTTTTTCGACCCTATGGGTAAGAGAAAGTAAAAAACGATTCACTTCATTTACCAAAATACTTTTTTTTAAGACTATCGAAGATCCTGTTTTCAAATACGCAAGCGAAGTGTGACGTCACTGACCGCCCGTGGATGCAAGAAAAAGATTCCCTATGTTAATCGTCCATTGGACTTTTTGTAAAAAATTATTAAAAATCTAGGAAAATTATTTCCCGATTTTAATACCCGTATTTGGGTATAGATATGCTATCGTATCCATTTGTTAGATTGAGTTATTTTGTTGTCAAATTGACAAAATTTTAAAATTCAAAACTGTGTCATCTTTGGCGTTTTTTGTATTTGGCGATTAAAAACATAATACGAAAATATACATGCCAGATGTTTATTTTCGTAATATATATTGTACGAAATGTTGTTTCATATAATTCATTGCTCTCTTAATATAAGTTGTTAGAATAACCATGATTTTTGAAACAAATTAAATATGTTCGCCAGATATATTAAATCTATTCCGCTGCAACATATGAGTATCTTATATCAGACACTTTATTTAGACATTTGAAAACAAATTTGACTTCAAATTATGATAGAATATTTATCATTTTCCTTTTAATTAGTATATTAGTTGGATATATATTGTGTAAATATCATCCTTTAAAATGAAATGTTTATGTTTTGAATCGAATATGGAAGTTTGCCATTTTTTTTCTAGAGTTTTGAAATTTAAAATTTATCAATTTTACAGCAAAAACAACTTAATCTAATGCATGCACACGATTACTAATACATATGCATACCGAAATATGGGAATTAAAATCGGGAAATAATTTTCCTCAATTTTTAATAATTTTTTACAAAAAATCGAATGGGCGATTAACATAGGAAATCTTTTTCTTGCATCCACTGATGGCCAGTGACGTCATCACTTTGCTTGCATATTTTCTAACTAACTATCCAATAATTACAGACACTCCATGCTAACCCAAATTCACCTCTACTGGATACTTCCAACCAGCTATCTCACCCACAACGTCGCCAAAATATCCAGAATCCAGCTAGGGACTTTCTCATTCTCAACCGAACATTTTATCTTGACTCGACATTATCATCTTAGACTACTCTACTTTCAGTATTCATTTCAACTGGTGACCTTTACTTGCCCAACCAAACATTCTATCCCAACTATAAATTTACACTAATTTCAAAACTAAAATCAACTGACGACATTTACGTACTGAACTCAACGCCAATCATACCTTACAATGTAAACAAACAATGAAGCTTGATAAAAATATTTAAAGACTTTAATATGTTTTTACAAATATTTTAAGAGTTTTAAGGCTTTAATATGTTTTAGAAATACTTTAAGCATTTTTTTTTTTTTTAAGAAACAGTCAAAGAGTCGTTCATTCGGAATTAAAGAGTTGTCAATTTGGAATTTGTATTTTCTGAGTGGCAACAGTTTTGCTTAGTTTCTATTTGGCATTGCGTTGCTTACAATCATGAAGTTACATAATTCTATTTATAGGTTCATGTTTGTAATAGCCAGTGATCTGTTATATTTAATTTACACCTTTAAACATTACAATTGAATAGTTTTTCAAGGTTTCAGAGGAAATAAATAAGAATACGTGTGATACAGAACATATTATATGTATGTTTCAGTAAGTTGAACCAGCTCAGTGAGTTGAACAAACGGGAAAAAAAATGGCTGCCAAAAGTTTCTGTTTTTAAGCGGTCTAACCGGAATCGTTCATGACAGATGAGGGTCATTATTATTATTAATGCTGTGTCTGATATAATAAGTCAAATTTCTTAAAAATGGCTTTGCATTGTGTTTAATAACCTGTTTGTTATTATTAAAAAAGTGGTAATCTTTTTTAAAGAATCCTTTATATCTCCATGAATATACGTGGTAGTTTCATAAAATTTTACACAGATAGTTAGAAGAAGCCTTATAATCAAATATTACAGCATTCCATAGGATTACGTGGAAAGGGAGAATAGGTGAATCTGGATACATAGCCTTAAATGTTTAGAAGTTTTTTGCTACTTTTATGGGTACTTATGTATTATCCCACTGACATATAAATTGCTGAAGATTTTTTATAAAAATTTATACCATACAAAAATAAATAGCTAAATTTAAATTGCACTCCATTATTTTAAGAAAACACTGTTAAATTTAAATAAATTGGAGGAAAAGTTAAAAAAAAAAATGTGTCAAAATTTATTCACTTAGGTAAATAAATTCAAATTAATTTATTACTTGAATTGTATTAATTTATTAGAAAATACTAATAACAAAAAATAATTTTCAGCCATAAATCACATCAGGCATCTGGGCACAATTTTTGGTTTGGCAAAAATGGTGAATGTTATAACAATGTGTAGTGCCCTTATCTACCTGCCATTAAGTGACAATTTTAAAAAGCTTGAACATTGTTCTTTGTCAAATCTCCATTTTGTTTCCTCATACAAGAGCAAAAGCATATAACCTACACATACACAAACAAAGGTAATATTTTTCTTTTATAAAAATTTTAGGAAAATTTAACTTTCAGAAATTGCTAAAAAGATAAAATTCGACAATTAAAAGAGATACATAGCAGTTGAAAATTTTGAACTTCAAATATCTAATAATTTTTGTGTTAAATACTTTATACATCATATTAAAAATAACATCTAATTTGCTTCTAACAAGTATAACAAAATAAAGTGACTAATATGTCAATCAGGGTTGAGTCTTTTCTAGAACAGTGGAAGAAATTGGGGGGGGGGGGGAGCAGAATAAACAAGAAACAGATGTTAAAAATAGATGCTGTTTTAACTTATAGTTAAAATTATCTGGTTTAAATTTCTCACTTTTCTTCTAATTTAGCCATATTTCACTAATATTAATAAAATTTGTTGTTAAGGTGACTGAAATTATTTTATTTATCTTTAGGACTAAAATCAGACAGAGAATTTTTTTTTATAGGATAGGCTGATTCAAGTTTTTTTTTTTTTTTTTTTTTTTTTTGTAGGAAGAGGCAATTTTATTCTCTGCTTACTATGGACCATGATAGCTTTCACAAATTCATGTGTTATAAGGGAGCACCATAAAAAAAAAAAAAGTGTCCCCTCCTGGGCACAAAATTTTTTTAGATGGGTCCGTATAGTAGCATAATTTTTAGTTAAAATATTTTGTTTCCCCTATTTTTTTCTTTCATTTTGTATAAGCTAGCTCTGTTGCGAGCTTGTACTGGTAATTTGAAACTAATATAGGTAATTATTTATTTAGCATGTAATGTAATTCAGTTTTTATAGGTACAATTAAATTTATTAAAAGTTGCCTCAATATACAACTTGCCTCACAAATATTCGTCAATAACACATTTTTGACTCTTTGAATCACGCATAGTAGTTTTCAGCATGAATTCTTCCACTCAGAGAACCACAATTACAGAATACCCTCTATCCTTTTCCCTTTTAAACATCCTCAAGGTGAATTATCGTCAAATGTTGGGTCCGTTGTTTACACTTGTGAATTTCGTTTATGCTATAAAACAACTTTACCTAAACCCCGAGAAAGTTGTTTGGTAGCTTTTGAACAGCAACAGCTTATATTTTAGAAAATACATTATTCCGTCTGATAGCAGCTTTACAAAGTTTCAATTTATTTGATAAACTCTTAAAATAATAATAATTTCTTCCAACTGTTCCTTTTTACACTTTGGAAAAAACTAGCCAACGTTGATTGTAACAATATATTTTCCAAAATTTTGCACTCTATTATCAAATTTAAAAACTGTTTAGAGTGCATAACTTCATTTGATGCATTATACAGCTGTGAAAATATACAACATTTAAAAAATATAAAAGATGTATGTTTTGTACCAGACGTAATTATAGCTTTGATACCCTTTACTTTGTCACTGATAGCATTTTATAAAGCTATAGAATCACAGATAATTCTTGATTTTTAAAATAATAATGTACAGTAGAGAGCCAGAAATCTGCCAAAGTCTGAAACACAACTTGTCAGATATAAACAATGAAATTCACTATTAATGAGTTAGCAAAACTGCAAATTAAAATATTTGAAAAAAGACCTTGAATGTAAGTATTCTACACTTACATTAAATGTGACTGAATTTCAGTATAAGGCTGTCTTTACCTTGTAGCTGAATCTTGAAATTCAGTTAACCAAGTCACACTTGTATGGCATAATGTATAGCCAAAATCAATTTCCATTGACAGTAAAACTGGTGACAGTGGGTTTTATGTTGACACAGAAAAAACAAAAAAAAGTTGTTTATTTTAGACCAGATTTCCAATTTAGATGAACTAACACACCAGAATCAAATTACTCATAGTGAAATTATTCACAGTGTATTAAATCCCTAAGGAGAAAATTATGATATCAATGGTGTTGGAAATAAGGCTCATTGATTGTACTACGGTCCTGGGTCTGAGAGGTCTTTTTAAGGGGTTCTAGTCTGTATTTACAAAAATTTTGGAGAAAGCCATGGAAAACTCTGAATGGCCAGGCCAGCAAACACAACCTGGGAACGAACTCGGCATCTCACATCCACCAGCTTTAGCGGGAAGAACCTCTCAGCTGCTCGTGGCCTAATGAATCAATGAGATAGATATGCGAAGACGTAAACTAATTGTTCAAAAAGTTCTATTTGATGAAGGCATAATTGTAGAGGACTAACTTAAATTTTCAGAACAACAAATTTCTGTGTGTTGTTGACTACAATTAAAAAAAAAAAAAAAAGCTCAGAATAAAGTCTTAAAGCAAGCTTTAAACAGATATCATTTTAATTTGATAAATATTCTTTCATTTTAATTTATTTTCATTGTCTATATTTTTCAATTTTCAGTATTTTTATCTACCTCATAATATTATGTAATTATACATTTTGTTTGAATAATATTATTCTGTACTTTTCCATTTCGCTGGCATAGACATTAAAGATGCCAAAAACGATACAACTGACTCCAATTTTTAAACACCTTCTACGAAAAAGTAATTGTTTCATAACACTTTGAGTAATAATAAGAAGAAAATTAAGGACACACGACCGTTTACTTAATTTTTTTTGAAGAAGTAAATTTTCTGAAATTTTGCTTAAAGCTAGCTTTTAAAAGTGTTATCCTATAACAAATAAAATGTTTATTTTATAAAATCCATAACGATGGACATAAATTAAGTTTAAATTTGAAAAAAAGAAAAATAACTAAAATAAATTCAAGTTACAAATTCACTTCTAATCCATTAATCTATTGTTGTCACCAATAAAGTTTGCTTGGTGAGATTTGTGCCGGCAAAATGGAAAAGTACCTAATATTCCCCCTTTTTTTTAATTCAAAGTGATGATCATCATTTTATGCCTCCAAAATCCACTCAACGACTCAACATCTAATCCCGAACTGTGCAGATTTATGACTCTACAGTAACCAGTATTAGAATATGAAAATAGCTTCTATATATAAAGTTAAATATAAATTTTATATTGTTAAAGAGAAGCTTTAAGCAAAGCAAATATCACAAATTTCTCATGATCTAAAGCTCTTGTTTGCACATTGGACACACAGTCTGAGTTTTTAAACAGTTTTTAAGGCAAGCACCATGAAACATATGTTGACATGGTGTAACTCGAGCAACTCTCATACTTTGTAAACATACAGCACAAATATCATCTTTTTCATTTAACTCTTCCTTTGTAGCATATCGATACTTACTTAAAACAGCTTTTTCTTTCAGTAATAAATTCCAATAATCGCCCATTTCTTTAAGACACAGATATACATTTATATAGCTAGAAGAAAATATCAGAACCCACCCACCATCAGTGCAAAACCATACAACAGTTATCATAAGAACTGATGTAAGAGAAGAAAACAGACGAACGAGAATTGGACACCAAATTACCTCAAGGTTCTCCAATGCATCAAACTGTATTTTAGATAAAATAGATACAGCTTTGTTTTGACAAGTAGGTTCTGTAACTATGTAGTATATAGCTGTGATAATGATATAACCCCATGTTGGATTAAAATGTTCCAAACCTTGCTCAAGTCCAAATACCAGCAACATAAATACACCAGTGATAGCAAAAGTAACCACTTTAGCAAGATCAAGAACGACTTTTGTAGCTGTCATAGCAAGATGTCGAATGTTTGAATGTTCTGAAACATGGATAACAGGAGAATATTCTCGCAAACCTAATAAACGATTTGCATATGAGAACAAATACCCAGAAACATTATAGAAGAGTAGGCAATATAAACCAGTCAATCTATCTTCTGGACAAAACCAGCAATCACATAACATGAAAAACAGTACTTGGTTGATAAGACTAGCCATAGTGGCATTTTTCCGGTAAGAATCTTCAGCATGGCGTAACATAGTAGATGTATGGGTTGATAATATATTCCAGAACGCTTTAATAATCTGGTTCGCCATACTGCCGCAAATTCCAATACCATCCATGTAGAGTCTAAAAAATATGAAAACTAAAATAAAATTAACCTTAAAAGTAAATGGGTAATAATATTCAAAAGAACATATTGCGAAGATAAAAGAAGGTGAAATTATGAACTTAAAATAGATATTCGTTGATTAAAAACCATAAATATATAAATTTAGTGTAAAGCATGCGATTTATTGAAATGTTTCAAAAAAAATTTTAAACATACCATATAAAAATTATAGTAAATTAGATTGATAGCATGATGTTTACATTAGCTCCCATAATCTATCAAAATATAAATAAACAAATCCTTAAAGGTGAATTCCCAGTGATGTGTGAAAAACCTGAACAAAACATTTGTTCGTGCTTTCTGCGCTTGCGCCGGAACAAAGTCAGGTTGCTATGTATTTATAGAATTCATCAATTTATTTTAAAAAGTTCTTGAAAAAACTATTTATAGAAAACATATTTATGATTCTTCCTTTCTTTAGTTTTTTTTCACATTTTTAACGTCAAAAATATCGAACAGCAAATGAACTTGAATCGAAAACATAATCGATTTCATTGAAAGAAAAAAAGGCGGTAATCATTGAATCGATATTGAAAAATCAGATTTTTTTTTTATGTTGGTTTTGTGATTTGTGATAGATCGGTTGTTTTCTGTTTAAAAATGTAATTTTATTATTAATATGAATGTATTTTTTTCTAATCATTACACGATTTTATTGAGAATATTGCACATTAGAAAATTTTCTTAAGTTTTTATTTTTTTCTGGTAGTTTGCTGTAGTATGTAAAAATTCTTTTACGTGATAAAAACAGGTCTATGCATCAAAATTTGTATACAAATGAAGAACTTGTAAAGCAGATTTTTTTATTAATTGAAATATTAAATTGTATATTATAAAACCATATTTTTGGTTGAAATGAACTATATGAGATACTAATCTGTTAGCTTTGCGGCAAAAAAAAAAAAATTAAGTTATATATATTTTATACTTTACTTTTTAAATACTTTTCTTTTATAGGCGCCCTATATGTAAAAATTCGTTTTGTAGTACATTTTATATTTATTTTCATGGTATTTTTCTTTTATACTGACCCCCTCCCCATGTATAGAGTTCTGTTCTTTTCATATTGCAATTTATAGCACTTATTTAATTCTTTCATAGAATTTTCTGGAAAAAAAAAAAGCAATATCTGAGATTCTCTTGTGTGTATGTGCATAAAACGTTATGTGTGATTCATCCATTATGTAAAACTTCGCTGATTTAATTTGAATATGCATATTTATCGGCTAACAGGTTGCACTACTCTCAGCAGCAAAATTTTCTGTTTCTATCTACAGCAAAACAAAATTTGTCTGCGCTCGAAGACCAGATTTAGTCTGGTATTGCAAGAAGTATTAGCAATTCATAAAATATGTCAAATTTATATCTACAAATACAAAGAAAATAATTTAAGCATACAAATACTGCAACATTTTTTGCTGTGCTGCACTTGTTCTGCTACTGAGGCTGTACTGTGATTCAATTTTTCTCATTTAGCTATATCTCACCTTCAGTACCTTATGTGAATATCCAACTTGATGTATGAAATGGCCATTATGAGTAGCTTTGGTGATTCAATTTTATTGCATAACAACAACATCTGTGCTGTAAATTTCCCTATTTGGCTATATTTGATCTTTTATGCTTTATAAGTTATAAAAGTTGATATGTGAGCAGACCATTATGAAAAGTTATGCTGAATTAGTATGGATGTATATCATCTTACAGCTGGTCCTGTTTTTACTGTTTCTGCAGTTTTTCTAGATAGCTATATATATATATATATTTATTTATTAGCATGTTTTGTATAATATTGCACCAAACTGTATATATAAAATCTTGTGAAAAGAAGTTAAGCTTATTCAATTTTTGTGCACTTTAACTAGTAGGTTGTTCTGTTTTTTAGAATGATAAATAAGAAAGTTTTGTGATGGCCATAGCATATTAGTTTTCACTGATGAGGAAAAGATCATGCTTAGTTATTTCAGTTGAAAACAATTAGTTGTTTATTTTGCAATTTGTTGTTTGCTTACACTTGCAAAGTTTTTATTCATTACATTTTACTTTTTTCTGTATACATTTTTAGAAAGTATTGGATTCATGAAAATTTTCAATCTCTGTTTTCAATGGATTTACATTGTTTTAGATGCCCTGAACACAATTTGACTATTTTTTTAGAAAGTCTGTGTGTATATTATAAATGTTAGGTCTCAGGAATTAATCCTCGCTTTCCCAAGATCAAGGCTTTACTACAGAAAAATTGCTTTCAGGTGCTGCTAGGCACGTTTGACGAAAATCACCAGCACCATGCCTTTTATATCGTTTAAAAGTTGCAACATTCCACTGGTTACATTTGCTATCTTTGATGAATTAGCGCACTTTTTGAATGAGGCAGGCTTAACTAAATTTCAACTTCAAAATAGGGTCAAAATGACCTCATCTTAGGAAAGCGAGGGTTAATGCACAAAATTTCATATACATTTATCAGAGTTGTACCTTGATTGATATAAATTAGTGTGTAGCAACCTTTGGTGAAAATCGGCTAACATGTGGGGTTGCTATCCTGTTTTTTCATAATTACTTCCATTACCCGAGTACCGTAGGTAATGAAAGTATTGCATTCGGTCCAGAAATTCGATATCAAGATGTCATCTGATTTACATGTTTTAAGGTCTCCTGAGTCCAAAAAAGTGGTTTTTGACAATTGGTCAGTGTGTATGTGTGTGGGGAATCTTCTGACAAACGTCTCCAAAACTAATAAAGATACAGCCACGAAACTTCAGGATTACCGTAATTTCTGGTAGGATAACCCGCAGGTAAGATGTGTCATTTCTCCACCAGAAATTTTATTTAATAGAGAAATCTATAGTTTTTCAAAGAAAGAGCTCGTACAAATATAAATTTATTTATCAATTGAAATTTCTGGTGCAAAACTGGATTATATAACCTGTGGGGTATCTACCAGAAATTATGGTAAGACAGAACTGGTGTTTTTGGTGAAAATTGTAAAACTTTAAGTTTGTATCTCAAAAATGGCTGTAACGATTTTCTTCAAAGTTGCTATATAAACACTCTATTAGATGTCCTTTCGAATGATATAGTTGGTTAGTTCAGGAAAATTTATAGGCATCCTGTATAAATAGCTGAATTTCAGGTACTGCGAGTGGATTCCTTTCAAAATGGCTGTTTGGATTTTTTTCGAACTTGCAATATTAACCCTCTTTTAAATATCCTTTTGTTGTTTTCCAGTCAACAACTGTATATGCCAAGTTTTGGTAAAAATCGGTGTCTCAAGAACGGCTCTAACGAGTTTCTTGAAAACTGTTACATAAACCCATTTTAGATATCCTTTCTCATTCTTTATGTGGTGATTACAAGAAAATTAATACAAAATTCATCCTGATCAGATAGATCAGTTTTAGATCTTGGAAATTGGTGTATTAAAAAAAAAAAAAACTTTTTTTTCCCTTGCTGTTTAAACTCTATTTTATGTCTTTACGTTTTCATGTGTTTACCGCAAACGTGTATCAGTGATGCCACTAGCCTTTCAAAATCCTGGGTCCCTGTGACCCATGAATTCCAAAAATCTGGGTCCTCTTTTCAGAAAGTTGGGTCCCCACATAAATGATTTTATATATTAAAGATATAAATTAAAATTTTATCTTATTGTAGATGAAAAAAAGTTTTTTTATGAATTTTTAACCAGCTCTTTTTGAGATTGTCTTAAAAACCGACCTGATTCCGGTTATCAGAATTTTTCGGATATCGGCCTCTGTCGAAAACTGAAATGTCATGTCTGCTAAAGCTATTCCCAGTGTCTCACCCTCTTTTAACCACAAAATAACTTACCAATAAACCAGGGTTGGCCAATTTTTGCCGAAGTGGAAAAAACCGCCCCGGCAAAAATAGTTTTTGCCACAATTTTTGCCAGTGGCAAAAATTACCAGTATTCAAACAGGGTTTTACGGATTTTAATTACACAATTTTAATGATTAAATCATAATTTTAACAAATTAAAACCAGAAATTTAATTACACTCTTGATCAGCTGATTCTTATGTAGTTCATTAAAATAATGCATTCTAAAATTTCTTTAAAATGAAATTTTTAATATCAACAATTAACATAATTTTTTTCATTTTTAAAAATATTTAAATTACCTATCTAAAAAATATTCTTCAATAATTACTAGAATATTTTTGTTTTTCAATGTATTACATATTTTTGTTTATAGTGGGGAAAAGTCAAATATTGAGTCAATTAATTGACTCAGCTGTTCTAAAATTTGCCAGTCAGTCACTGATGACATGCATTTTTTTGGAATTTAAATGTAAATTGCAAGTAAACTCTCTCTCTCTCTCTCTCTCTGAATATGTCTTACTTAAGATTTTTTTTACTTCAATAAAATAAAAATATAATTTTGTAGTTTTATTTTTATGATTATGTTCAGGGACTAACAAAGTTTTAATATCTTAGGAGCCAGAAATAGCGAATTATTTCTATGACAATACTCACAGCAAAACTCAATAATATTTCATAATTGTATAATGAATGCAGGTCATTCACATATTTTACATTGAATAAATGAACTATTCAGTTAAAAATGTGAACTAAGGAAATTTTTAAGAAAATAATTATTTTGTATTTATAAAGATAAAAACAAACTATTGGGGAAAAAAAAAATCCACATAAATAAATATTATTTTTACCTTTAATATGATCATCAAATATATTGAGAGTGCTTAAGTTCTGGCTTTAAAATGCTATTTGTCTATTAATTTTTCAGAACAGAATTCCTTTAAAGAGAATCCATTTGATAAATATCATACTATTTAAACTTTCTCGTTGTAAATTCGAACATATTTTGCTTTAGATAGTGTTTATGATGCTTGAATCTTGTTTAACATAAAGATGTTGACATGGAAAGTATCAGTATAGTAGTAAGAAGATTTATCAAATATGGGAATTTATCTTTCATGAAAAAACATCTTTCAAAAACAGAAATAATTGTTAAATTTTTCAGAAAACATTAAACTCATACTATTCATTCAATGCATCAGCAATGTCATCTTTTATACCAAGACAAGAAAGTGGGTGGAAAAATAAAAATATACATAAAAAAGATTGTAAATGCATGCAATTTTTTTTGTCAGTCTGCTGTAACTGGTCACCAATGGATATTTATAGTCACCCTGGCACCCGGAATTTGTCGGACACTGGTTATATATTAATATTAATTAATTAATTACAATTACTTTTTAAATTAAAAAAATCTTCAAAAATTTTTTTCATTGAGGTGCCAAAGTGTAAAGGGTGAAAATTGAATGGGATTGTGTTGTTCTAATTTTATTTTTCCACTTTTCCTAATTTTTTCCATTTTTGCCAATTTTTGCCGCTTGTTGCCTGGTTTTTTCCACTGTCCTGGCAAAAATGCATTTTTGCCGGCAAAAACCCAACCCTGCAATAAACTATATTGATAACTTAAATAATGCATTAAAGCAGAACCTGAAATATCAACTTAGATTACACTCGCTGAAAAAAAAAGTTACTCGCCACAAAATATCATTAACTTACTCCATTTTTTACGTATAAGGTGACCAGAAATTACACAATGTCTTTTAAATTCATTCAATTTTGAAAAAGAGGTCATTTTAGAAGAAACAAAATTGAATGAAAATTAGTATAAAAACCGATTCAAAAGCTACTTTGTACAAGTGGTGGAAACATTTTTATTTCAAATTATGAATTTGGATCAGTTAATTTAAATAAATTAACTTAAACCTTAATTTAAATTAATAATATACGGATACGAGAGGAAAAATCCCTAATTTTTATTATTAAGGCCCACCAGCGGCCAAGCGGTTCTGCGCTCAAAGCTGGTAGACATGAGGTGCCGGGTTCGATCCCCGGTCGCGCTCGTCGGCCTAGCCGTTCGGAGTTTTCCGTGGTTTCCTCCGAAACTTGCGTAAATACGGGCTAGGACCCCTTAGAAAGACCTCCACGGAAGGCACTCCCCCTCAGGCCTAGGACCCCAGTGTTGTCAATCGGCCTTAATCCCTAACACCAACACCCTAATTTTTATAGGTGTCACTGGACAATATATATGTATTAAATATTAATTTTTGCTATAGAGAAAACTTTTTTTTTTTTGGTACTTTCATGCATGAATCCAGCGCCTTACGTATACGAACTTCGAAGACAGAATCTCTCTGTCACTGGTGGGCCTATTTTTATATGGATTATTATTCATACAAAAGTGAGAACACGTGTCAACTGTCAACCCACCGCATATCAACCAGAGCACCACCTTCTTAATGATTTCATGACAATTTCATTTGTGATTCCATGTTCTGGATCAAAGAACCGAACAAATATAGGGAATACTTTTATTTTTTTGCGATTTGAAGAATCTGAATATACATAAATCGTACTATACTTTGGCAAGTTTATTAGAAAGTTGTTCTTTTGCGAACCTAATGCAGAAAAAAGTTATTGTTCACTGTTCGATACAGCTAACAGCCGATGAGCTTCCCAGTTTTGCGAAATTTTTGAAATTAAGGACTAAATCCTTTTCATTTGAAAAAGAGGACAGAGGACGAAAAACATAAAAAAGAGGATTTTTTAGTCCTATGTTTTTTCGTTTAAGAGGGCAGAGCATTGTAAAAGAAGACTATCCTCTTAAAAAGAGGATGCCTGGTCACCTTACCTAAGATTAGCATGATTTTACATTTCAAAGTCGATGTTTTTTATTTTATTATTATTTTTTTTTTTGGTAGCACCGTATACTATAAGAATTCCATCTACATTTAGACTGAAATTTCTTCTGAGCTTAGTTCTTTACGTAAGAAATGTAGGAAGCTCTTTAATAGAGCTAGGAAGTCTGGTGCGTGGCAAGCCTATTGGGATGCCCTCACTACCTACAATAAGGCCATTAGAACTTCTAAGCGACGTTCTTGGCAGTTGTTCTGTGATTGTATTAGTGGTATTTTTGCTACTGCTAAGGTAGCAAAAATTTTGACTAGGGATTATAGTTCTAGTTTGAATGCTATTCGTCTTCCTATTGGTAGATACAGTGAGTCGAGTGAAGAGACTCTAGCTGAGCTGCTGCGAGTTCATTTTCCCGGCTCTGGTACTACTGATTGTGATAAGCATAGCTCTGTCTCTTCACATACTTGCAGTAAGGACAGTTGGGAAGCTGCTAAAATGGTGGTTACCCATGACAAGGTCATCTGGGCTATTAAGTCTTTTGAACCCTTTAAGTTGCCGGGGATGGATGACATCATTCCTGTACTTCTTATCAAGGGTCTTAATTTTCTTGCTCCCTTTCTTTGCAGAATTTTTTGTTCTTGCATTGCTTATGGGTATATACCTCAATATTGGAGGAATACTAGGGTGGTTTTCATTCCTAAGCCTGGGAAGGATAACTACTTTGATGCCAAGTCCTTTAGGCCTATTAGCCTCTCTTCTTTTTTGTTGAAAGGAATGGAGAAGCTTATTGACAGATACCTTAAGGATTCTGTTATTGTTGATAGGCCACTGCCTTCCTCACAGCATGCCTATCAACCTGGAAGATCTACTAATACTGCATTGTATGAACTTTCCTTTCTTTTAGAAAAGTGCATTAAAGATAAAGAAATTGCCCTTGTTGCTTTTCTTGACTTGAAGGGTGCTAATCCTATTATTACCAGATGGATTGCTAATTTGCTATCCTCTAGGTATGTTTGTGCCTCTTTTATGGATACTTGCATGAAGGTTCATGCTAGCTCTGGTTGTCCACAAGGGGGAGTGCTCTCCTATTCTGTGGTGCATTGCTGTTGACTCTTTGTTAGTCCATTTTGCCAACCTTGGTATTCCATGTGTTGGTTATGCTGATGATGTGGCTATTGTTGTCAGGGGCAAGTTTGGTAACTCTGTCTCTGATGTTATGAATGGTGCTCTTTAGCATGTTGCATGTTGGTGCTCTGATTCAGGCTTATCTGTTAATCCTTCCAAGGTAAACCTTGTTCCTTTTTCTAGGAGAAGATATCTAAATCTTGGTGATGTCTACTTCCTGGGTAATAGGCTGTTGCCTTCTTGTGAGGTCAAGTTCTTGGGTGTATCCGAAAAGCACAAAATTTGTATGGTGCGTGTTAGTCCGTTAGTCTGTGTACACGATATCTCAATAACAAATTGTCAGAGAAGTCTGATCAGTTTTAAAATATTACTTTTGACACTGGCAAGAACCCTATTCATTTGCAACATTCGAATTAAAAAACTTTGTAAGTTATTAAAAATTTACACGTTTCTTAACATGGGAGAATAGGGCAAAAATGGAAAAACATGCATTAAATGGAAAATTTTTACTGAAAAAATGTAAGACAAGTTTTAAAATATGAGTTTTGATGTCGGAATGAACATCAGTAACTAGAAACATGCTACTTTGAAAATTTCACAAGTTATTGGAAATTACGAATTTCTTAGCATGGCAGTATAGGACAAAATTTTACATAAATGTCAATTTTGAGGGATATTTTCATCGTAAAGATGTCAGACCACTTTTGAAATATTATTTAGGGTACTGGCATGAATATCATACAGTATAAATTTTCCAATTTAAAAAAATTTTAATTATTTGGAATTTACGATTTACTTAAAATGGCAGAATAGGGCAAAATTGAGCATAAATGTCCATTTTGAGGATCATAAATATATCAGACAACTTCAAAATAACATTTATGATACTTGTTTGAACATAATTGACTACAAATATTCTAATAGGAAAACTTTGCAAGTTACTCGTAATTTAAGATTTTATCAACATAGCAAAATGGTGCGATACTCATATAAATATGCATTTTGAGCAAATAATGCATGCATTTGTTAGATTGGAAATAGTAGCATGGAAACGAAACTACGAAATTGATCCTAATATAATAAATTAATAGATTAGAATAAGATAAATATATCAAAGTGAACGGTGGATAGCTTATTAGTCGGGGATTTCATTCTGTCACTGTGTCAAGCGTTTGGTCAGATTCCTTTCTCTTAACATGATAATCATGTTAAGAGAATGTCCTGTACTAAAAATTTATGAGAACATATGTATGATGGGGAACTGAGCAGAGTCCACTTATGCCAACTAGTGTTAATTATAAAAAATAAGTTGCACTGCTTTATCCCTTTTTTTTTTTTTTAAGTTTTTTATTAGTTGAAGCGGTTATAGAAGAAAATTTTATTGTATTAGATTTTTAATTATGTTGCTACTAAAATTAAAATAAAATTATTGTAAAGTTTTAAAACTAAACAATTTAATTAGTTAAATATTGATTCTGGACAAAATTTATGCCCGCTGTTAAACAAAAATATTGTTTGGTTTTACAGGAAAAGGAAAATTGAACCAATTATAGAAGATAAACTTGCTTTTATTATATTTATAACTGTAGTTACTTTTTATGTTTAATACTATTTTCTAGAAAATAAAAATAAGAGTTTTTTCTTTAAAGGTGTTTTCTATACTTTATAGATGGGATTTGTAAATTATAAATAATTTTTAACAAAACCCCACTTATTTGCAAAAACCCAGAGGGTTTTTGTTGGTGGGCCCGCCCAGAAAAACCCGGGCAGGTTTGTCTGTGCTGGGCCCAGTTTGCCAACCCTGATTAGGACTACTCCAACTGCTGCCCTTGAGTGTTTGCTTGGGCTTCTTCTGCTTTATTTGCGTATTGAAGCTGAGGCTTTAATCTGTATGAAGCGTTTCATGTGTCTGGGCTTGTGGAAGGTTTATTCTAGACATCTGTCTTGGGGTTCCCTCATTTCATTTGTTGCTGATCTTCCTTCTTTCATTATACCTAGTGACTACATGGTTATGAAATTTGCCTTTCATAAGCCTTTTAAGATCTTTTTCCCTTCCAGGGAGGATTGGCTTTTGTCTCCTAGTTGGCTTGATGACAACTGTTTGGTTTGGTATACTGATGGCTCTAAGCTTGGTTCTCATTCTGGGGCAGGTGTTTACTGTTCTGGGGATGGAACTCGGCTTTCTTTTCCTCTTGGAAAGTTTGCCACAGTTTTCCAGGCTGAAATCTTTGCTATTATCTTATGCTGTAAGGTGTGCTTAGACAGGGGTTATCATAATTTAACCATTCGTATCTGTTCTGACAGTCAAGCGGCTCTCCTTTCACTAGAGAGGTATAAGTTCACCTCTCTTCTCGTATGTTAGTGCTACAAGGCACTTTGTGAGCTTTCTTCTTATAATAAGGTTAGTCTTCACTGGGTACCTGGTCATATGGGTATACCTGGCAATGAGTTGGCTAGATCTGGTTCCAGCACATTCTTTTGTGGCCCTGAGCCTGTTCTGGGTATTTCTCCCACTACTTTTAGTGCTTCTATCTTCAAGCTCTTTGGTAAGGAGCACTATAGGCTATGGCGTAATTCTGATGGTAAAAGGCAAGCAAAAGAGCTTAATCGTGACTATCCTGGTCTTCGTCATAAGGAGCTTTTAAAGCTTAAAAGGAATGGTTTGAGGAAGGTTATTGGCCTTCTTACTGGTCTCTGTACCCTTAAGAGACATGTGAACATTATGGGTATCAGTTCTGATCCCATCTGTCGTGGTTGTTGTCTGGAAGAGGAGACTGCTCGGCACATTTTATGTGACTGTGAGGCCTTTTCTGCTTACAGGTTTGAGCATCTTGGTTGGCATCTCATTGAGCCTTGGGAGCTGCAGGATATTCCTGTCAGGTGTCTGCTGAGCTTTGCATCAGCTGTGAGGCTTTTCTCTTAAGGATATGTTTGGGTCTGGGTACAATAGACCTCTGGTCGATGTGCCCTAGCTCTCAGCGTCCTGCTGAGGGCTACCTTCCTTAATAAGTCATAAGTCATAGACTGAAATTTTACTCGCCAACGGCGAGCAGAAATTTCATGCTCTGCATTAAAGAGAAAAGTTTTTAAAAAAAGTGTACTTACTTATCTGTAAAAGGAATTAATAATAACATTCTCACATTAGCAATGTGATATTATTTTTTCCCGAAAATGTATTACACCCCTGTTTAAAAGTTTAGCAAGATTTGCAAATGATCATTTTTTTTTTTTTTTTTTCAGATTAAACACTTATCTCTCAATGAAATGTTTTCAAACATTGGGTATTTAAAGAAATGGGTCTTCCTCATGTTTTTCAGTGAAGATTGGTTTAAGACAACAATTAGGGGGCCGTTAACAAATTGAGCAAAATTAATAATGTTTGTGATCACCCTGTATCGTTAAGTAAACGAAATGAGCTGTAGCTTTAGGATATGCTAACATAGACCCAGTTAAATTTGTGGATGAATTTGTGTGATGATAGTATGTTAAATAAGGGAGATATAAGCATTTATTTTAAAAGTCAACAAAAAAAAAACATGTTTTTTATTTATATTATACAGAGTTTTTAATGAAAATTATTCTCACTTTCAGATAAGTTAGAAAAACACTTTTAAAACAATATACTGCAATCGGAATAAAAATAACTTAAATATCTCATGAAAAATGAACATTTTTATGAAAAACGTTTTTACTGCGCATGTGTGAAAGGTAAAAATTTTTTATTGCATAGGTTGAAAGCTAGATGTATTGGGTAACTTTTATCAAAAGTGCATTTGAATAGAATAAAAATTAAGTGAATTGTATGAAAAAGAACGAGCTAGATTTTAGATATTTTCCAAGAATTGAAATTTCTTAAGGGATTTTTCATATGCCGCGTAATTAATTATAAGATCCAATCATTTCAACCACACTCCAAATGTACTTTTTTGTGAAAAATCCCTTATAAGCTTGTAACTCTAACAAATTTTTGTTTATTTACTATGATTTGTGAGATCATAAATGGTTTTTCCCGAAAAACAACCTTTGAAAAGTGGTTGAAATAATTGAATCTACAAATTAATTATGCTGCATGGGAAAAACCCCTTAAGAAATTTCAACTTTTGGAAAATATCTAAAATCTAGCTCATTCTTTTTCGTACAATTCACTTAATTTTTATTCTATTCAAATGCACTTTTGATAAAAGTTGCCCAATACATCTAGCTTTCAACCTATGCAATAAAAAATGTTTTACCTTTCGCACGTGCACAGTAAAAGCGTTTTTCATAAAAATTTTCATATTTCATGAGATATTTAAGATATTTGTATTCCGATTGCAGTATATTGTTTTAAAAGTGTTTTTCCAACTTATCTGAAAGTGGGAATAATTTTCGTTAAAAACTCAGTATATTATAAATAAAAAACATGTTGATTTTTTTTTTTTGGAGTTTTAAAATAAATGCTTATTAATAAAAGCTCCCTTATTCAACATGCTGTCATCACACAAATTCATCCACAAATTGAACTGGGTCTATGTTAGCATATCCTAAAGTTATAGCTCATTTTGTTTACTTAACAATACAGGGTGATCACAAACATTATTAATATTGCTCAATTTGTTACCAGCCCCCTAATTGTTGTCTTAAACCAATCTTCACTGAAAAACATGAGGAAGACCCATTTCTTTAAATACCCAATGTTTGAAAACATTTCATTGAGAGAAGTTTTTAATTTGAAAAAAAAAAACTGATTCTTTGCAAATCTTGCTAAACTTTTAAACAGGGGTGTATTATTATTTTAGTACTTAGGTTTTTTTTAATAATAAAGTTTCTTGAATCTTAATAGTAATATAGACATAACATGTTCCTGTAATCACATTCAGATTTGTTTATTCGTTTCTGGCTTTGTTTAAGCAAACTTAGACTGCAGCAGAGTGATGTGATATTATCGGCATTTTTAACTAGTAACTTTTTTGTATCTGAACTTTGTATTTGTATTTCAGAACTTTATGTTTGTTTTGCGCAAGCCACTCGTGTGTGTTTATTAAATTGTATTGGTATATTGGATAGGAATTTCTTGAAAGAAGGGTTTTACGACCATTTTTCGAATTTCATATTTCAGCTAAGCTTTGGTAGTAGTGGCACCCATTGGTGATTCGTTACGTGGTGATGTGATTTGATGTATCATACACTTTTCACTGATAATCTTTTCACATGGAAACCTCGTTTCGAAGTTGGAACTTCATTTTTGATTTCACACCGCGCCGGCTACTCGTTTGTGTTTATTGTATATACTATATCTTTTTCCATCCTAAGATAAAGGATTTAAATCCTTTAGCAAAGGACAGCTTTTAAAGGATTTTTTTTTCTTCTTCAGAGCTGAATGCTTTAAAAATATAAGGAAAACATCAATTTTAAACAAGAAATATATTTTTTAATGTGTTTTATTTTTTTCTTCTTCCTTCCAGTTTGAAATTTTTTTTTTTAGAATGAAAATTACACGTCCCCTGAGACCCGCCACAATAAATTTTTTGTGGTATTTATGTGCTATTGCACATAAATGGCATCGCTGGTGTATTAACTTTCTCTTACAGGAAAATTTTTAGTTGTCTATTTCATTAGCTCAATTCTATGTCTTCTGATCACATTATCTCCAAAAAGTGCATGTAATACATATAAAAGTGGGTAATCTAAGTTGTGTGGTTGTTTCACACCAGATTTTTTTTTAATAGTTATTTATTAATTCTGTGCATACTGCAATTGAGTGTAATGCAAACTACTTTTTAATTTTTTTTAATATGGCAATTTATGACAAAATTTTGTAATAATTATACCTAATGAGAATTACTTTTAATCACTCAATGTGAAATTAAAATATATATATATATATATATATATATATATATATAATGGTAATGATCAACCAGAAAATATTTTTTGTAGTATACGTAGGGGCAATGCAATAATGAAAAATACCTATTATATAAAATAATATACTTTAAAAATTGTATGTATAGTACAGGGTTTCTATTTAAGCTCAAGACTGTGAAAATCTTGCTGTTTTTTCATTTTTTTTCTTTTTTTTTTTTCCCCATTTAAAAATTCTGATACTGAGAAAAATTTGTGGATTCTTCAGAAATTTTATGAAGGAAAATTTAGTTTGAAAAAAAGATCTGTAAACTTAAAACATACTCAAAAAATTAGACTATTTCAAAAAATTCTGGTGAGAAAATTGCACATTTTAGAAATCAGCTGCAAAAAATGTTAACAGTTTCTAATTATTCAGAAAATGACTTTTTTTCTCACAGTGTATTTGTTTTCTCATTTTATTTCTGGAAATCCCCTCTGTTTCTGAGTATTTATTAGAAAAGAATTATCACCCTTTTTTTTTTTTTCTTTTTGTGAAAACCATGTTTATCATATTTGTCAGTTAATGATTTATATTTTGTTTGTTTTCAGCTTCTAACTTTTACCTCTGTAAATTAATGATCATGGATGAAACTGAAAACAATAAGGACCCTTGTTCTAAGAAAAGTGAACCAGTTGAAGTTCAAATTGAAAATCTATCACTTGATGCTAAACCCATAGTAAATTATAAAGGTAAAGTTTTAATTTGAGTACTTTTTTCTTAAATATTCTTAAAAGTTATGCCCAAATCCTGTGAGATGAATTTTTTATATTACTGTAAAAGCGTAGGCAAATCCTAATATTTACAAGTTTGGTCAATTGAAGTGTAACACTGTTGTTTTTAATAAAATCTAATTTATATTTTTCATTTAATAAGATCATCCTAATTTATATTGAAGCTGCACATTTTTGCAGCAAGAAAAGTTCTTTGAAAGAAATTCTTTTGCAGTATAACAACACATTTTTGAAAGATGAATGAAAAAAGGCAGAATATAATAATGCTTTATTCTTTGGGAAAAATACTATGTGAATTACTAAAAAAGTTAAAACACGAAAACATCAACAGAACATTGATATTGAAAACAAGAAAAAGATATACATACAGAGTCTGGATCTTTAAGATAAAGGCGTGGTGGTGGTCGCAGACTTATAGCTGTGACCCCAGGAGCAGAATTATATCCGATGTTCTGCAACGAGACATTAAAATTTGCAGATGTTCTGTAGGTATTTTGTCCAAATTTCTCAAAACACAGTAAAATGCAAAATAAGCATAAAAATAATACTTATTAGTAAAATATTTATTACACATTTATAATAAAACATAATTTAAAATTTTTATAATCTAAAACTGAGGAATACACCCAGAATTTGCAATTTTTTCAATGGCTTTCTGCATTAATATTGTCACATTAATGTGGATATACTACTTACAAAATGTTTATAAATTTTGTCTATACATTGAAACAATGACTGTTTCCAGCAATTTTGTAGTATGCTAACAGATTTACAGGTCAGTTGAACATATCTAAGTTTTATTAATTTTAGAATGTTAGCTGTATCAACATCATCCAGTTAGGGGATAGATGAAATGTTCTGCAAAAGCCTCTATTGTTCTGTGACGTGCATCGCAGTTTTAAGCACTTTCTGCTCCTGGGGCTGTGACTGCAGTGAACGTGAAGAATGTGCGAGAAATCATTGCTGGAGTATAAAGAAAAGGCTGCTGAGATGGACATTTAACTGACAAATGAATTCTTAAAAATAAGTTAAATACACGATCATATAAAAAATATACAGCTAAAGAAAATTAGAGCCATAAGAGCAAGAGTGTTGAAGCAGAGGTTTGTACAGGGCAAATTGAAAAAGAATATGTTCTCATATGAAAAATTATTCACTGTTGAACAACATCGTAACAAACAAAATTATAGAGTTTGGTCAAGAACAAAATGCTCTGTAAATCTAAACCAGTTAAGAGTTCAGCTGAAGATAAAATCTGCTTCTGTTACGGTTTGAAATGGGGTAAATCTCTCCTGTTTTTGTTCCTGAAGGTATAAAAACTTGCTGAAAAATACCAAGAATTAATCTTGCAAGGTTGTTTAATGCCATGTTCTCAATATCATCTTGGAAAAACGACTTTTACCTTTCAAAATAACTCTTTACCCTCGCATAAAGCATGTACTACTTAAGTGTGGTTGGAGAAAAATGTTCATTTATAAAGGCAACCAAATATAACTGACATAAAGATATTGAGATCAGGACTGCAAGGGGCAGTGTTGCCAGATTGGAGACTTTTGTTATTCAATATCCACCACTAAATTTTAATTGCCTAATCACTTCAAAGATTAATCGCCTATTATGTATATCAAACATCACTTCTCAAAATTATTGGTGACAGTTGAATAAAAAAAAGTCCCCAATCTGGCAACACTGCCCCTTGCAGTCCTGATCTCAATCAAATAGATTATTCACTGTAAATATATGGGAGAACAAAGTCTGTTCTTCTAGATACAACAGTTTAGATTCATTTAGAAAAGTCCCAGCAATAGTATGGATGTATGGAATGAAATTCTACAAGACATGATGCATGCCACAATGGAAAGTATGATGAGTGTTTAAAGCTATTAATTAAAATTAAAAGAGGTTATTTTAAAAATTCTGTATAATGTTATGATCGTTCAAGTGTAAGTTCATTTTATATGAAAAAGAGTTTCAATAATTTTTTTTTCTTTATATACAACCAGTAGCGCCAACTTTTGAAAAAGATTGGGTGGGCTCAAATATTTTTGGGTGAAAGGAACAATGCTATAAAGATTTTTACTTTTCGAACATACTATGTAAAGAAAGTATTGTAATCATGACAAAAAATTTAATTTGAGATTTTGGTGTAGTTACATGTTTTAAGGTCCTCTGAGTTCATTTTTGCTAGTTTTACGGTGATGAATGTGCGTATGTGTGTGAGTTAACATTATAGCGTATAAATACTTTGTTCCAGTGAGCTGAAAGTTGGTACATATGTTATAGGTTTGTAGGTCATCGTAGCATGAACTCTATTATTTTGTCTAATCAAGCATTTATATATATTTCTTTTTTTTTTTTTTACTGAGACACAACAGAAAATTCTTCATTATGGTCTACGGGCTCAAATTATTTAAAATGCGGTAATGTTCAAACATCTTATTCAAATAAACTGAAAATTTATACAAATGTTATAGGTCACTTTCACATGAACTGTATGGATTTTGGGTAAATCTAGCACTTACAGATTTTTACAGGCACACAACAAAAAATTCTTTATCGTTATAGTCCATGGACTGAAATTATTTAAAGTGTGTTAGTATCTATATGACATACCCAACTCAGCTGAAAATTTATTGTACATGTTATAGGTCCTCAACGAACAATCTCTATAATTTTGGGGACTCTAGCACTTATAGATTTGTACACAATGAAAAATTCTTTATCATTATGGCCTATGACTTTCAATTATTTAAAATGTGACAGTGTCTAAACACCTTATTCAAACGAACTGTAAATTTATATTACATTACATGTTATAGGTGCCCGTCACACGGACTGTATAAATTTTAGAGAATATAGCACTTATAGTTTTTTTAAGACTTCTCTTCCTTTACTTTTTCTATACAATCATTAATTATTTACTTTATGTTCGGAAAGTTGAGTAGAGCCTTTCCAGATTTTTTTTCATGGAAGAGGAATGGAGGCGGATAAGAATACATTAATTCAATACTATTTAAAGTATAAAATTGTGATGGAATTAAGAATGAACATTCGTCTGGTCAAGTTTTACTGCAGGGTGAAGGAGGGTGCCCAATATATTTTTCGTATAAATATCTGTTGCTAATATAAATATCTGTTGCTATCACCAAAAATTTCTGATTTTGAAACTCAATACATATTATAAGAATTTACAATTTACGCTGATCATATTTCATTTATAAAATGTGAAGCTTTTAGAGGTGCCAAGTATTACGATTTGATTACAAATACAATTCCAAGATATATATTATAGATATAGTTTATTTTAATTTATTAAATACGTTTAATATAAAATTTTCAAGATCTTGGCGAGTGATGGGTTTGGTAAAAACATCGGACAGATTAAGTTTACTTCTAATAAATTTAAGATCAAAAAGATTATCACAAACAAGATCCCTTACAAAAAATAACTTGACATCTATATGTTTAGATCTGTAATTTTCAATTGGAGATTTGACAAAATCGATTGCAGATTGACTATCCATATTTAAAACAGCTTTACATTCAACTTCAGGAATTATGTTACTATCAACACACTCATTTAAAATACGATCAAACCACATTAAATTTTTCCCAGCCTCTGTCATAGCCACAAATTCAGCCTCCATTGTTGAGAGGCAGACTGATTTTTCTTTGAAAGTTCTCCAATCTATAGGGGATTCATCCAACAAAACAATTTAACCGCCCATAGAGGTACAATCATCTTTATTTGCAGCGAAATCAGAGTCTGAATAAACTATATGTTGTGGTCTTTTACAATTTAATTTTACTGGTATAATGAACATATCCTAATAATCTTAGTAAGCCATCCCAATGTGTTTTTTCCGGATTAGATTGAAACTGACTATAAATATTCACAGAGTAACAAATATCAGGGCGAGTTCTGTTTGTAATAAAGGCTAAACATCCAAGTAAACTTCTATAAGGAATTGTTGACATTTCTTGAATTTCATAATCATTTTTAGGACAATTTGACTTAGAATAAACTACACCTTTACTTATGGGAAGAGTTGAAATAGGGTATTTAAAACTTTTAAATCGGTCACAAACTTCTTTAACTCTATAATTCCCACGGCCTGGAAATTCTGAGGGCCTCAGGATCCCAGAAACATAGCCGAGTCTTGCGGTCACTACTTTCCCCTCTTTTTATTGTTCACTCTGCAGACCATGTCGCTAAGGGAGGTCCCTCAATGTCTGGAGTAAGAAGATAGTCTTCTTTCCTTTCATCAGAATCTGACATAAAATTACACCCCTCAGTTAGCGTATAAGTAGCAGATAAGAAGAGAAATCATAAACTTGTGCCTTGTTTAGTATTTTATTATTTAAATCTCTTTTACAGAATAAATATTTGAATTTGGGATTTAAATTTCAGAATTATTATATCAAATAATTTGATTTGTGACATAAATTTTGATTTGTTTCGGCAAAGTAAAGAGACTATGGCCAATGTAAATAGCTTGGAAGTATATAAAATTTACAATTATTTTCAAAATGGAAGTGATACATGAAAATTTATTAACAAAGAAATTGAATCTAAAACAATTAATTATAAACTGAAGCGAAAATTAACAGGACCCATGAAATAAGCTTTTTTTTTTTTCCCCTTAACAATAATAAAAATTTGACATTTTTTTCCTTTTTATAATGTCAAGAGAAATTTACTCCATATTATTTGAGAAAAATGCTGAGCTATCGGTAGTTGATATTCATGAGTTATAATTATAACGTATATGAAATATTTTAAATCGGAGGAAGTATGGTGGGGTAAAAATTAAGGCTAATATGTCTGCATTAGATACCTAGGTCTGGGTGAAGTTACTTCCGTGGGTGTTCTTTCTAAGGGTCCTACCACATATTAATGCGTGTTTCGCGTATAAAAATACGAAAAATTCCGAACTAGCTCGATCTGGGATTGAACCTCTCGGCCAGTTGTTGAGCTTTGGGTATCTGTGAAAGAAATTTCAGGGACTACTTTGTAAATTAACTTTCTAAATACTCTCCCTTAAAATTTTTATTATCACATTTTAAAATTACACTGAATGGATAATTAAAAAGTTAACCCTTCTTACTATTAAGCAAGTTAAAGTTATATAGGTTATATTATGTGAGAAGTGCCGAGCTGGTTATCAGCCAGGGTAGCTCAGTGATAGAGCATCCGCGCGTTAAGCGGAAGGCCCGGGGTTCGATTCCAGGCTCTGGTATTTTTCGCATAGTTGGTAAAAATCAGCCTTCTACTCCATTCTATCAAAAATTAATTTCCAGGTTGATGAATTAAATTTCTGAATTTAAATTTCGTGGCCGTTTGGAGTTATGCCATGTTTAAATTTGTCACTTGATATAGCTGCTTTAATGCAGACTCGGTGACCTTGCCAACGTAATTTATGTGAGAAGTGCCGAGCTGGTTATCAGCCAGGGTAGCTCAGTGGTTAGAGCATCCGCGCGTTAAGCGGAAGGCCCGGGGTTCGATTCCCGGCTCTGGTATTTTTCGCATAGTTGGTAAAAATCAGCCTTCTACTCCATTCTATCAAAAATTAATTTCCAGGTTGATGAATTAAATTTCTGAATTTATATAGGTATAGCCATAATTTCGGCAATATAATTTTACTAAATTATAAAATATAATGATTTTATACCTACATCATACTTGCCAACTTTTCCGGTTTTCCCGGAAGACTTCCGTTTTTTTAACGTATCTTCCGGTCTTCCGAACAGATGATGAAATCTTCCGTTTTTAAAAAAGTCGCGGATATCGTTTGTTTTCAAAAGAAAACCCAAATGTTCTACAAAAACTCCTGATTCCCAATCTTTTTCCATCCATAACATAAATGTCAATATTCATTTCAAACTTGCTTTATGAGATTCTAGAGCATGTAAAGAAATAGAATTGTTAAATATTTCTTGCTGATGTAATTATTTTTTGCCCCCCCCCCCCATTTCATTTATCTCCAACTAGTGATCAGCAATCAAATGTTCTGCAGAAGTCTTTTGTTTCCTAATCTTTATTCATCTGCAACATAAATGATAATATTAATTTTAAACTTCTTTCATTAGATTCTAGAAATAGAGTTGAAAGAGTTTAATATTTCTTATTCTGTAATTATTTTTTATTCCCCCCCCCCCCTTCCCCAAATTGTGATCAATGATCAATTCTAGAAACAATAAAACGATGGAAGTGCTCAATATTTCTCACGTATGTAATTATTTTTAGATCTTTATTGCTGAATTTAATGAATCTCTTTATTTTTCCTCAATTAAATTAAATATTTGTATGTCATATTTATACCAAATGTGTAAACATGAGGAAAAAATGAAGAATAATTTTTTCAGGTAGGGAAATTTTTTCCAAATCAATTTAAGAAAATTTATACTCAGTTGGTTTTATGCACACTTGAAACTGATAATTAACTACTGCTACTTTTTTTATATGTATAATTAATGTACCTACACAAAAATCATTCTATTTATTTAAAAAATTAGTTATACTTTAACCTAACTGTAAGTTTTTTGTCTATTGTTAAGTAAATTTCTTACAGATTCTGTTTTGTAGATATTTATATGTTGAAGAGGAATAACTTCATTTAAAACTTTTTTATATTTAGTATAATCAATCTATAGTAAAACGTTTTTATAGATTGCTTCTAAATATTAAAGTTGTAAAACGGTAAATAAAATAAAATAAAATCTTCCCTTTTTTTATTGAAATTGGTTGGCAAGTATGCTACATTTAGCGAATTCTTTGTTGTATTAGTCTTATTTATTTATTTTTTTCTTTCCTTCTTTCCTCTCTCTCTCTCTCTCTCTCTCTCTCTCTTTTTTCCCCCCATAATATTAAATGATTTTATAGAGGAAAATGATTTCATCAAGAATAAAGGCACAATTTAAAACACTTCATACAGATACAATTTGAAAAGAATGAAAGAAAGAAAAATAATTAAGTATGAATAAAGAAAGAAAGAAAAATACATTTTTTTTTTTAATCCATCTTTTTCAATACTTTCTAACATTTTGCGACAGTTTTTTTTCTTTTTTTTATACAATAAAGATTTTATAGAAGTGTCTTTTATAATTTTAAATATTTCAAAAAAAAAAAAAAAAAATTGAGAAATTTTTTTTAAATATTGACACATGATGTATAAAAATTCAACAGAAAGATGGAATTTTCAAGCTTAATTTTTTACTGTTAAAAGTTTTGGCGTGCCCTGAATATGAATATGTGTATTATCTGATGCAATTACTTAGAAATGATAAATTCTTTCTTTTGCTCTTGTATGACAGACAAAATATTGTTTTACAGGCAAACTTTTGAAGCAAGGTTTTGGCTAAATTACACGTTTTGAGTTCCCCTGGTTAAAAATATATTTTATGGGAGGGGGGATTTGCATAGGAATGAAATTTCCCTTTCTTGCTTATAAACCAAGATTAACCTGTTTCATTTCAAATAATGAAATTTTAAATATGTATATGGTTAAATTTAAGTTTTCAATATGTAATTTAATTGTTTGGAGTTTAATTCAAAACTAGTTAATACCCGTCAAAATTTGACGGATCATGTGCATCTTAAATCTTTTCACGGCATAAAGTTTTAAACATCTCTGTTTTAATAATCCGCATTGCTCTTAACCAGTTTAAAATCCACTGCTGTAATCAATTATTTTTTGGTTGAAGGGGAAGGGGGTATACATTTCATGAAATTTCAATATGCAAAATTTAAGCGTAATCCATATAATAAAATTAAAATCCGAAGATTTTTTTCTAATTTTACTCTAAATATGACCAAAAGAATGTTTGGAATAATTAAAGGAGAGACAGAATTTATAAATTATGGTAAGAATGGAGAAAGAAAACACACATCAATATTTAATGTTTTTCATACATATTATTTTTATTTGCTCGCATCTATAATATTTCATTTCAGTTACAATATAACAGTGCCGCCATCTATAATCTGTCAATAATAATAATTAAAAAAAAAAAAAAAAAAATTATCAGATTTTTTTTTTTTTTATATATATAAAAATACTTTTAAAATCACATAAATTTATAAGGCAAAATAATTTAATTTAAAATAAATTTTAAAAGTGTTTTGTGTTTTCTTTACATTCTATAATTACAATTTATTTTCCCTTTGAAATAGAATATACTACTCAGGGCCCAGGGCCGGCTCGACCATATAGGCAAACTAGGCGATGGCCTAGGGCGCTCAAATCTAGAGGGCGGCACAATTCAAACGACGAGATCTATTTTATTTATTACTATCTAACGGCACTTTAAAATAGATAAAATGTAATCTTGCAAACACAGCACTCATGTTGTGTGAAAATTTTAAACAATTACAATATTTGTCTAGAAAGGACTAAAAGGTACATGTCTGCTGCTATGACTTGGAAACATTTACTGAGTTTTTCTCGGTGTGTTTTCAATTGGACATGTAAAAATGAAGTAAATGGATAACCCTCGAATTGACTTTTCAGGGCATCAAAGTCAATCTAATTTATCTAATGAGAAGCGCTAGAGAAAGAGTCACAAACAACTGGCTTGATTTTACCATAACGATCTATTTATTTCAAAAACTTACAACGTTGAATTGAGTTTTGAAAACAGTCCGTCATTAAATCTGTCCAATTGTTAACATCTTTACATTATATCTAAAAGTCACGGAGTCATTATTTAATGGGGCTGTACGTTATTGGCACTATAAAGTTTTGACTTCCATTCAAGGGTCTAAATTGTACATCATGTTTTTTACAATTTTGAACTGACATAAAAAGAATAATAATTATAAGATTTGAAGGAAGCTAGCTCTAACTAGAAAGAAGTTTTAGCTCTTTAGACTAGGTGACTTTGTAGGGGCTATGTGTGGGAGGCTTTTTGGAATTTTACAAAGTGATTCTGTTATAGTTTCTTTTTCTAGTATCTCAACTTAGTAATAAAATGTGAAATTTCGTTTTCAGTACAGTTGATACTTGAGACTAGCTGTTTACAGAAAAAAAAAAAAAAATTGGAGTACAATTTTGTGAGAGGAAATTAGAGAAAAAATATCATTAGCAAAGCAAATTAGGCTCATTTGAAAAGTTATTTTCATCCGAATCCTAAAGAAACACTATCAGGATAATAATTTGAAAAAACAAAAGATTTTCCCCCCTGAATCTGAATAAGCAAATATCTTGCTTCATCTTCCAAAATAATTAGTAAATAAACAATAGTTTGATATGAAAGAAATAAAGATTGAGGCTTCAATAAACAGAACATGGAAAATGCTTCCGGTTTCACTTTGAGTTTATGTATCCTTGCAATGTGAGAGAATTCTATGGGTAATCTGCAGCGAATAGACGACATGACTCTCTGACATCATTTAAAGTCCTGACGATTTTCTTTTATTTAACCTGTAGGACTCTTCTTTTAACACACAAACAGTGGAATGTAGCCTATCATAGCACAGCTTTTTCCCACAAACATTGAAAGCTCCGCCTCGTTCTAGTTGTCCATTCTCGACGAACACAAGCCAGATCATATATAAAAAATGTTAATTTCCTATTAGAAAATAAGTGAAGAAAGTTTTCGTCAGTACATAACAAAAGACGACGCGCCAATGGTGAAAATGTGACCCAAACTCCACTACTAATGCACTACTAAAAACAAAATTTTTTTCTTGGAAACTGTAAAAGTGATTTCGGATTTGATAAACAGGAGGCATTTTCAGAAGAAATTAATATTGCGGTATCATTCCCATTGGAGTCAGAGCCACCCCTATTACGAAAAATGAAAAAGAAGTTTAATTATGCAGTCAGCTGATAAATCAACAAGTGAGGCTAAACATCATTTTAAGATTAATTTTTATATTTCTTTTCTTGATACAGCAAGAAATTCGAATGATGAGAGGTTCAAACAGACCAAAAAGATAAATCGTGTTTTCTGATGCCTTTCTAACGATTGTGAGTTGTAAAAAAAAACTTTCAAAGTGATTTTGAAATTAAGTAGAAGATTAGGAGATTATCTGACTCAAGGAGACTCTAAGGATGTTGATAGAAGTACACTACAGGAAGTTTTGAATAATTTTTGTGAAAACGGACTAGTACATTGTGTATTGAATTTAGTAACAGCAATAAAATTGTTGCTGACACTTCCTGTGTCTGTGGCCAGTGGAGAACTCAGCTTCATATAGTTGAAATTAATAAAAACTTACTATCGTTCTATAGTGACGTGAGAACGATTTATAGGACTATCACCATTATCAACAGCTCAAGATGAAGCTAAAACAATTCATTTGAAGGATATTGTTTCTACCACCGCTAAAAGTAGCGCCGAAAAAATAATAATATGCAATATGTAATAAAAATAATTAGTTGATTATTTATTACAGTATTTGTATGTGTATAATTGTCTGCATGTCTTACCTTTTTTAAAAATTTGTTTTAATGGGGCGCCACGAAAATTTTTCGCCTAGGGCGCCAAATTTGCTCGGGCCGGCCCTGTCAGGGCCCGAATAAGTAAGAATGCATTTAATACTATAACAAGTTAATTTGCTCATTATATTTTTAATAATAAGTTATTCCATTCATATTTTTACTCGTATAAAATATCAATATTTTTAAGGTTATTCTTTTTAAATTATTTTTTTCTGTAATATAGTACAGAAATGAAATATAAGAGATCAATTTAAAATTAGATTAAAAAATAAATAAAATAAAATAAAACTTCCTTTGATTTTAAACATCTACCTTCATTTTTTCTAAACAAAGTTTTCAATTGATAAAAGTTAACTTTTAAAGAACAATAAACACCGACAATTTATTAATTTTAAAAGATTTTTTTTCTCTCTTAAGAAACTGAAAAAAATAACATTAGGAATATGGTATGGTATGTTTAAATGATAAAAGATGGCACCACAAAAACTCTTAAAATATTATCCTGTGAAGGAAAATTTTCGGTGAAATGAAAATGCATACAGCGATAGTCGATAAGTATATACTTCCATGGAAAATATGAATCAATGAATTAATCGTGTGAATTGTTTTTATTATTGAGCTTTAATGAGGCGTCCGGGTCTTTGAAGTATCATTGTCGTCTGCTAGAGTTCTATCATTGATGTTCATATTGCACTGCATCAAGGGGAAGGAATATTCTCATTCCGCATTGGTTCATAATTTTCTCGCGCATGCGCAGATCGGGAGATTTTGGTCTTAAAGAAATACCCTTGTGTTTTAATATTATAGATTTTCTACTAATCAATAACACACATGCTTTATAAATGTGATGTTTTAAGAATTACTATTTTAAATTATTTTATATTGTAAATAAATAGTTTATTTTTTATATTCATATTCGTAGATGTTTTTGCTCATTTATTTATTTTTTTTTTCCATGACTTAGATTTTCTTTGACAGTATTAAAGTTATCGCAGTTTTATCATCATGGTCTGTTACTGATATAAAAGAAATTACAGTAGGGAACCAATTATCCAGAATCGTTTTTACGAGACTATTCTGGATAACTGGTTTTTCCGGATAACTGGTTGCTCATGAAGCAAACATTATTAACCAGAATTATTGCATATAGTTCTCATTTAAAATAACTATTTTAAACCAAAAATTAATATTTTTTATCAATTAATCAAATTTAAATAATTAACCTGATTTTAATTTTTTTAAATAAAAGTATTAAAATAATTTTTAATCAAGATAAGCTATTAATCAAAATTTAAAATGTGAAAAAAAAAAAAAAAAAAATCTTTTTTTTTTTTTATAAAAATGAAAATCTGCCCAAATCCAAGATGAACCAGTGATACATGATTAACCAGTGATTTTAAAGCATTGAATATTACTAAAGATTAAAAAATTATGACCTGATTTTACAGGCTTTTCTTTTTATTTCTTATGAAAATTCATTTTTAATGTCCATAAGAGTGCAAAATATTTATAATATTTTAAAAGTAATTTGGTTTTAATTAACACCTCCCTCCTTCCCCCCCCCCCCCAAATGAATAAATAAAATAATAATAAAATTCAGTACAGGACCAATTACTCCATTTCACCCAATCCAATCTAGATAAATAAAATTACTACCTTTATGATATTGTGTAGTGGCGCCATCTATCCACATTTTCCAGAACTAAAAGCTATCTATTCAGTCTACATTGTACATTATGACCTTTGACTTATATTCCCTGTCAAATACATGAATATTACTTTTAAGTAAATGTAATAAAATTAAATCGAATTGCTATTTATTAAATATTTCTTTTACTTTTAATTGTTTCAGATTACAATGTTAAACCATTATCATTAAAAAAAAAAAAAAAAAATGTGTAAATATTTTTTTTTTTTTTTTTATGCATTGGAAATTAGTTGTTTGGAAATATAATTCCGGATAAACGGTTCCATACTGTATATCATATTGTAATCAAAAGCAGTCATTGCATGATGCAAATCTCACATTCCCATGAACTCTGCACAATGTGTCCTATTTTTGTCTTTTTATTCTTTTTCTAAAAGCCATTTTGCATAATAAATAAATAAATAGATCAAATGTTTTCTCTCCTAAATATCTCAAAATGAAAATTGTTGTCTTCGAAAGCAAAGTCAAAGAAGCAATGGCGATTTTCAAGCAAAGAGAAATGACACTTGTTTCTCTCTTTTGTTCGGAAATGACAGCTTTTAACGCAATCCATCACTGACCTATTCCCACGCCTCCAAGAGTGCCCGCTCCTTATCGGTAGGGGGGATAAATTTTCTTGAGCTAGCCTCGGCTATAACGGGATTCAAGTAGCTCGGATGATTTCGGCTATTATGGGATACAAAAGGTTAATATACTGATGTTGATGAATTTCAAGTTGACCGTTTATTTCTTCAAACTCGACCCCTAACAACGTCTTGGTTTTTCCCATAATTTTAAGGTCAAAATGACTTTTAAGTAAATTCAAAATCTTATGAATTGTTTTACTATATTTACTAAAAATGACAATATCATCAACGTATAATAAAAGAATAACTTCATAATTATATAAATAAACACAATTACATGAATTAAACTTAACAAAAAATATTTTTATCAAAACTTTATGGATTTCAAAGAACCACTTGCAACCTGATTGACGTAAACCGTACAAAGCTTTATTTAATTTACAATATAAACTTTCTTTCCGGGTTGAATAAATCCTGCTGGCTGAGATATAAAAATATTTTCAGTTAAAGGGGCATATAGATAAGCACTAGTTATATCCGTTGAATATGGGTCCAATTTAAAAAGCTTATGAGCAATGAGAAAAAGAATCTAATCACAGCAAAATTGACCACAGGACTAAAAGTCTCGTCGTAGGTTTCCCCCTTGATTTGACTATAGCCCTGGGCAACAAGTCTGGCTTTATAACGAATGATATTACCCTTTTCATCACACTTAATCGCAAAAACCCATCTGTTACCTACAGGATTACAGTTGTGTGGTAAACTAGTAAGCTCCCAAACTTCCCTTTCTTTCATTATTTTTAATTCGTTTTCCATTGCCTCAAGCCATTTTTCTTTCTGGGGAGATTTCATTGCCTGCTTGTACGTTTTAGGAACAACAATTTCTTCTAGTCAACTATTATTCAAAACTATATTACTGCTTGGACCCTGTACAGATACAATACCAGTATAATTGTCACTACCACTAAAATTAAATGTTTCAGGATCATACACAATTTTGTTCTTTTTACAATACTCCTGAACTTCATTCTGGGATCTAAGATGCTGTGTTTTTCCTTCTTCATAATAGTAAATATCTGTTCTATTCCCTGTTTGTTTAGGAACAGCTTTTCTATACCAGTTAACAACCTTTAAAACATCACACCCTTCCTCTACTAAACTATCTTTGTCCTGAATATCAGAAGGGAAAGAGGTCGCACTTCTCATATTTTCTACAGCATTTTCCTCCGAAACAGAATTCGGGAAAAGTGGGACAAAGAACTGAGTTTGGGGCTCCAACACTGTTCCACTGCTACTATTCTGATCTATATACTTGGCTTTCTCGTTAAACCTAACATTAAGTGTTTCAATTATTTTGTCTGATTTAGGTAGCCATATTCTATAACCTCTAGTCCTAAAAGCATAACCCACCATGACACCCTTTGTTACCTTAGGGTCTAATTTATAACGTTTTTGTCGTGGGATACCTACGTAGGCTAAAACACCAAATGGCTTTAAATGTCAGACTGAGGGTTTGTTTCCAGTATATAGTTCTAAGGGAATTTTAGTGGAGTTAGTGCTACAGGTCCTATTCCAAGTATAAACAAAATAAGTTGCTGCTTCTGGCCAAAAATTCTGTCCTAAATTACTTTCTTGTAGTAAAGTTCTGATACCATCGGCTACAGTTTGGTTATAACGCTCAACAACAGCATTTTGCTGTGGAGTATACAAATTTGTCAATTGATGTTTAATTCCTTTAGAATCAAAGAAATCTTCAAGGGTATTTGACATGAATTCCTGTCCATTATCACTACGAAAAGATTTAACTCTACTTCCAATCAAATTATCAGCACGCGTAATATGTCTAATGATAATATCAGCGGCATCTGATTTTAACTTAATTGGGTAAAGAGCTACATTTCTAGAAAAATCGTCAACTATGGACAAGAAATATTTTTCTCCATGTTTCCCCTCAACATAAGGAGAACCCCATAAATCAGCAAAAATTAACTCAAGTGGCTGTGTTGATCTGATATAACCAGTAGACTTATGAGAAATATGTCTAAACTTATTTAATTTACAAACTTCACATTCATAATTTTTATCATTTAGACCAGAAACACCTTTTACACTGTTTTGTTTACAGGTATGAGTCAAAATATCAGGACTGATATGACCAAAACATCTCTGCCAAAGTTGCCTTTTATTCCCTTTTTCTAAATTCAAATTTTCAAATTTTACATGTCTGTCATTAACTTTAGGAATTTTAGGATAAAGATAATAAATTTTATTCTTTAAGTAGGCTTTAAACAAAAATTCATTGTCACGTTATATTTTAACCTCACCCCCACCGCCTTCATATATACAACCCTTTTTATCCAAAGCAGAACCAGATATTATATTTCTCCTCAATTTAGGAGAGTACATGACATTTTCTAAAGTAAATAGTCTCTGACCAAACCTCAATTTTATTTTCCCCATTCCCTCAATTTTAAAATTTACATCTTTTACAGCTACAGTCATGTTTTCATTAATTAAAGGTTTATAACTGGAAAAACAAGTCCCTTGTGGAACAACAATGATGAGATGCCCCTGTATCAAAAATCCAAGAACATCCTTTTTCAGATTCAGTCAAATTTGAATGCATAATATAATAAATAAAACATTTTTGGACTTACGTCTATTTCGACGAGCTCTTCCTCCAGTAAAACCAGACTGTCTAGTATCATACTGAGGTCGGTTGGGGCTGTAACTTGCATCATGATGAGGTCTATCAGTACTAAAACGATCTGGTGACTTGAAATTTGTCTATAACTTGGGCTAAAGCTTCTCCTATAGGCACTCCTGGAATCCCTGGGTTGGAACTGTCTTTCACTACCTTGGCGATGATCGTTGAAACCACTATCTTGATTACTTTTAAATCTGCAGATAGCCTGATGGTGGCCAAATTTCCCACAAAAGGTGCAGCTTTGTCGAGAAGTTACTATATTTACTAAACCTGGCGTTTTTACTTTGTTACTATCACGAAGATTTAAACGGGCCTCCTCAGCGGACAATTCACTAACAATATCACTGAATTTAAATTTTTCCTTTGGCCAATGCAATATATTTTGGACAATACTATCAAAACTGCTAGGTAAATATCTAAGCAACTAGAAGGAAGTATAAGTATTGTCATCAAATTTTTCATTTAAATCCTTGAGCTGGTTTGAAAGTCTAAGTAATCTGGCAGCATAAACTAAAATATTTTCATTTTGTTTAATTTTACATTCAAATAATTCAGAAAATACTTTCATATGAAATGACCTCAAATCCGGCAAGTAGTTTAATTTAAGCGCATCCAAAGCTTTGATGGGATCATCATAATTTTCTACCAATTTCCGGAATTCGGGTTGAATATTTAAATACAATGTAGCTAGAACATGATCTGATCGGATTTTAAATTTGGCTATTTCCTCATCTGAAACTTTTTCGGAATTGACTTACGTTGATCTATTACATCCCAAAGTCCGTAACTAATTAACAGGTATTTTATATCAGCCGACCAACTACTATAATTGGTGGCATTAAGTTTTTCAATAGTATAAGCAGATTGAGCCATAATGAAAAACTACAAAAAAAACAATAGCCCCTCCGAATCAGATACATGTTAAAAAAATTGCTCAGATTAAAGAAAACAGATTAAATTTCCAAGTAAAAAAAAAACTATAGATTGGGCTGGGCCCATAACCACTTGTTATCCATCTTACTGGATATCTAAAATTAGCAGAGGCGTTTTGAGAAAACAATTTTCCATCTAAAAAAAACTTAGTGGAAAGTGTGATTTGAATTTGACTTGGATGAAAATTAAAGTGTATGACACGATTGAAGACAAGATAAATTTACACTATAATTTCAGTTTTATGAAAAACTTTAACAACAACAGTAATAAAGGTAATAAAAGTGAACAGTATATTAAATTATAACATAACAAACCCAGCTCAAGTGTTTTAATCAAACGTTAAAATATTTTATTATGGCCCAGAAAAACCAAAAGTAAAAGCGTACCACTGAGGAAGGCATTAGCAAATTTTTAACTTAAAAGAAAATAAAAATAAACATCGGCAGAGTAAAATCGTATTATGTCATCTTCGCTAAATATATTGAAAAATGATGACATTTAAAGACAATCTACATCGTGTAAAAGCCAATGTAACACAACAGTAAAAGTGAGCAGCAGTACATCCATAATAAGCGATATTTATATGAAAACAGCAAGGACATATAACAGGAAAAGACAACGCCTACATCCGGGAATCAATAATCGTGTGCGAGGATGATATAAGGAACACCGGAACGAGTTCGCCATCTGCCGAAAATTCCAGCAACTAAACATTCCATGCTAAAGTATAGCTCCAAGAAGCGTGATCAATAAAGCATTCCAGGCTAAAGTATAGCTCTAAGAAGCATGATCAATTAAGCATTCCAGGCTAAAGTATAGCTCAAAGAAGCGTGATCAATTAAGCAGGGCCCGAAATTTCAACTTCGATTGCACTCGCTGAAAAAAAATGTTACTCGCCACAAAATATGATTAACTTACTCTATTTTTTACGTATAAGGTGACCAGAATTTTTTATTAGAAAAAGAGGAGAAATTATGCAATGTCTTTTACTTCATAAGGAAGTAGAAGACATTCAATTTTGAAAAAGAGGTCATTTTAGAGGACACAAAATTGAATGAAAATTATTATAAAAGCCGATTCGAAAGCTACTTTAAGTGGTGGAAATATTTTTATCTCAAATGATGGATTTAGACCAGTACACCTTTATTTAAATTAATAATATACGGATATGAGAGAAAAAATCCTTAATTTTTATAGGTGTCACTGAACAATATGGGGATTTTTTTCACGTGTCTACATTTTGTTCATTGAAGAAAACAGTCGCGTTGTGAGAGCGTTTTTACCAGGAGGACATAAAATTAATTCAACTAACTTTTGCATATTTTTGTGAGGTGGTGGTAGGGTTACCATTAAGGCCAATTGTATGCGCTAGGATTCTAGGCCTGAGTAGGAGAGTTCCCCATTGGGGTCTTTCTAAAAGGTCCTAGCCCATATTTACGCTAGTTTTGGAGAAAATAACGAAACATTTCTAACGGATAAACCAACGAGCGCGACCGGGCATCGAACCCAGTGCCTCACGTATACCAACTTAGAGGACAGAACCTCTCGGTCACTGGTGGGCCTATTTTAATGAGGAATATTATTCATGCAAAAGTGAAAACACACGTCAACCCCCCCCCCCCCCGTACCAACCGGAGCACCACCTTCGTAATGATTTCATGAGAATTTCAATAGTGATTCCGTGTTCTGAATCAAAGAACCGTACAGATATAGGGAATATTTTTATTTCTTTGTGATTCGAAGAATCTGAATAGACATAAACCATGATATATACTTTGGCAAGTTTATTAGAAAGTTGTTCTTAAGCGAACCTAATGCAGAAAAATGTTAGTATTCACCGTTCGATACAGCCAACAACCGATTGAACTTCCCAGTTTTGAGAAATTTTTGAAATTAAGGACTGAATCTTTTTCATTTGAAAAAGAAGACAGAGAACGACAAACATAAAAAAGAGGACTTTTTAGTCCTGTAATGTGTTTTTTTTCGTTTCAGAAGGCAGAGCGTTGAAAAAGAAGACTATCCTCTTAAAAAGAAGATGTCTGGTCACCTTACCTAAGATTAGCAGGATTTTATGTTTTTAAATCGATATATATATATAATATGTTTATAGCACCTTATACTGTAAGTATTCTATCTACATTTAGACCGAAATTTTACTCGCCACAGTAAAATTTTCACTTGCCAATGGCGAGCTGGCGAGCGGAAATTTCGCACCCTGAATTAAGCATTCCAGGCTAAAATATAGCTCTAAGAAACGTGATCAACTTTAAAAAGGTAAACAAATGAGGAAATTACTTGAAGATACCGAACTTCTATTAAAGATTTATTTAAATAATTAAATTGATAAAGGTAAGTTTTAAAAGGTTATTTACATAAGAAATAAAGTTTATATTTAGAGATTTAAGTTAACAAGAAGTATTTAAGATAAAGATATTGTTATTATATGTTACAATAATGTATTAACTGACATCAATATATGCTTCGAACTATTTTCTTCTTCTTTTCTATAGTGTTTTGGAGATACGTCGAAGTGCCCCTTACACGACACACAAAGCTCATGCAGATGAAGATAAAAAAGTTGATAAAGATGATACTATCAGCTCAAAGCTAGAGCTTAAGAAAGATCAAAATTCAGAAGAACCTTTATCAGAAACTTCACCAGATATTATTCCAGATAAAAAATCGAAGCCTCCTCCTCTAGACATTACAGCTGCTCAGGAAAGTCATCTAGCCATGAGTGATCCAAAAACTCCTACTAGTGCTCCTCCAGTGAAAGGACAGGTGCTTGATAAAAGAAAATTAAAAGAGAGAAAAATTGGCCATAGAAGAATAGATGAAGAAGGCCAAATAACTTTCAAAAAGATTCAAACCAGTCAAATTATGGGCTCAATTCAGTTGGGCATAGGACATGCAGTTGGTGGCTTAGCATCTAAGCCAGAAAGAGATTTACTTATGTTAGATTTTACAATTGTAGAAACTACATCATTTCCACGGGATGGGAGCAATATTACTCCAGCACATCATTATTCAGATTTCAAGTTCAAATCATATGCTCCTGTTGCTTTTCGCTACTTTCGAGATTTATTTGGCATACAACCTGATGATTATTTGCTGTCTTTGTGCAATTATCCAATGAGAGAACTGACAAATCCTGGTGCCAGTGGAAGCATATTTTACCTCACTGAAGATGGAGAATTTATTATCAAGACAGTTCAACATCGAGAAGCAGAATTTCTTCAGAAACTTTTACCAGGATATTACATGAATTTGAATGAAAATCCACGAACTTTGCTACCCAAATATTTTGGTCTATATTGTTACATTTGTGGTGGCAAAAATATAAGACTTGTAGTGATGAATAACTTATTGCCTACTACGATAAAAATTCATGAAAAATATGATCTGAAAGGTTCAACGTATAAAAGAAAAGCTTCAAAACATGAACGGAAAAAGTCATCACCTACTTACAAAGACCTTGATTTCATAGAACGACATCCTGATGGAATTTATCTTGAACCTGAAACATATAATGCACTAACAAAAACTATATCTAGAGACTGTCGTGTTTTAGAAAGTTTTAAAATCATGGACTACAGTTTACTTGTAGGAATACATAATGTAGATTTAGCTAAGAGAGAAAAACTGGAAGTAAAAAATAAGGAAGAAGAGGCTTCTGAACCTGGAAATGGAAGAATGTCTGATGATTCAGAATCATCATCTCCTATTCAAGTTACTTCTGGGAAAAGTGACACTAGTTTAGTGAGAAGTAAATCAATAAATAGACAAAGATTAGCTGCTTTCTCAACTGTCATGGAATCAATTCAAGCGGAAATTGACACTGGAGAAGATGAAGATGTTCCACCAGGAGGAATTCCGGCAAAAAATGCTAAAGGGGAACACCTACTACTGTTTCTAGGAATAATCGACATCTTACAAAGTTTCAGATTAAAGAAAAAATTAGAACATGCCTGGAAAAGTGTCTTACATGATGGGGATACTGTTAGCGTTCATAGACCCGGATTCTATGCTCAAAGGTTTCAGGATTTTATGGGTAAAACAGTATTCAGGAAAGCACCAGCTCTCAAGCATTCATCTTCGAAAAGAAAAGGTATTTCAAATAAACCTCGGCCATCTGCTACGTCTGAAACAGAAACTACAAGAAGTTCCCTTCCTAAAATACCATCAGAATCAGAGTGTACTCAAGAAGAATGTTCATCAACAGAAATTCCATCATCTTATCATCCTACTTTCACTGAAGGAGAAAGCACATCTACAGCAACATATGATTCTAAAAGCAATGCTTCTTCTTGGAGCTCTCGAGGGCGAGCAAAACCACGTTCAAATACAGATCCCCCATCCAGAATAGCTTCTCCTCGATCTGGTGCTGTTGGAAAAACCTCATCTGTTACATGGGAAAGTGCTGGTATAAGTTTATCCCAAGTTACTATTCAAACTGAGTCTACTGCTGACTGTGTTTCTGAAACAAGTAGTTCTAGCACATCTGGCCTTGGATCCACATTACATACTGTAACTTGGACTCCGCCCTATAGTGTAGAAGGATCTACGCCGACCCATACCGAAGGAACACCATCTTTCACAGAATCTAGTTCCAGTGGTGATGCAGCATGTCCGACGACTCCAGTGAAGAGCATAAATAAATCTCTAGACTCCCTTCCACCAATTGGAGAAACTTAAATATTGCAAGGTAGTAAAATGGTCCATGCATATCAGCATTCTCTACCATTTGCCTTACCAGCATGTATTCAGATTTAAAGAGTTTGATCTGTGTATGAAGATTATTTGTAAAGATTTGTAAGAAAACTACCTTGTGAGAGATAGCAGCCACAAGTTTTAGATTATTAAGAACATTTGGCGATATATCTGTTTATTATGCTATTTCCTTCTGTGATGAGACTTTGTTTCTAAATAGTCTTTTAGACTAAAATTTTACTTGCATTTTATATGGACATTTACATCTGTCTGAATTTTTTGTTAGTCAGATTTTTTATCATCATATAAATTTAGTGCTATAAAAGTATTTATTTTACTTTTTATTTATTTATTTTATGTTTATTTTATGTTTTTCAAAGTTAAAGCTGGAAGTTAGAAAGATAAGATTTGTTAAAAGTTTTGATTATGTTACATATTTTTGGTGCATATATTTTGTGTTTGTTGACACTATTTACATATTACCCTAAAAAACTATTATCTTTAATTCTTGATTTTTTTTTTTTTTTTTTTTTTTTGATAGTCAGGAAATTTTTCATTGACTTTATTAGAGGCTGTTTTTACACCTTAGGTGAAGATTAATGAGGGTCCAATGCGCCCTGGTCATAACACCATACACCCTTTGCAAACCTATTGCCAAGTGGACGCCCTCTTAGTCTTAAAATGTAATAATAATGTTCTGATTTAATTACGTGAGAAAATGTTAGTACAAATAAGGCCAATAAGATCTTAATGAGGCCAATAAGATCGATCTGTAACATGAGGGGACTTGCAGAAATGGCTAAATTAGTCAGCACCCTCTCTATATTACAGAAAATTTCACTTGTCAATTAATTACTAGTCAATACTCGTCAAAATTTGACGAATCATGTGCAACTTAAATCTTTTCACAGCATAAAGTTTAATACACCTCTGCCTTAATATTTTACATTGCCGTGTAAAATTTTGATTTTATAATTTTGGCTGATCTTTATGTTTTTTGGTGTGTTGAAACCGAAAATGAAGCTAGTTTTTCTCTATCATGTACAGACTTTTTGCTTTAACCACACTTAAAATCCGGAATTTTTACACGGAAAAATTAGGTAAAGATAATTGAATTTAATGTGTTCGTCATTATAACGCATAAAAAAGGGTAGAGTGTCTTTCACATATGCATTGATGAAAAATGTCTGATCACATCGATGTGTTACCAGTCCAGACTTTTTTTGCTTCATCTGTGGTGGCTATACTATTAAGAAGTACCAGCGATGTAAAACAGATTTCGTTAAAAAGGTATAATGATTATTTTGGTTTACTAATAAGGAATCATCAAGGCCAAGTTTAGACTCCTCATAAAGTGTGTCATAACTGTTGGAAAACTGCGCTTGTGGCACAACGCGAGTTAAAATCCTTCAAATTTGCTATCCCAATGCTGTGGCAGGAGCAAGAAAATTGTGAGAAGGATGGTTATTTTTGCACTTGTTTTAAAATTAATTTAAAACAAGGTTCAAAAAATCAAAAGGTCATTGAGTCCCCAAATCTGGATTCTGCTATTCGTCTGGTACCACACAATTGTCACTTACTGGTTCTTAAGCATCTTTAAGATTTGAACAGTACCGTTTGGGAAACCGATGGAGAAACTTGTGTTGCAGTACATAGATAGTGGTCCTAAGAAGGATTTTGAAGTCGACAGTTCAGAGACGGAACCTGAACTTTTTTCTGAACAGGAGTTGGAGTTAGTGAGGGGCCTTGAACTTCCAAAAGATGAAGCTCAATTACTTGGATCGCGACTCAAAGACAAAAATTTATTGCTATCAACTACCAAGTTTTCATGGTATTGAAATCTTAAAAGACTTTACTTTTCACAGAGTGATAATCTTGTCTACATTAGTGACATTTGTGGGCTGATGGCTCAGTTTGGTGTACAGTATTATCCAAATCATTGGCGTCTTTTCATGGACTCATCAAAAAGAAGCCTAAAAGCAATTTTGTTACATAATGGTAATACTTATGCTTCAATACCAATTGGCCATTCTGTACATTTAAAAGAAATTATAAAACTTTTGCCTTAATCCTTGAAAGAATTCATTATAATGAGCACAATTGGATGATTTGTGAAGACTTGAAGGTAATCACCTTGCTCTTGGGGCAATGGTCAGGTTACACAAAGTTTCCAAGCTTCTTATGTTTATGGAATAGCTGTGATAAGAAATCTCATTAGATTAAAAAGGACTGGTGCACACGAGAAACTCTTACCAGAGAAAAAAAATATTTGGAAAAGTTTGATTCTTCCTGAGAAAATCCTTCTACCTCCTCTACATATGAAACTAAACCTTATAAAACAATTCGTGAAAGCTCTCAATAAAAAGGTGGATGTTTCAAGTATTTTTGTTCCCAGTTCCCAAGTTAGTTCAGCAAAAGTATACTGTAAAAAAAAAAAAAAAAAAAATAATAATAATAATAATAAAAAAATAAAGGAATTTAATATTTTTAGCAAGTTAATTTTCTCATTAAATTTCTAGTAATAAATTATGCTATGCAAATTTTTACTCGTATAAAATACCAATATTTTAAGGTTATTCTTTTACAATTATTTTTTCTATAATATAGTATGGAAATGAAATATCAGAAATTATAAAAATTATATTTAAAAAAAAAAAAAAAAAAAAAAGAAAAAACCTTTGATTTTAAATATCTATCTCCATCTTTTCTAAACGAAGTTTTCAACTGATAAAAGATAACTTTTAAAAAATAACAAATTCTGAGAATTTGTTAATTTTAAAAGTTTTTTTTTTTTTTTTTTTTTTAAGGAATGGAGAAAGAAAATAAAAATATATCGATATATATCTTTAATATGGTAACAGATGGCGCCACAACAAAAAAAATCTTGAAATACTATCCTGTGTAAGGAAGTTTTTATCGAAAATGCATACGACTGTAGGAAACCGATAAGAATTTGCAATTTGCTTGTGTTTAATATACTTCCTTATAAAGTATGAATCAATGAATTAATCATACAGTTTTTTCATTGAGCTTTAATTAGATATAGCTAGCATATCTGCGTGATGTTCGTAGTGCATTGCACAAAGAGAAAAGAATATTCCTGTTTTGGATTGGTTCAATCATTGGTTCGATTTCTTAGCGCATGCTCAGATATTACGATTTTGGTTTTACAAAAACAGCTTTGTGCTTTAATATATGATTACTTTTCATTTCAAATGCAGAAAAACATAAAGCCATGACACACGTTTTATTTTTAATGCTAGAATTGTCATTAAAAAAAAAAAAAAAAAAAAAAAAAAAAACTGCCAGTGTAGGGAAATTATGTGGGTGGGTACCATTTACTGGAATAGCAGGTCTGTGATAAAAATCTGTGGGTGAGAGTGGCGAATTCAAAAGTCGTTAGTTTGCTTGTTTTCCGTGGTGGCACCATATATGGCTGGAATGACTCCTGCAACACTGTGGTAAGAAGAGAGAAACAAAGCAAATCTGTAATGTCGATTGGATGGAACCTCACTTGCCACAATACTGGGAAAGATGGAGAAGATGAAACTACTGATTTTTTTTCAAAAAGTCTGCTTCTAAGGATATAAAGTTTTCTTTTCTTTCCTTCCTGTAAAACACCAGCTCAGCATGAAGACTCAACATCTTTACCATCTGACAAAAAGGTTTACTATGCTAAACTCAATGATGGTCAAGTTTTAAAGCGAAATTGAATTTCGTGCAATTCTAAGACCAAAAAATTATATTGCATTGTTTCTTTATACGCCATATTATATACAGTGTTTTGTCAAGGTTTCAATCGATATAGACACAATACACAAACTCTGCGTGAGCATAAAAAATCCAACTCCCACCTTGACTCATGTCAGTGAAAAGTTTTATGGCGCATAGCCAAAAGAAAATGATTGACGCTATGCTTTTTGATTAAGCAAGAGGAAGAAAGGGGTAGCCGAGAGAAGAAAAGTTTTGCATGGTGTTATTGATGTGATCAAATTGATTGGCAAACAGGGACTTACTTTTAGGAGCAGCAAGAAAGAAATAGTTCATTACCTTGATGGCCCACCTATCAAACATGGAAGTTTTTTCGAAAATTTTTCCTTACTCTCCAATTAGAATGACTGTCTTGGAAACCATATTAAAAGTGTGGTTGAAACTACTAAAGTTCCTTTGGAAAGAAGAACGTTTTCATCCTTGCAGAATAAGAGAAGTAAAGCTGGCAGAGGTAAACAAATTTCGTTTTTAAGTAAAGCAAGAGTAACTATAAAATAATGAACATCCTTAAGGAAGTAATAATAGATGATTTTGTACTTGAAATCAAGCAAGGTTATGATGGATATAACGATGGACGTATCTGGATATGATCAATGTGCAATTGTTTTGGGGTATGTGTTTGAGAGAGAAGTAAAAGAGAAATTATTAGGACTGAAGATTATGCAATCAACTACAGCTGGCAGTCTTCTTCAAACAAGGCTTCTCTATGTTAGAAATCAAAGAACTGAAGATTGAAAACTGCATTGCCAACTCATTTGATGGAGCTTCAAATACGAGTGGAAAGTACAATGGCATTTCAGCAAAATTCAAGGTTCTGGAATCTGGTGCCTAACCACGTACACATTTGGTGCTTTGCACATGTTTTAAATCTTATGATGTTCAATGCGTCCCAATGTTTGCCCTAAACAATATTACTTTTCAGGCTGTTGTAAGAAACTCAAGTATTTATTAAAAAATTATTTAAAAGGTTGACTGCGTATCAGGTCCAAAATTCAAAGATTCGCTTAATTGTGATCAGAGCTACTAGGTGGAGCGTGAGAAGTGGTGCTGCTACGAAGATCTATGGAACTTCACACCCAGACCCACCAAAAGGAGTTTTTATTGATCTAGTTGTAACCTCGAGTGTCTTAAGTAATTACAGCGTATTCAATTCAAAGACAAGAAATCAAGCTAATGTTCTTTTGTCTAAGTTTCTCTCTTTTGAAACGGTTTTAGTTTCTATGATTTTTTTTTTTTTCTGAATCTTTAGTTCAACAACACCTTTATCAAACTATTTACAAACAAAAAACTTGAACTTTGCACAAAGCTTGGTCATTTATTGCTATAACCCAGAAACCTCTAAAAGAAAACAGAAACGAGTTTGATAATGTGCTGCAAGAATGTGTGTTTCGTACACGAATGCAGCCATTGAAGAGAAAATTACGACAGACATCTCACCCTAGATGCAGAAAGCCTATCCAGTTATCGGGCTTTCCTCGGAAAAGAACTGTACAAGTAAAAATAACGGTGATTGAGGATGCCTTCATTAAGCAGGGGTCGTACTTGTCCTGAAATTCCTGAAAAATAAAAAAAATGTCCTAAAATATCGTAATCCATCCTGAAATTATGCGAAATTTGTCATAAATCTATATATATAAAATCGTTCTTCCTGACTGACTGAGGGGGTGATTCATCATCGCCCAGACCAAACCCCTAGACCTAGAAGCATGAAATTTTGTGACAATGTTCTTTCTAGTACGTAGGCATCCACTAAGAAGCGATTTTACAAAATTCACCCCCCAAGGGGGGGAAGGGGGGCAAAACGTGATTTCACAAAATCCTTCATATCTCAAACAAAAAAACAGATACCCGTAAAGTTTTTGCTTTAAAATATAGCTAATACAAATGTCTAAAAACCAATTTCTGGAATTTTCAAAATTGGGTCCCCAAGGGGGGGGGGGGGGGGGGGCAAAACGTGATTTCCCATAATCCTATATATCTCAAACAAAAAAATAGATATACGTGAAATTTTTGCTCTAAAATATAGCTAATGCAAATATCTAAAAACCGATTTCTGGAATTTTAGAAATTCAGCCCCCAGGTGGGGCAGCAGGGGGGGGGGCTATGGGGCAAAAACAAATAGATATACAGTTAGGGCGTTCAAAATTGGTACAGATACGTTTTAGAGGCCTGCAAGTCGAATGAGGATATTTTCGATTGTGTAAAGTTATTAGGAGGGGCAGGAAGGGGGAGAGGGGGGGCATAAAATAAAAATAGTTAGATCGTTCAAAATTGGTATATAGAGGTTTTTGATACCTACAAATCGATTGCAGATATTTTCGAATTTGTAAAATTATTAGGAGGGGCAGGAAGGGGGGGGGGCTGTAAGGGGGGGGGGCTATGGGCAAAAACAAATAGAAATACAGTTAGGGCATTCAAAATTGGTACAGATAGGTTTTAGAGGCCTGCAATTCGAATGGAGATTTTTTCGAAAGTGTAAAGTTATGAGGAGGGGAGAGGGGGGGGGGGCAAAAAAATAAAAATAGAGTTAGATCGTTCAAAACTGGTATATAGAGGTTTTCGATACTTACAAATCGATTGTGGATATTTTTGAATTTATAAAATTATTAGGAGAGGCGGGAAGGGGGGCTATGGGCAAAAATAAATAGAAATACAGTTAGGCCGTTCAAAATTGGTACAAATAGGTTTTAAAGGCCTGCAAGTCGAATGGGGATATTTTCAAAAGTGTAAAATTATTAGGAGGGCTGGGAAGGGGGGGGGCTCAGGGGCAAAAAAATATAAAATAGAGTTAGATCGTTCAAAATTGGTACATAGAAGTTTCCGATACCTACAAATCGATTGCGGATATTTTCGATTCTGTTTTAATAAGATAATTATGCATTTTTTTTTTTTTTTTTGGGGAATTTTTCAGGAATTTTTTCAATACAGCAGTTTGAACAAATGAGCATTTTTCCAATATTTCTAAAAATTCTTTGTTCATGTTCTAATAATGTATTTAATATTAGTTTTATATTTGTTTATTGTGTAAGTTAAACAAAAGTACAATTTTAAACAAGATTTTGTAAAAACCCACATGAGTTTTTTCAAGTAGGTGTTATGAAAAAAACCCACCTGTGTTTTTTCGGGTTTGTCAAAATCTAGCCAACCCTGAATAGAGGTGTTGATCCAGGTTTTAATTAATTTCTGAGGCCCGTTTTTGTGAAAAATAGGCCTCAGAATTTGCCATTGCATAAAAACTTTAATTTTGCAGTCCCTAGATATCTAATCTATGTTCAGTATAATAAGTATTTCATTTAAACAAGTACTGGCAATGATATGAAATAATACTTAAAAGATAGAAAAATTTTATAACATAGATCATTTTTATAAAATGAAATAAAGGCCGTTTTTATAACTGGATTTTGTGAAGTAGTTTATATTTCATGGATTTATGTTATTTGACGGAAATCATTTTATAGTTTTGAATTTTGTGACGGGACAGCGGATGGGTTCCAATATGTAGCTGGATCAGCCTCTAAAATGCTATAGTTTTTTTTTTTTTATATTAAACTCAGAAAGAAGTTTATTTATATTTTACTCTTATAAACTTTAATTCTTGATATGTGGATTTTTTATTTCAATTAGTGCGAGAGATAAAAGCAGTGTTGCAAAGAATTTACATTGCGATATTTTTTTTTTTTTTTTTTTTAACCTGGTCAAACGTAAACGTCCTGAAATTTAAAAAAATTATGTCCTGAAATTTTATGTAGTACCAGTACTACCCCAGATTAAGTCAAGTGAGAGGACAAGTTTAAAGTCAGAGAATTTTGTAGCAACATGGATAAAATAAATCAGAGCATGAACATGATGTTTTCTGATCAAAAGGACTTGTACTTAGACCTTGCGTGATTCGAACCGCGCAGATTTTCCCAGCACAAGAACGATGGAATAAAGACTACACTTGATAAAGTTTGCTCGTTGATTGGAGATATTAACAGAGCAAACCTCAAAGAGAAGTTAATCTCGCTAGTTGATATTTGGACCCAGATAAACACTAAAATATCTAACTAAACGTTATGAAATGCAACTAGTATCAGATAAAAAGGAAGAGTTTTATATTTACGAGTCTAAAAAATGAGGAAAGAAGCACCAGTAAACCGGAAGAAGAATGGAAAATCTCTACTACAACATATATATTTGGTTTTATGCACGGAATATTAAACACTTTTTAACTATACTTTCCCCTTGACAAAAGTCAGCTGTGAAAGGTCCTTTCCTATCCGCAAGTTTATTAAAACCAGACTATGATTGACATTATCTCAGGCCCCAGTGGCAGAAACACCGCGACACGGCGACATAGTCGCGGACACAGAAAAACGGCTTGCGGTCAGTTTTTGTCTGCACTGAGAAAAAAATTTGTCTGCAACTTTCGGATAACAATTCACTTATAAAAATTTCTGTATCAAAACTAAAACTAATACTTGTATTATTTATATTGTGATGTGTCAAACATTGCTATAAAATATTTAATTGAATGAGATGAATTGAATGAATACAATTGTTTATACTATATCGTTTTTTAGTAAAATTGTATTTGTGTATTGTTGCACAAGACCCCCACTGATGTTAAGCCCCCCCCCCCTCCTCCACGTCCCCATCAGCTTTCAGTCTTTTTGAGTGTAAGCCAATTTCACCCCTGATTACACGCAAATTTTGCAGACAGATTATGAAATTTTAAAAGCCTGTCACGGACAGCTTCAAAACTTTCTGCCACTGGGTCTCAAGCCCTTCTTATGATGCAGATTGAAAAAGAAAAGCTTGCAGCAATCTATAATCATCTATAATAATAAAAGAAGATGTCTGTCTTTCTGTCTGAGCATCTATACGTTCAGCCCCTACTGAACGCAGAAGCATAAAATTTGACATACGGGTGCTCAGAAGCCTTCCCGAGTTGATAGTGGAAACATAATTTAAAATTTTTAATTAGTTCCGGAGATATTAATCAAAATGTAGACCCATGTTGATCGAAAAATGATCAAAAAAGAAACATTCTATGAGCAGACGATTTTCTAAGCTGTCTCAATCGGAAACAAAACACATGCGAGACAATTGTCTGCAATAAAAAAGGAATTGAATGTAACCAATTAAGATATCACATGTTTTGTAGTGGGGATAAAAATTGCAATTTTCAAACTTTTTCAAATTTTCATTCACGTTACATTTAAATTAATATTTGGTGTAGACAGCATACTATAAAGCTACTGTTCAATTTTCATGAAAATATATGAATAAATAAAAAAATGACGTATTTATTGGAAAAAGATTAAATTTTCTTTTATACTTTGCAGTATTTTAAATTGAGATATGCCGTTGAAATTTCGTAGTATTTGGTTTTAATGCCCGATAATTCGATTGTGAATATTTTTGAAAGACTACGATTATTAGGAAGGGCTTGAGGGAGGGGGAAAAGGGGCAAAAAAAAAAAAAAAGAGTTACTGCGTTTGAAATTGGTTGGTATATTTAGATTTTAAGGCAAAGTAAATCGAATGCGAATATTTTCGAGTGTAAAATTATTATTATCGGCAGAAAGGGGGGGGGGAGAGAGAGAAGGGGCAAAGATGTAGAAAAGGAACGGCAGTTTCGGAGAAAACAACGGAATTCCCAGAACATCTTTATTCTTTAATATTTTGCAGAGTTTCGAATTCGAATTTCTGCTCACATATCGTACTAAGGATTTTTAACGTTATATAGCCCAGAATTATGCAAGTTTCGGAGAAAACCAGGGATAAGTCGGATTACTGAGAGAAATTTCAGAGAATAAAAAAAAAAAAAAATATTTACATTTAATTGCAAATAAAATTTTATTCTAATACGTGTATTTCAAATTCTAATTATGATTAATTTTTTTTTTTTAATACGTCATTCGATACACATTTTAAAGTACGTTTACATTATCGAAAATGGAATTCGAGATTTCACCCGATTTACACATTTTGAGGTTTCCTGATTAGGTTTTCTTTTGTATCTCAGCTACTAATTAAAATAATTTCATAAGTAATACATCATTAGAAAGCTTTTTTGATTTGGAATCGAACAGTAGATTACAGAAATTTCTACCGCCAGATGGCGCTGTAATATTTCAATTTTTAATTATGATTAAATTATTTTTAATACATCATTCGAAAGATATTTTAAAGTTCTTTTAAATTATCGAAAGTTTTCACCAGATTTACACGTTTTGAGGTGTCCTGAATCAGTTTTCTTTTATATCTCAGTTATTAATTAAAAAAATTTCATAAGTAATACATCTTTTGAAAGCTTTGTTGAGTTGATACACATTTTAAAGTACTTTTACATTATCGAAAATGGAATTCGAGATTTCACCCGATTTACACGTTTTGAGGTGTCCTGATTAGGTTTTCTTTTGTATCTCAGCTACTAATTAAAATAATTTCATAAGTAATACATCATTAGAAAGCTTTTTTGATTTGGAATCAAACAGTGGAATACAGAAATTTCTACCGCCAGATGGCGCTGTAATATTTTCAAATTTCATCATTTCAATTATGATTAAATTATTTTTAAACCATCATTCGAAAGATATTTTAAAGTTCTTTTATATTATTGAAAGTTTTCACCAGATTTACACGTTTTGAGGTGTCCTGAATCAGTTTTCTTTTGTGTCTCAGCTACTAATTAAAATAATTTCATAAGTAATACATCATTAGAAAGCTTTTTTGATTTGGAATCGAACAGTGGAATACAGAAATTTGTACCGCCTGATGGTGCTGTAATATTTTAAAATTTCAATATTTCAATTTCTAATTATGATTAAATTATTTTTAATACATCATTCGAAAGATATTTTAAAGTTCTTTTAAATTATCGAAAGTTTTCACCAGATTTACATGTTTTGAGGTCTCCTGAATCAGTTTTTTTTTTTTTGTGTGTATCTCAGTTATTAATTAAAAAAAGTTCATAAGTAATACATCATTTGAAAGCTTATTTTAGTTGATACACATTTTAAAGTACTTTTACATTATCGAAAATGGAATTCGAGATTTCACCCGATTTACATGTTTTGAGGTGTCCTGATTAGGTTTTCTTTTGTATCTCATCTACTAACTAAAATAATTTCATGAGTAATACAGTTGAGGATCTATAATCTGCATACCCATAATTCGCAATTGTCTATAATCCGCACTCACTTTGCAAATGTAAATAAAAGATTTTGGAGTAACGAAAATCCAATATTTTGGATGTATATGAGAAAATATAATATTAATTCACATACTAACATGAAAAAAAAAAAAAAAAAAAAAAAAAAAATGAGTGTAAAACTTAATTTAGATATACATAATTAATTTTAAAAGGAAAAAAAATAATTATACTTTTATTGCCTTATACCTTTTCAGCGAATCTGAACACCGTCTGAATAATATTTAATTACTGATTAAATAAAACACATGTAAGTGCAGTTTTTTAACTCCTGTCAGTAACAGCATTGCTCATTGGTTGAAAAAAAATGACATCTTATGCTTTGGTGGGATTGTGTATTTTCACAGATGTTTAAGGACCATTAGTGTAAATGTTCTTTTTAGGGTAGTATTTCAAAAATACGCAAAACTATTTAAGGAAAAATTTATATCAGCATTTGTTTTGAAGATAAGATCTACAATGCAGTCATTATAAACCGCATCAAACTAATCACATTGCAAGTATCTGGCTGCGTACTGTTAATTACAGTCCAGAAGTAGGAGTACAGTTTTTTTTTTTTTTTAATGAATTACCGTATATTTCCGTGTATAAGCTGAGAAATTTTGGAAATTTTTCGGAAGCTGAATTAGGGGGGTCGGCTTATATACGGATCTACATTTCTAGCAAAAAACGTACATAAGAAACAATGATTGAATACATATATTTTAAGTTTAAAAACTATATATAAAGTAAAATAGTGATATTAAACCTTATTTTTAAATAATTACCACATATATAAAACTCTTAAATTAGCAATTTTAAATTTATTTCACGAAACGCTCGATGTAGTCAAGTGTGTTTACATTTCTTTTTGACCTGCCGGTAACTGAAGTCATCGGTAGAGTGCACGAACGGAGTAAATTCTATGTCTGATTCAGAAATAGTATAAGAGAAACTTGAAAAAACAGGACTCCCGATCATATTTTTAATTTATACAATTAAATTTAAATCATCTCTGTTTAAAATGTTTCTAGGCTTACACTAGCAAAAGTGGTAAATCTTTCTTCGTTTTTTTATTGAAGTTTTTTTTTTTTTTTTTTTTTGCTGTTGAAGATTGCCTTGAAGCACAGATTAAAATACTCAAAAGTAGAAATATACAAAATAATTTAGATATGTCATTAAAAAAAATCGATGCAATCGGTCTTTAAACGACTTATTTTTATAAACGTCCAGTGGTTGCATTGCATCATCGACGATAGGATTAGGCCTCCCGTCTGATAGGGTTGCCAGAGTTAAAACTATCGCCGTCGCCGAACACACTGCGATCGTTTTACATTATAGCTAAGCAAGGTAAGGAATTCTATTGGATAAGCATGCATTTCACGCAATTTCATTGGACAGATTATCCTGAAGGTTGTATAGATTGCAATATTTATTGTTGGATTGTTGCAATATTTTCGCCGTTTTGGCGATATACTCGAACTTTAAAAGAGCATTTTTTTCAATTCGGCTTATACACGGGTTTGCAATTTTGGGCAAATTTCTGCAGGGAAAAACGTTCTCTCGGCTTATATACGGATCGGCTTATATTCGGAAATATACGGTACTCGTTTAAGGGTTTAAATTATACATGCTTCTACTTCATTAAATAAATTTTATTGTTTTCCATATTTATTAGTATTACCTTCATTACATTATATAAAAACATATAGTTCTAATTCTAACTTCATTATATAAGGTTTATTGTTTTATATACATTATACTAATTCATATAGCGAGGAAATGGCATCATTGATCTATAATTTGCAAAAATCTATAATCCGCACAAGTTCTAGAACCAAGGTGTGTGGATTAAAGGTCGTCAACTGTACATCATTTGAAAGCTTTGTTGATCTGGAATAGAACAATAGATTACAGAAATTTCTACCGCCAGATGCCGCTGTAATATTTTTAAATGTCAATATTTCAAATTCTAATTATGATTAAATTATTTCTAATACATCATTCGAAAGATATTTTAAACTTTTATATTATCGAAAGTGGAATTCGAGATTTCACCTGATTTACAATTTTAAGGTGTCTTGATCAGGTTTTCTTTTGCATCTCAACTAATTGAGTAAGGTAAGACCGTTCAAAATTGGTATATGTAAGTTAATTAGGAGGGGCTGGAAGGGTGGGGAAGGAATAGGCGCGCAGCGTGCATGGGTTTGGTATTATCATGTAGACTAAATTATTGTCTTAACATGTTAAAAATATTTAGCAGATAGCAGTAGAATATTTGGCTCAAAATATAGTGTGCAGCTTTTAAATAAAACATAGTTTGATAACAATAACAGTGTTTATTTAAACTTAACAAGAATTAACGTTGCTAGCGATGATTACGAAAAAACGATCTTTTAAACTTGCCATGAGGAAGAGCTATTTACCAAAAACTAATTGCTTATAAAAAATTAGTAGTTGCCTTGATTAGCATTAGCACTAAAAATAGGATGCTGGCCTTCAAACAACTTCAATACATTCTGCAACTTAAAACAAAAAACAAAATGCCCTCATACTTTGAGGCAAACTAAAAATAACTTAAAACATATTTAAAGTTCAACAAAACATTATAAGTGCAAAGAAAAATGCGTGCAAAGTAAGGTAGTTTAACACATCCTTATATACTCCTACCACAGGATTCCAGAACATCCAATCACCAGGCTACACATTTTTGCCTTCCATGCGATTCAAAATACACGCCCATCGTACGTAATCCGTTACTGTGACACTGACAACGGACGATGCTGAATACGTATGCCATCTATGGGCCGCAAATGTAAGTGCCGCCATATTGGAATTCAACTGGCATGAATGATGTGTTCAAAGAATGTAAACAAAAATTACAATTTTATCCTACGTGAATTAAATGAAGGAGTATAACTTCAAAGATATTTAAAAATAGAAAAAGGTAAGTTATTTACTTGAATAAAGGATAAAGGTAAGTTATATCTTTAAATAAAATTGTTTTAATAAAATTATCTTTAAACATTAAACCAAACCAATACTTTGTATTGTTTATATTTTCAAGTTAAATTTAACAGCACTAAACGCTATTCATGTAAACAAAAATAATAAGCTCTCCTCATAATTAATAGGCAATAAAAGTGTTTTTAAAACTTTGAAAAATGATATGAAAAGATTTTTTTTAAGACAACAATGTCCCCCATCATATCATTTTGAAACACTAACCATCACTAGCATTAAAAAAAAATGAAAAAATATACAAAACAAAAGTGCACTATGACATGATCATATTAATCTTCATTTCATACAGAGGCAGTCCATTGATCCATGCACAATTCCACCATAAATTTCAGTTCAGGTCATTAAAACATTCAATAAATCTACTACAAATAGAAAAACACATATTAATGATATATCAAAAATGATGCATTAAGAAATATCCAAAGTAATCTTCATCTCCCCATTACTGAAAACAATAAATGATTAGTTAAACAATTATGACAATCACATAACGCAAACATTCGTGGCCACGTTTACACTCATTCTAAGTAAAAAATAATTTCTTTCTTTACAATGACAAAGCAATGAAGATCAGAAGAAAACATCCAAAATATTCTGCACCTCAAAAACTTCAAATAAGGATACATATCCCAAAAATTTATACTTTATAAATTACAATTTTACTTTATATAAAACTTAGATATTTTTTTTTTTTTTTTTACAAATTTACTATACAAAGATTTTATTTACAAAATTAAGCAAGTCACCTTAATATTTTGAAGAAAGGATTATTCTCATATAAATCATTTTATTACCTCACATTAAATCCTTACGATGTCCGAGATTTATTTATATATTTCAGCGACCGGTCGGTGCCATCATCAGAATCCTCGGTAGAATGATTTGAAAGGTGTTAACTTTAGGCGGTTTGTTTATACACTTCATTTTCTCTCCTCCTCTTCTCACTTCACTTGTCATCTTTGTACAACTGTTGCCACTCTGGTGGAATAAGGCTATGTTCTATGTCATTGACGTTGTTATTGTTTGTTAGAATTTCGATTGCTTCTCTTTTGAGAGCGTAATGGTGCGCCCCTATAACTCCCACTATGCGCCCCTATAAAAGCGCGCCCCTATAACTCCCACCATTACGCTCTCAAAAGAGAAGCAATCGAAATTCTAACAAACAATAACAACGTCAATGACATAGAACATAGCCTTATTCCACCAGAGTGGCAACAGTTGTACAAAGATGACAAGTGAAGTGAGAAGAGGAGGAGAGAAAATGAAGTGTATAAACAAACCACCTAAAGTTAACACCTTTCAAATCATTCTACCGAGGATTCTGATGATGGCACCGACCGGTCGCTGAAATATATAAATAAATCTCGGACATCGTAAGGATTTAATGTGAGGTAATAAAATGATTTATATAAGCAAGTCACTTTTAGTAAGTGGCTTTGTAAAGGGATCTGCCAAATTAGATTTAGATTTAACATATTTTATAGATTTAGATTTAACATATTTTAATTCAAATTTATCCTCAAAAAGCCACTCGCGAATGAAAAATAACTTCACATTTATATGCTTGGACCTATTGTTCTCTATGGGTGATTTTGTAAATTCAATAGCTGACATATTATCGGCAAAAAGGGTGGGTAAAGAGTATTTTTCGGAGATTAAATTCAATACAATCCTCTAAAATACGATGAACCACATAAGTTCTTTCACACATTCACACATCGAAATAAATTCGCTTTCCATTGTGGAAAGACTTACCCCCTTTTCCTTAAAAGTTCGCCATGAAATTGGGCTATTATCCAAAAATATTATTTGACCCCCCATTGAAATAAAGTCGTCTCTGTTCATAGCAAAATCAGCATCGGAGAAAGCGACTAAACTAGAACTTTTACAATTTAAATTTAATTTTAAATTCTTGGTACCCGAAACATAACCAAGTAATTTAAGCAAACCATTCCAATGAATTAAACCCGGAGAATTTTGAAACTGGCTAAAAATATTTACAGCATATGCTATATCTGGTCTTGTCCTACTAGCTAAAAACAAAAGGCAACCCAAGATATTCCTATATGGTAACCTTGCGACTTCTTCCATTTCAGCCTGATTGCTTGGACGATCCTTTTTTGAATATTTTAACCCTTTTATAATAGGTGAAGAAGTATATGGTATTTTGAATGAATTAAACCTTTTATAGACTTCATCTATCTATAATGCCTGATAAATTTGAACGGCATCATTATCATAGCTAAACTCAACACCTAATAATTTCTTCGTTTTACCCAAAATTTTAAGATCAAATTTTTCCCCCAAAAGTTTAATTATGGAATCGATTTGAGCCCGAATTTTTCCAAAAATAACTATGTCATCGACATAGACTAAGAAAACTATGAAGTCCTCAAAATAATATGAACAATTATACCAGTTAAACTTAAGAAAACCTAAACTTAAAAGAACCTTATTTAGTTCGAAAAAACACAAACGACCACTCTGATGTAAACCATACAGAGCACGGTCTAATTTGCAAACTAAATTTTCTTTACCAAGAACAATATAACCAAGCGGTTGGGACATATAAATTTCTTCCTTAAGAGGAGCATATAAATATGCATATAAATATGCACATTTAATGTCACACTGAATGTTTTGCCATTTAAGACAGGAAACTAAAAGGGAAAAGAAAAAACGAATAACAGAAAAGTTCACCACTGGAGAGAATGTTTCGTCGTAGGTATCCCCCCGAATTTGGTAGTACCCCTGAGCGACGAGTCTAGCTTTAAACCTAGCTATATTTCCACTCTCATCCTTTTTAATGGCATAAACCCATCTCTTACCTAATAAAGATTTCCCATCAGGCAAAGGGACTAAATGCCATACTTTACGCTGATTCATATTTGAAATTTCCTCATCCATAGCTTTAACCCATTCAGAATTTTGAGGTGACTTAATAGCTTGTTTATATGTTCTAGGTACTGAAAGTTCTAGTCAGGTTTCCTTTTTAATATGGTTAGAAACAGGATCATTAGAATTAACCACCCCTTCAAACTTATTACTACCAGAGAAATCGAACAAGGAAGGTTCAAAAACAACATAATTACATTCACAATAACTCTTAACCTCATTTAAAGATCTCAATCTAGTAGTTTTATCGTTAGGGTAGTAATATATATTCGTCCTATTACCATGAGGTCTCGGTACTGGTTTTCTTCTCCAAACAATTTTAGAACAAGAGTCATTAGCATCAGGTTGTTCAGTGACAGACACCCCGTCGGAATCATCAGGTCCCCCTCCAAACACAATGTCAACGGGATCGGAACCACCACAATCAACCGGACTATTTGGAGACTGACCCAACTCCTCCAACGAAGGGCCCATCACCGCCCCACTGCGCTGATTAAAAATACGATCGGAGAAAGTTAAATTCACAGTCTCTACGATCTTATCCTCATTTTCTATCCAGACCCTGTATCCTTTTGTTCGAAGAGCATAGCCAATGATTACTCCCTGTTTTGCCTTTGACATTAGCTTGTGGTCGCATCTCTGTTTAGGAACTCCGACATACACTATTAAACCAAAAGGCTTCAGGTGTCTAACCGAAGGTTTTCTCCCAGTATATAGTTCAAGAGGAGTCTTTTCCTGGTTTTTATGGATTACACGATTCCAAGTGTAACTAAAATAAAGCACAGCCTCTGGCCAAAAAGAAAAAGGAAGTCCACTATCTGACAGAATAGCACGAGTACAGTTTAGAACTGTTTGATTGAGCCTTTCACAAACACCATTTTCTTCTGGTGTATAGGTGTTTGTTAGCTCGTGAGCAACCCCCCTTTTATTACAAAAGTGACGGAAGCTCTCGTTCACAAACTCAATACCATTATCTGTCCTAATAGTTTTTAACTTCTTCCCTAGACTAAGCTCAGCTCTGGCAATATGCCTTTAAAAAATATTAAACACCTGTGACTTATCCTTCATTGGGTATAAAGCCACTTTACGTGAAAAACCATCAGTTATTGAAAGAAAAAATTTTTCCCCCCTTTTTCCCAAAATTGGAATTGGACCCCAAACGTCCATGTACACTTTCTCCAAGGGTGATTTAATGCCATGAACAGAATCAACAGACTTAAAAGAAACACGATTTTGCTTACTTACCCGACAAGGTTCATACAAAAACTTTTTTAATTTAAGCTTAGGTAGCCCATTCATGCCATTGTGCTTACTAGTTTGGACAATAAGTTCCGGACTAATATGAGCGAAACGAGAATGCCAATTCTCTAAATCAGTTAAATTAGATATAGCAACAACGGGTTCATCAGGTAGCCCCCCATTCGCTTTTAAACCCTTGGCGTAGGCATAGTAAAGACCGTTTTTAAGTTTATCATAAAAAAGAGGTTTATCAAACTTGTCGAAAACATTTACTCTACCACCACCTCCAGTGAACTTGGCACCATTAAAGTCCAATTTAGTACCAGAAATCAAATTTTTTCTCAATTCAGGGGAAAATAAAACATCCTTAAGATATACATCATTACTTCCAAATTTTAATTTAACTGTACCTTTCCCAACAATTGGAAAACTTACTCATCAATGACCACCTTCAAATTTTCACCTTCGACTGGATGAAATTCAGAAAACAAGTTTTTATTGCGACAACAGTGATGACTCGCAGTGGTATCAAATATCCAACAATTGTCACCACCAATATCACTAAAATTAACTTGTGCAATATAATATGAAGGTTCATTAACAGAATTGACCGAATTGACAGAGCAAGCAATCTTCCTTTGGGATTTAACATTTTTAGATTTAAACTTAGGGTTTACATTTGCTTAGATTATTTACAAAAAATTTGATGTGGGCACCACGTGACTTCCTTATACACTTTTAGAAATATACATAATGTTAAAAAACATTGTCACTGGACCCGAAACAGTTGGCTAAAAATATTTAAAAAAAAAAAAAAAAAAAAAAAAATGTGCCTTGAGGGGACTCATGTCAAAGTTGTGCCTTGGGGGGGGGACTCATGTCAAAGTTGTGCCTTGGGGGGGACTCATGTCAAAGTTGGGCCTTGGGGGGACTCATGTCAAAGTTGGGCCTTGGGGGGAGACTCATGTCAAAGTTGGGCCTTGGGGGGGGACTCATGTCAAAGTTGGGCCTTGGGGGGACTCATGTCAAAGTTGTACCTTGGGGGGGACTCATGTCAAAATTGTACCTTGGGGAGGGGACTCATGTCAAAATTGTACCTTGGGGAGGGGACTCATGTCAAAGTTGTGCCTTGGGGGGACTCATGTCAAAGTTGTGCCTTGGGGGGACTCATGTCAAAGTTGTACCTTGGGGGGGGGACTCATGTCAAAGTCGTGCCTTGGGGAGGGGACTCATGTCAAAGTTGTGCCTTGGGGAGGGGACTCATGTCAAAGTTGTGCCTTGGGGGGACTCATGTCAAAGTTGTGCCTTGGGGGGGGGACTCATGTCAAAGTTGTGCCTTGGGGGGGGGGGGACTCATGTCAACGTGTTCTGAACTTTTCTGAAAGTTTCAAATGTCTAGCTAGTCGAGAAGTCAGTTAAATTGCAAGATTTGTCCAAACCGTTTTTGAGCTATTACCGTTTTTTGATACATTTTGCCCATTATGAACCTAATTTTCCTAAATATCTCCAAAACGGATAATCATATAAAGTCCAAAAAGGGAGGTGCACAACTAGATGTTATAACAAACCTATGTACCAATTCGCAACTTTCTACGTCCAACCGTTTTTGAGTTATGCGACATACACCCACACACACACAGACACACATACATACAGACGTCACGAAAAATCGTGTAAAGTCGCTTATATCTCTTAAACGAGAGCTCGTGTTAAGACCAAACTTGCAGGTGTGCAACTAGACATCATGACTGTCACACGTATAAATTGGCAACATTCAGCGATCATTCGTTTTCGAGCAATGTGAAATACAAAATCCATTTCGCAAATCGGGATTACTATACTTCCTTATACTTTGTATAAGGAAGTAAAAAGATATTTGAAGCAACAAACCACACCAGTGGCTGTAAGGTTTTCTTCTGAAACGTGGTTGACTGAAAGTGCCGAATTGAGGTCATGCTTGTTGGCCTCGTTTAGCTATTTGAAAATTTGGTTTTCCCCGAAACTCACATGAATACAGGCTAAAATCCCTTAAATAGATCCCAATGGAGGGTAAAACACTCTAGTTCTTAGAGTAGATAATAGACTGTACCCCTTGCCCACCCACACACACTTAGAATGACAAATTTTGAAGACAGACAGAAAAATATGTGTATTCGATATGCCAAATGTAGCTTTAAATGTAAAATCTGAAACTTCATTTTGCATCATAAAGACCATTTAAAGTAAGCACCCATCATAGAAATGATTGGAGGAACCAGAGTCCCATGGCCCATATAATTCTATGCCTATATTTTAAGATATTCAACACACCAAAAGAGTATGAATTCTTATGACACTGGCTGTATATATTTTTTTAATTATTTTATTTTGGGCATTACACTTGGCTTATAAATGGTAGGGGAGGGGATCTTAAAAGAATGAGTATATATGTATATTATTGATACAACTATTTATGCGTAAAATAAATAGGTCCCTTAAGTCCCTTTTTTTTCAATTTTGGTCCCTAAAGTCCCTAAATTTTTGAGGGAGTTGTGCTAAATGCCCTGTAATAGAAATTTGATAACTGCTTCTATATTGAATTTTCACCAATTCCTTGCTTAAAATATTTATCATTTATTGAAACAAATCACTTATATATATATATAAACCTTGTGGGGAAAAATCCATTGGAATTAGTCAATTAGTTCACCAGAAACAAATTTGGAAACTGTTAGTAGTGTGGCTCCCCAGTTCTGTTAACAATGTTTTTCAAGGGTGTTTATGACAGGAGGTCAATCTCCGTTTTAATTTTTAGATCTTTTTTTTTTTTGGTGAAATTTTTATTTACTTTTGTAAAAAATAAAATATTTCTCTGAAGGGTAAATAAAAAATATCATGCAAAACCTTTTTATTTTAACAGTCATTCTGTCTAGTGCTTAATATCAAGTTAACAGAGTTTCATTGAACCAGTTAATTAAAAATAATACTAAAAACATGGAAAAATTTTTACGAAAGGGTCATTTTTATAAAACAAATTCTTGTGAAGAGATACCTTTTATAAATTTGAATTTTGTGAAGGGTATTTTTTTTTTAGGGATTTGAATTTTGTGAAGGGGGGTAGCAAAGGGGACCCGATTTTTGCCTGGATCGACCCCTAGTGACACAATTATTTTATACTTTTAAATGGATATTAAAAGTGACATAATATCAATATGTTATTTGTTTTACTCCTGTGGAACAAATGATTGTTTTCTTGGACTGTTTCAGAACATTAATTGAATTGTGGCTTTTACAGTACGAGTAACAGCTTCATTGGACTGCCACTGGAATATTCAAAGAAATAACTGTACCACTGGAGTGTTTCTGAGAATATTCATTGTAATCATGGTTTTGTTGTATTGATTCAAGAAGTTATGTTGAATAAAAAAACATTCATTGACTAGAACCTGCCTGTTTTTTATGAACTGCTTTCTTGCACAAGAAAATCAACAAGTTTTTCATAACTATACATATATAATTCTACCATTAAAGCATAGAATTTGATATGTTATAAAATAACTGTATATATCAGGAATTACCTAACTGAATCAGTTTAAAGTGTATAAAATTATTGCAGTCTACGATTTAACTTGTTATTTTATAAAATAACATTCGTTAATCATTAAAATAATAAAGTTAGCATTAATGTATGTTACATATTCCAATTTCTGAGATTGCCAGGGAAGTAGGAGATCTGTTTTAAATGCCATCGTGGAAAAGCTAACAATGAATGGTTTTGATTAAAAACAAGAAATAGCTAAATCACAGATCTCTGTATCTCAGCTCATTATATATGTGCAAGAAATTATTTCTATTGAGGAAATTCCAAATATTGAAAAAAAAACGCTTCAAATTTTTACAACCACTCACTTGTGGCAAAGGATATAGATTAAAAAAGTGTTCATGTAAAACAAAAAAAGTTTTGCCTGTTTCAAAAAGAATATGTATTGTAATTTCTAAGTGACATCACAGTAGTCTTTGTTCTGTAAATAATGGAAAATAAAAATTGACATATTTTATAAATTTCAATAATATTGAAATATTTTATAAATTCCAAATTAATATGCTTTTGTGTAATTTGTGTTTTGGATAAAACTTTTGTAATATTTTTTAAACAGCATAATTCTTTTGCCAGTTGAACTAAATTGTCTATAAGTTGTGAAAATTTCAATATAACTATTATTGCTCTATATTCGGTTATTTATTTATTTTACCTAACTAATCTAACAAAAGTATTATGTAATCTGTTTTTTATTTATCAATTAGTGTAGTGTGAAATACAAAGTGGACATGATTAAACTGACAGTGCTCGCTGTGTTCTGTACTGCGATCTAATTGCAAGAATGTTGCCAAAATTTGTGGTAAGATTAAACAAGATGGGAATCAAAGGACTCCATGGAAAGAAAAAAAAAATCCAAAAGTCACCACTCGTGAAATGTGCGAATGGCACTGTGTAATAGAAAGAAAAGTTTTTAAAAAATGGAAAGAAATTAATGTGGTGTCTCCAATTTTAAAATAAAAAATGTAGACAAAAGTTTTACTTTGAAAAAACAGTGCCATATATTCTCCTAGCGATGACTTTTGGAACTATTTTTTGTTTTTTTATTTGGAATCCCTCATCCCCATTTTGTTTAATCTTTCTACAAAGTTTGACTCCATTTTTGTAATTAGATCTAGAGATGGGAATAATCGAATGATTTTGATAATCGATGATTTGCTTTCGAATGATTTTACAATCGATTATCGATGACATAAGCGTTTTGTAGTAGTTTCGGTTTCTATGTGGCTGTCAGGTTACTCTCTCATTATACTTTGTTTTTTCACTCACTGCTATGAAATTTTAAGGTCTCACCATTAATAATTAAGTTTTATTTAACTTTTTAGATAGATTTTGTTTTTTCAAAAATCGTCCTATAATAATTACTTTGTTCTCTCCCCCCTCTATCTCTCTCTGTGTATATATATATATATATATACACACATATATACGCAGTCGAACCTTGTTAACGTGAATCCCAAGGGGGATAAAAAATTTGTTCATGTTAACAGTAGTTCATGCTATCAGTAACTAATCTTCATATAACTAAATTAATCTTAATTTTGACGGGAATTGTGGAAACAGTTCATGTTAAAAGTAATTCACATTAACGAAGTTCGATTGTATGTGTGTGTGTGTGTATGTATGTATGTATGTATAACTGAATCAATTAAAACACAAATTTGACAATGGTAGCTTAAGTGATTTTGTTGGTTATTTGATCTATCATCAAGTTAAAAAATGGCAGCCATTTGAAAATTTCAAATTCGGATAAGAAATGCATTTTTCAACAGATTTGCTTACAATTCAGCATGTACATAGTTCATATCAAGGTCTCAATCAAGATTATTAATCAACTCGATCGGGCATCGTATTTCAAAATGGCGGACACTTAAAATTTTCAAACTCACATTAAAAAAAACCGTATTTATGAACAGATTTGCATACATCTCGATATATGCATTACTTATATGAAAATCTCAACTGAACCAATTATTTAATCAACTCGATCCTTCAACTTGTTTCAAAATTGTAATTACTTCAACATTTCAAACTCAGTTTAAAAAAATTATTTATGAACTGATTTGTCTGAAAATTTTTATGTACATAACCCACTTTTATTGGTCAGCTCGATGTACCATTTTATACTTTCTTCTATATTTAATAGAAGAAAGTATTGAAATCGAAAAAATTTCGACTGCCGGTTTTCGATGAATTTACACGTTTTAAGAGTTCTAGAACATGATCTAACTATTTATAGAAAATGTCTGTCTGTCTCTCGCTCTGTGTGTGTGTGAGAGAGAGAGAGACAAAAATTTTCTGGAGACTGTATCCCCGGAACTATTGCTCATAATTGTATATAAATTTATATGTAGATGCACCTTGACCTAAATTAGGGCCTATAAGCTTTTGGTATCAATCGCTCAACAGGTGGCGCAACTATACAGCAATTTCCGAAATTTAAGGGGATGCTATATCTCAGGTTCCATTGCGTATAATACAACAAAACTCGATATATGAAAAAGTCATTATGTGACATTTTGCTATTCAATTTGAATGCTTATCGACCAACAGGTGGCGTTGCTATACAGCGATGGCCGCAGTTTAAGGGAAAACTATATATCAGGAACTACTGCACAGAATTGCATATAAATCTATATGTAGATACACAGTGACATAGATTAATGCCTCTCAACTTTTGGTATCAACCGTTCAACAGGTGGCGCTGTTACACAGCAATTTCTAAAAATTAAGAGAAGGCTATATCTCAGATTCTATTGTGTATCATCAAACAAAACTTGATATGTGAGAAAGTCATTATAAGACATGCTGATTCAATTTAGTTGCTTATCGGCCAATAGATGGCGCTGCTATACTGCAAATTTCCTCGATAATGGGATGGCTATATCTCAACTTCTGTGGCATATAACTGTACGAAACCTGATATATGAGATAACATTACAAAAATGCATTTTTTAAGATTCTATTTATAGACAATAAAACTGTCTTTCTTTGGATATTTAGTGTTAATTTTCTCCAAGATAAAAAGCGTTTGCATTCAACCAGTTAGATAATTTTAATAAATAGTTTTAATAAATTATCTGCACTTATATCGAAAAGAGTCTATTGGTGGCCACAACATACTAATTTTCTAAATAGCAGCTACTTCAAAAGAACAAAGAAATCGAATTGAATTGTTATCATTTACTTGCACTGTTTAATTTTGCTGGGCTTAGTGGCATTAGTACAGTAATTTGTACTAGCAGATAACGTATTACTTCTTGTTTGCAGAACTTGCACCTACTTTGTTCAACTAACGAACGGTCGTGGCTTTTACTTTTATTTTTTCGACTTGATACAATTATTGTCAGTTTTTTTGCATTTTAAACTATGTAAATGGCAACCTTACATGAAATTCAAGATACAAATTTGAATTTTTTGCAACTATTTATTTTTTAAGTTATGCGTTTAGCACACATATATACAGATTAAACATTTGAAAAAATTTACTCTTATATTCATGAGGCCACAAAACGCGACATTATACAAAAAACAAAGCTGAAAATTGAATTAAAAAACAGTTTGCCTATTGTATTAGTGTGATCAATTAATTTTTTATTCCTGAGCAATTTTCGTCGACATTGCAGAATGTAGTAAAACGTTTACATTAATTACATTCAACAGAATAAATAGTTTTTAAATTTGGAGCCCTTTGTACTGTCGAAAAGTGATATATAGAGCCCCTTGTGTAATTTAGATCTATATGATATGAAAAAGACATATTAATTTCCAGCAATTTCCAATTATAGCCCAATATATCCAAATGCTTTTGAGTAGCTCTTTAAACAAATGATCGGTGATTTTCATACCATATTCTCCACAAAGCGTGATTTTATTTATATAAAGAAAAAAGAAAGTGTACTCATTTAATTTTATTTATTGCAAAATATAGATGTTAAATTGCAACTACTAGAAATTTCATCCACATAGGCATAATGTATTTGAAATTTGAATTATCTTGGATGTCCCTGTACACGAACCATTTGTTCGACCACAATAAAAAGTTTAGTATAGATAGCAAGATAGCATCCCTATATAATACAAATTTAGAAAAAAAAATGACTTCATGCTACTACTTTTTCTTGAGATATACTGCTAATAGACACACGGACCAACCGCAAAAAAAATAAAAAAAGTATTTTTTGGATTCATTGTCCCTTAATACGCGTAAATTTAACAAAAATTCACTTTCAAAAATTTGATCGCAAAATAATGCATATATAAGTAAGAGAAAGTTTAAAAACTGACCATTAATGTCATTAATAAAAAGCTAAATTTATTTTATTATTTTATGTAGAAATTCCCAATTTTCTTTATTTTGTATTTATTTATTTGTGAGTGTATGTGTTTGTGTCTTATATCATAATAAATTGAAATTAATCAAAACATGTTTTTTTTGTTCATGTATTATTCTAACAAAACAAATTTATTATTTTAAAATATTTGAACCCTGAAATTATCTTGGATATCCCTGTAGATGAACTATTTGTTCGACCACAATGAAAAGTTTACTGAACATCCTTATATAATACAGATTTTGAAAAAAAAAAAAAAAAATTGACTTCCTGCTACAATTTTTTCTTGAGATATACTACTGTTAAAAGACACACAGACCAACCGCAAAAGAAAAAAAAAAAAAAAAAGGATTCATTACTTCTTAAAACGTGTGAATGTAACGAAAACTCATTTTCGAAAATTTATACATTCTCTACAATATGCAGGTAAGAGAAAGTTTAAAAATTGAGTATTGTTGATCATTAGTATAAAGCTAAATTAATTTTATTATTTTATGTTGCATATTCCCAATTTTGTTTATTTTTTCATTTATTTATTTATTAGAGAGTGTATGTCTGTATGTCTAATACCATAATAATTTGAAACTAATGTAAAAATGTTTTATTTACGTATTCTAATAAAACCATAATTAATGTAAAATTGTTTTATTACGTATTATTCTAATTCTAATTATTTGAAAATATTTGAACTCTGAAATTTTTCATATAAACTTGAAAAATTCATATATGTATATTTAAAAAAAAAAAAAAAAAATCTTAATATAAAGTAAAAGTATGGATTCCCCTGCCCCCTCCCTTAAAACAACAAAATTTTTATAATTTGTAAAGTATTTTTATGAATAGAAACAATACTAAATTTAAATAACACGTATTTTGAAAAACAACGGTTCACAAAATACACATATATCGTGTAAAAAGCAACATTCAAAGAATGACCACTCTGAATTTCAGCTGAACCACCGAACGAATGATTCATTCGCTATAAGCAGGAAATAAATCTCTGCAAATAATCGAAATACAGAATAAGCAAGTAAATTTTTGCTGTTAAAAATCACTCGAAATAAATTAATTGAGATAATCATTCATGCACGCTCATAAAGGCTATAAAATCATTCGAAAGGAAATCATCGATAAAATCATTTGCGCACGCACATAAAGTTATAAAATCATTCAAAAGAAAATCATCGATAAAATCATTCGCGCACGCACATAAAGGATATGATGGCAATCCAGAGAAAAAATAATAGGAATGAAAATAACGAATGAAATGATCGAATGAATTTAACGAATGAATTGATCGAATGAAAATAACGAGTGAAATGATCGAATGAAAATAACGAGTGAAATGATCGAATGAATTTAACGAGTGAAATGATCGAATGAAAGTAACGAATGATTTTTAGATAATCGAGTTAATCGAATGATTCCAAATAATCGAGTTAATCGATTATTTCACTCGAATGACGGCACATCTCTAATTAGATTGTGCCTGCAGAACACTGTGAGTGCTGCCAGTTTAATTATGGCTACCTTGTATATATTTTAGAGAGA